>JBBPBQ010020323.1:41907169-41966512 GCA_037974755.1 Cicer yamashitae | reverse complement strand
TAACATATTAAATTTAAAATTTAAATATTAATAATTAATTTTAAAAAATATATATGATTTTATCTAAAGGATAAATTTTTCATTTTATATAACTGAACCAATATTACTCAAAATTAAAAAAATGAATATTTTAAATTATTAAAATAAATATAATTTTTTTTATAAAGGTAGTTATTTTATTTACGTATATTATATATCAGATCTTTATTTAGTTTATTTGAGAAATAAAACAAAATTATTTAGTTACTCATTATTATTTTTAAAATATTGAAATTGTTTATTTATTATTATTAATGGATTTTTAAAATATAATATCATTTTAATATTTATTTAGTAGTAGTATTTTTTTTTTAATTTATAATATTTAAAAGTATTGTTAGTAATTTAAAAAAGATATGTAATTAAGTTTACAAGGGTAATTTGGTCATCTATATATATATATATTATGGTGAAGTGTATACCAAACATATCATAAGATAAAATAATGTTATGCTTGTTCTAAACTATTCTAAAATAACTATTTCTTTATTCATTTTCTTGGTAATGGTTACAATCTACCAAACCCTTATTAATTTGTAGTAAAACATAAATGACATATTCTAACAAATATACCAATGACTCACCATATTGGATCTATCTAGATGCTTGTAAAACTTAGTGACTCATCACCTAAAACACCTAATAGAAGATCATGATAGAAGAAGCGAATCTTTCTAACTTGAAAGTTTAGCCTTAATCTTGTGAGCTATAGGTTGTAAATGACAAGTCTTTGGCTTGCCTGTAAAAAGAGGAATACCAACATAAGTGAAAGGAAGAGTACCTCGATTTAAGCCCAACAAATCATTGATCTCCTAAGTTATTCTCAAGGATACAAAACAAGCATAAAACTTACATGTAGCAAGACTAAGTTGTTGTCCTGAAGTATCACCTAGCATAATCCCAACTAGGAAACTTAGGAATAAGCCCAACCAGGTTAGAGTTAGTCCCTGGCATAATGCAATTTTTTTTATAGCACTATATTTGTAAACATCAACAACAATCACATCCCAGAAAGTGTGATAGAAAGCCCACTAAAACCATCAGGCCCCGGAGCCCCTGCGACGTTCACAGAAAAAATGGCCGACTTAACCTCCTCAATAGAAGGAGTCTTAGTAAGCATTAAATTATCCTCAACAGAGATGATATTAGGAGTGACTCTATCAATGAGGCCATTATCCACACAATCATCATCAACGACATATAGGTTGGTATCAAAATCTTAAACATGTTTTTATATATCAACTACATTCTCAATAATAAGCTCACTGTGTTTTAGAATAGACAATTGCTTGGAAGCATTCCTAATTTTAGCCACTAGATGAAATATTAGTAATCAAATGAGATTGGATTTATGTTTCTAAAAGATTCTTCATATCTAAGGGCTTGTTGGAGATCAGCTTGAGACTTCACCGCTAATTCATACAAAAAAACCGTCAACTGATATAATTTTTTGATCAATATGATCCAACTTATTTAAACAATTTTCAACCATTATATTAATGTTACCAAAGGTGTTGATATTCCTAATTTTAAAAACTCTTATAAGAGCTTTTAAATTATGAGACAAAATAAACTCGGGCAACCCATGCATATTCCAAGTATCTTTAATTAATGTGGTATAGTCACTTTAATTAACCGAATTCGAATTTAAGACCTCACAGTTCTATAAAATATGTTGGGTCTCATTTTACAACATCCAAAAAATTAGGTTTTTGATAAATTAATTTTTCATAATTACAGAAAACTCAAACAAGAATTTTTAATTTTTTTTGGATAATTAACCCAACTTACTTAATATTTAAAAAAAAAAAATTGGAGATGAGCAACAAGAAATTTAGAAGTCATAGACATAAACATATTTCAAAAGAATGAAGGATAAAATGAAAAGATAAACAATCATTATGAAAAATACATCTCTTATACATTCTGGGATCAAAATTATTATTTCCTCTAACATTAAACTTTTGCCAGTGGAATTTAGGGGACTAGCTCGGTGTAAAGTTATATAGGAAACAAAATCAACTTTGTGTTGTGAAATACAATTTTGCTGGGTCGACTATGCTTCCACTTTAAGTTTTATAATCACTTCTCCACCTAAAATGGCTTTGGAGATTTTATTTAAATATGCAAAAATGTTAATATGTGCCACAAGAGCACATGAAAATGAACCAAATATAAAAATAATATTTTCGAAATTTAGAGTTCTCGTTAATAAGTTCTTTCAAATATTTCTTGAAATTACTTTGCCTATTAAATTAAATATTCTTTTATGCAGGCTTGTTGCATTGAATACATAATTCTAGAAAGCGACAACTTGTCTTCCTTATTTCCAAATGCACATTTAAGTTTTGGTGGAATTGAATTGGATGCACACATTCTATTTGCAATCTTGACCACCTTGGCTATTCTTCCTACCGTTTGGCTTCGGGACCTTCGCATTCTAAGTTACATATCAGGTAAAATTGCTTTTTTGCCAAGTCAATTCTAGTTCATATTTTGTTTTTCATCTTCTATAATGTCCAAACGATAGGAATAATTAATTTATATCTAGTGTCAAATTCTTATGTTACACTGTTTCATCATTTTTATTGGGTGAAATGTGAAATTAATCGATTCAATTATATATAAGATTCGTATTTTACAAAATTTCACACAAATTAAAATCTAATTGATTTTATTTTAGAAAATAATCCGCTATTATTAGATATTTGTGAAATTTTGTAAAGATATTTGAGTTATAGGTGGTGAGTAATTTCCACCTTACAAATTGGTTTTGTGGAGTTGTGTTAGATACAATCTAAAATTTAATATGATTTCAGAATATCCTACACTTAATTGAGTCATATGTTATTAAGTCACTACTATTGCGCAGGTCACTCGGATTATGTCCAAAGGTCCGATCTTAGATGTGAAATGATGTATTACATTAAATGAGATAAAATCTTACAAATTTTCACCCTACAAGTTGGTTGTATAGAATTGTATAAAACACAATTCAAATTCTAAGAATTATCATATATATCAAACATTAAAATATGGGAGAACAAAATTTATAATCAAATATTCTATCTGTCTGAAAATTTAAATTCTCAGAGATGAATACAACACTGAATGGACATTTATTTATATATATTGTAGCTTGTGGAGTTATTGCAACGGTTGCAGTGGTTCTTTGCTTGTTGTGGGTTGGCGTGGTAGATGATGTTCCCATTCATACAAAAGGAACAACAACACTGAAACTCTCAACTTTTCCTGTTGCGATGGGTCTCTATGGTTACTGCTTCGCTGGACATGCTGTGTTCCCTAACCTATACATAGCTATGGCAAATAGAAATCAATTCCCTGCAGTGCTCTTGACATGGTAATCAAAAGAATAAGAAATATTTATTTTGAGAAAATAATCTTATTTTACTTTTTTTCTATGTAAATATTTAATTTAATTGCAATTTTAATATTTTATTTTCATCAATCGCAGAATTAATCTTTCTATTTTAAAATCTGACAGTTTTAATTTTTCTTTCATATTTTTTAATTAAATAAAATGATGATTTGACATATTTTAAATGACGTGACATATGATATCATTATTTCGAATCATCTAGATGATTTAATTATTTGATATTATTAATTAAATAATAAAAATGAATACTTTCAGAAGTTGAAAATGAAGTTTTGATAGAATTTTATTATAATTTCATAGATATTAATAATTTAATATCATTGTATCATATGTGACATCTTTGAAAATATGTCGCAAGATTAATTGAATTTTAAAATAGCAAGATTAATTTTATAAATTGATAAAAATAGAAAAATTAAAACTATGATTAAGCCTAAATATTTTAAAGTAAAAAGTAAATAAAAATTACAAAATTGTAATGTAATTAAAATCAATCAATTTTTTTTTTTTGTAGTTTATGTTTTTGAATATATCTAATATGTGCAAATTTGTTTTCCATGTAGTTTTGCTATTTGTACAGCTATGTATTTTAGTGTAGCTGTAATGGGATACTCAATGTTTGGAGAAACTACACTGTCTCAGTATACTCTTAACATGCCAAAAGGCTTGGTTGCCTCCAAGATTGCTGTGTGGACTACGGTATGCGCTCATTCGACATTACTATTACTCTAGTTCATTTACCTTTTATTTGACGTTTTTAAAATTTAAAATAGTATCAATTATTGTTTTTGTTCCCTTAAAAATATTATTGTTTTTGGTTAAAATTATTTGTAACTATTTATGATAGAGAGAAAGATAAGTAGGATGATATAATAAATAATTAAGAGTATTATTAGAAAAAATAAATAATTCAATTGAAAGAAATTAACAATTTATTAACTTTTTTAATATATGTAAATAATTTAAAACGACAATTGAAAGAAATTAAGGAAATATATTGAACATGTTTTCTTGATAAACTTTGCTACACTATATGCTTTTTATTTTGATTGGAAAAAATTATTATCTAGACTTCGGAAAAACTGTTGAATATATTAATTTTTATTATAAAATAAGCTCGTTTATTGAAGTACTTTATTAATAGTGGTCAATGAAAGAAAGTTATAAGATGATTTGAAGGAGTTAAAGTTACAAGGAAGTAATAAACTCAACTTCACTTCTAGCAAATTTAACAACTATTTATTAGCATTTGATTATTTTTTATTTATTTAAAAAACTAGACAATGAAGAAGTTAAGTGAATTTAGATACAATACATGAAATTATACTAGTGGAAAAAAAGTAGATTAATTGATACTCTAAAACCACATATAGACAAATATTCCAACTACAATAGTTTATATGAGATTATCAGTGTGTTAGGTATTGTTTGCTAAAAAATAGCATAAGCTAGTTGAAAGTCAATGAATTTATAATAAATAATAAATAAGTTAGTTGACGGCGGATAAAAAATAAATTAAGAAATTGAATTTGAAATTTTCGGTAAAATTAGCATTAGAACTAAATTATAAGCATCAAATGACATACTATATATTTTAGTTAATGTTTAAAGCTTTTTAATTAAAATAATGAAGGTAAGTATGAAGGAAAATATGAAATGCGTGAGCTATTAGATCAGACGCTACTTGAAATAGTATTTTAAAAAATGTTACAAATTAGAGAAAAAAATACTATAAACTTGTGAGAAAATAATTATTACCAAACAACTCTAATCCATACAAGTTTATAGGATATAAACTATTCGCTATAATCTAGTAATTTAACGAATTTGGATCCTCTAATTTTGAATTCTCTTCCTTTTGGTAACTTGAGAAATAAAAAGGAGAGGGAGTGTAGTGATAGAGAAAGAGAAGATAATAGAGAAATAAAAAGAAACATTTTCACCTTAAAGAAGATCCTTGTCTTAGTTTGACCTTTTCAAAAATACACTTATTCTTCTGTCTAGTTTCAGTTGTTAACTTAATTTATATCATCTATCATATTCATTTATTGATAATTGATGATATCCCATCAGTCATTGAAATTGCTAACTTTGTTTATTACATTTTGTTTTGCAGGTGGTTAATCCATTTACCAAATATCCTTTATAAGTGCTATATAAAATCATGTTTCCTCTGTTTTCATAATGCCTCCTCTCTTAAAAATAAATACTTTGTTTTAATTAAACTATTATGACGAAAAAATATGTTTTTTCTTAATTAGCACCACGTATGCTTTGAGTCTAACTCCAGTAGCAATGTGTCTTGAGGAATTGATACCATCAAATAATCCCAACTTTCAGTTCTACTCCATCTGCATCAGAACAGCACTTGTTGTTTCTACACTACTTGTTGGTCTTTCAGTTCCCTTTTTCGGTTAGTCTTTCTTCCTCTCTATTATATATTACGTGATCAAGTTAACTGTCTCCTTAGTATTTCTTTAAGTATATTTGTTGAACCAATTTCAATACTTTGGTAAATGATTTTATTGTTGCATTGTTGGATTATGTTATATTATGAGCTACATATACCTTTTTTTGCAGGTTTGGTAATGTCATTAACTGGGTCTTTGTTCACAATGTTTGTTGTAAGTTCCATTCATTTAATCTTTTTGTCTCAGCTAAGGTTCTAGAAAAAAAATTATGTTATTTAAATTCAATTGAACTTGGATGCAGTCCCTTATTCTACCATCTGCTTGCTTCCTAAGCATCAAGGGTGGCATAATTTCGCGCTCTCAGGTATCTTGATTCTCTAAATGCAAGATTTAAGTTTATTGTTTTTTGTTATTTCGAGTGGTCGATAGAAAATGTGAGTGAAATGGACATATAATTGAATATGCGAACATTGATTGCAGAAAATGTGGGTATGTACATCATTTTTTGTGTGTTGGGTCATGAAAAGAGTCTTAAATATTATCACATTGGCTTTGAGCAATCAGAAATGGATTTGACGCTACATCTATATCCAAAATCATAAGACATTAGTTACATGAGTCATCTTAATTATATGGGGTTCAATATCCACTTTTCTAATCAATGTAAGACTTTTACTCACACTTGAAATAATGTCTTCCTCAAGTGTGAATCCATTCATTCATCTAGGTATGTTCCCCCTCAAGCGTAAGGTACTTCATCCACTTATACTTGTACTGCCATTGGCTCACAACATAAACAAGACACACTGCCTAGCCACCATTTTGATATGAAGATTTTTCATACAAGGAGTTGGTCACCTCAGTTAAACCATCAATTCTAATATCACTGTTGGATCATAAGGGGAGTTTGAAATATCATCACATTAAACCTTAGGCAACCATGTAAGTAGATTGGATACCACATTTTTACCAAAATCCTTAAGGCATTAGATATATGAGTCGAGTCATCTCACTTATATGATGTGCAATATCTACTTTTTCATCTAGTGTAAGACTTTTAACCAGACTTGAAACACCATCAAAGTGAACTAAGTTTGGCCTTGTGTTTGTAAACAATTGAACACAATCACACTGTCTATATCAATCCAACTTAAAGAATGCCGTGGAAAACAAATCAAAAAGACATTTAAAATTGTATCATACCGTGTTGATATCTATTTTTAGTTAGAGGACCAAATTTTTTCAAGCATTTCTTATTCTATTCTTTTACTTATCGTTGATCTATTTTTATAGTATGATTACCAACTCTAATTTGACTACTTTTTTTTTTTTTTTTTATCCTTTTGATATTTCTTCAGGTAGCACTTTGTATTACAGTTATTATAGTTGGTCTTGTATCATCTGCTTTTGGTTCATACTCAGCCATCTCAGAGATTATTGAGGAGTTGTTTGGATGAAGTTTGCGGCTTGAATCTTGGATTATGAAATTTTTCTGCTGATATGTTGCCAAAATCCGATTCATACAACTAACTGTTTTAAAGAATTTAATTTCTCCTCTCCAATTTTGAGTGGCTTCACCATTTTGTTATACTGGTTCTATTAGCATATCATTAAGAAGTTTTTCTCCCTTTGGAAGCATGAAAAATTTATTCATGTGGAAGAATACCAAATCAGAGATCTTAGAATCAAGATCTCTATGAGGAATTGATAAATGCATTTGTGCATTTGAATGGGATTTTTGTTCAAGATCACAGTTTAAACGATGTTATACTCTTCCCTACCTCCTGTTTGAAGAACAATGCTATATATTCTTATCTTGGCTAGCATTACCTTTGTTGCTGCACTTGAGAGGTGCAGCATATAGTTTACTTTATTTGATTTGCTTTTTTCCTACTCTCCTTGCTCATTTTTTATAGTATATTTAGTAAAAGGGTCTCAATAACGGGTGCTTTTAGAACATTTATTGAGAAATTAAAAATTGAACTTTCAAATTAAATAAAAAATTTAAATTTTAAAGGAATTAAAAACATCACTTTCAATACAATGACGATATATCTATATTTGCAATGTGTAACCGTTGGAGAGAATTTGAATCAAGATAATGCTTTTTTTTTTTTTTACCATAAGCATCTTGGATCATATCCTATAGTGCACTATTTGTGATGAATTTGATAGATCTGTCATCATCAAACCTTTTTGTCTTTGTTTCTTCAGCTACAAGTTGTAGCAATGTGATATCAGATGGTACAATTGGGAAATCCATATTTACGACGTCCAAAATTTTGGTTTTTCATTTTTTTTTTCAAGAAAACATTGGTTTCCACCTTTTTAAGCAAATTGTTTGATGTTAGAACTAACTTGGTTGGAAGAACTATGACCTTTACTTATTTTGATGATAATAAAATTATTTTATGGGAACAATTTAAAGCACTATTGTTCTGATTAAGTGTGCAGTTCTCAGATCAAGTGAATCTTGTATGATTCTACATTGTATCCTCTAGTGATTAGACTAAGATGAAGAAACACTAAGACTCCGCTTCTAAGTACTTTTGTTAAGCCTTGTGGACACACCCTAATACGCGCCTTTGGCGCTTTTGGAAAATACAAGTAATCCTCTGATTCGTTTGCATTTGATCGTTTACCTCTGATAAACTTGACAAGCTAGTGACTGTCTGCCTTGATAATTGCATCAAGCATCTAATCGTCTGACTATGGCAAACAATGTATGCTTTGACATAAGTCAATACTCTGATAGAAGACAATGCTCTGATGATAGTCTATGCTCCGAAGATGACACAGTTCTTGCACATCCTCTAATAAACACCATGAATCCGCTTTGTGTCGAAAGGTCAAAGAGACATGCTCATCGTATCCTCTGCTCCTTCTGTCTTCGCACAAAGATAGCATAATCAATTACAAGGGCTTGTTTTGACAATTTTTTAACAACAAATCAATCTTAGAAGATTTGATATGAAACTGCTGCATGATACATTCTGATTTCTTGCAGTCAGGACAACAACCATAAACCCTAAAGATCTCTATAATAGAACGTGCAATCCTTACTTGCAAAACACAAGAAACAACTCACGGCAAAACTATAATACAATAGTCTCTGCATTCTACTCTTAATTTTTGTTTTACATAGTGTTGAGAAATATTTTCTGAGAGTTATTTTCAGAAAACCTAAACCTATTCTTTTGTAACCTAGCCCAGTAATGGCTGCATCCCTCAACATCTTGACTGCAGTAAGCTAGAAGGTTGACAAGACTCGAACACAATTTAGTTTGACTAGTAGGTGTTCAGTGGAAGTGTAATTTAGTGGATTAAATCCTTTAAGTTGAAGGGACTAGATGTAGCTATTGTGTTGGTGGTGAACAAGGATAAATTGGATGTGTTATTCTGTTTTTCTATTTATCCGTTATGTTTTCATTACCTTGATTTAGTGTTTTTATAAACAATTTTAACATTAAACACAATTCAAACCCCCATCTTTGTTGTGTTTCTCATTCTACATTTGAGATGTTAGTTCATGCTACTAAGATTGAGGAGGTTAGAAGAACTCTTATTTTGATTTTTGATTTGTTGTTGATAGAGAAGGTCATGGAGGGGAAGTGGTAGTGTTATTGAGGGTAGCTATTTTTCGCTTCTATTTAAAAGTCTCAAAATAATATTTCCATGGAGGTTAAGGAGGGTGAGAATATCAAGCTTTATTGAAGCACTTGACTAGTATATATACTCTAATATGGTATATAATAAGCGACATCAACAACATTCTAAGTGTTGATGAAAAAATGGGGAAGATATATAATCACCCTGTTAGTTGTAGTTTTCACTTCAAGGTTTACGTTCTAGAAAACTGACACATTAATTATAAGGATTTTGGAATATATGATTCTCACAATATAATAACATTAAAAAGACATACCATTTTCTATGACACTATGATGATGAAGAGTAGATACAATAATCCTCCAAATTCTAATCTATCTCTTTCCCGTTCTTGATGGCAAATTGGTAAAAAGAATTTATGGATGAAACAGAACCCTTGAAATCATTAGTTATAACTTCCATCAAGGTGCTAATGTTTATAGAATTTATTTTCACCCTTTCATGGATACTTGTATCCCTTCACGAATATTTGTATCTTTTCACATGAGTCATCATTATGAATTTAATCATTCAATATATTATTCTTACATTCTCTCACTTGACTCATGTTACTTAACTATACATCAATCATAATGCGCATTAACGAACCTTACATGCATTGGCTCCATCATTCATCATAATTAAGAATATGAAGTAATAAGAGTTGTGACAGTTATATGTCATTTAATCAATACATTTCCTTTCATGTACTACTATATTAGTTTCTCTCCTCAATACGATCTTAAGATGAAAAGTGCATAATGGGTTCAAACATAAAGTCATTATCAACAACATAATTTTTTTTCTTCAATATAACTAGTTGCATGAGTACATAAGTAGAAAATAAAGTTAGAAACATTTCATAAATGAATTTAGAGCTTCAAATATACATAAATAAAACAGTATCACTCAACATTCATTAGCAGATATAATGTCCACTTTTTCTACATGGCCACCAAATACTTTAGGTGGTAAACATTTCATTAAAGGGCCAAAAATCATAAGATAGGAGCTAATATTTTGAATTGACATTCTATGTTTTTAAAATTCTTCTTTAACAACAAAGTATTTCAAGTTCATATATTAAGCACCTTAAAAATACTTGTCTATTTTTAAGAGAAGAAATCTGTTGCAGAATTATCACTATAAATTTTCAACGGTTTGACAACACTATCAACAAGTCCATGTCTTGAAATAAATTTTCGTAGCCAGTTATCTTGAACCTTGGCCTCAAAGCATGCCACAAATTCAGTCTCCATAGTGGATGCAACAATGACTTACACCTTAACACTTGTCCATGATATCGATCATCTATTCAAGAGATACATATAACCGCATGTTGACCTTCTTATATCTACACACCCGACAAAGTCTGAATTTGAATATCCAATCACTTCAAGATTATTAGATCTCTTGTAAATAAGCATGTGATCCTTTGTCCTTTACAAATCTCTCTAAACCTTATTGATATATGTTTTTCTGAAAAAGTCTAACAATCCTTGTGATCTATCACATAATCTTTATTTTCTGATCACATAATTTGCCTCACACATATATTTCATTTCAAAGTTGTTAGAGAAAAAAAATTATTGGTCTCATATAATAGACCAAATACCATTAGTTGAATGCAAGGTATCGTTACCATTAGTTGAATGCTGATAATTTAACATTTATTTGGCATGGCATATGCAACTATTAGAAATATTCGTTATCTTTGGACATATAAATAAAACTAATGATGCACACATACTACCAACATTTATGTCCATTAATTATAACACCAATTAATCAACCTTCAGATGATCCATAAATGTCTTATGACAATGGACTTTCAATTAACCCATAAATAAATAATTTTTTTTATAGAATAATTAAATCATCATAAATTTTAGTATCCATACTACGAATAATTGAAATAAATCATTGTAAAAATGGAATTGAATAAACTTACATGTTTGACCAATTTGATGATTAACAAACTTTAATAATATTTTATCCATTTTAATTGTACATAAGTAGCACGACTATGTTAAAATACACATGTCAGCCTTAGTTCATTTTGCCAAAATATTTATTTGACATCATACTTTACATTACAATCTTTCAAAAAGTTTTAATCTGTAGGTGGAAATACACAAGAAATAAGAGTTTGAATTGTGTATACGGTTTAAAAATATTTTACTAACTAAATGTGAAAAATAATACTAAATAAAAATCAGAGGTAGAGGTAGTAAACAGAGGGAATGAATAACACAAAGTCATTTATCCTGGTTCATGACCAACCCAGTAGCTACGTCTTATCCCTTCACTTAGAAGGATTTAATTTAGTAATTTATAACAAATTACAAACCACTTAACTTCACAAGTTAAGTCTTCTCAACATCCAACTTAAAAACCATAAGTCGTTACAACCACTATTGGGCCATGTTACACAAGTTTTTAGTTTATGTTTCTGGGTTTACTCTTACTATAAGATGTTTAAAATATTGGTCAGACTTAGCACAATTAGAATGATACTACGATTGAGTGCTAAATAAAATCTAAGTATTTAATGATTGATGATTGATATTCAACTCTTTCTTATATTGGTTCGTACATCTTCGTATGTGTATATCTTGGTATGTTGTTCTTCAAGTGACGAGGACCTTCTTCTTCTTCTTCATGTTGCGTTGAATTTTTCATTAGAGGCATTGACTTTGCTCATAGCCATTTACTTTCCTCAGAGTCAGACTCTTGCTTGTGTTGGAGGCCGAGTCTAATAATCAAAGTTAGAATTAGTATGAAGTTCAGAGTCAGACCCAATCATCTTCTTGTGTTGAATTACTACTAGAGGCAACTTAGTAGAGGTAGAGGCAGTGTTGCATATCTGAGTTAGATGATTGCCTCTGAGTTACTTTGTTGGAGGTAGCTTATTTGAAAATGTTGCACTTGACTTCAGAGGGAAAACCTTGGAGGTAGATATTTAGAGTAAAATCCTTCAACTCAGATACATAGAGGCAGATCCTTAGAGGCATCTCCTTTGAAGGGCGCGTGTTGTTCCTTTCCTCTGATCCGTCCTTTTATTAATTTCCTCTTAATCTTCTCACTTCCTCTGATGGACGTGCTTCCTCTAATCCGAAGTGCTTCCTCTGATAGGTGCACTTCCTCTTATCTGAGGCGCTTCCTCTGATGGGCGTGCTTCCTGTGATCTTGGGCGCTTCCTTCTAATTTATTTTTTGCACCCTCAAATTAAAGTATTAGTGCATTAAATTGTTTCACAAAATACCTTTTTATTATCATCAAAACAAGATAAGGAATTGTTCTACAAAAAATCCATGTTCTAACAATCTTCGCTTTTTTGATGATGACAAAACAACTATTTTTGTGAACAATTTAATGATAATAACAATAAAGCATAATTTACAAGGCTCTAAAAATAACTAAGAGGCATACATTGCAAAGCTCCGCTAACTTTAAGCATATTTAATTATAAATCATAGAGTGACATTCTGACTATTTAGGATAAATATTCTCCCCCTATTTTAAGGTTTCAAATTAGAGTAAACTAGAGTTGTTTAAATTGTTCCTAAAATTGTTCTAAAAATTTATTCTCTCCATTTTTGTCATCATCAAACAAAAGGTGATTGAATCTAATAGATTTTTCCTAATAATTTCAGAGTATTTCAGCATAGCATTTATCTTAGGATAGTTGATTAGATTATATATTTAATCATGCAAAGTTTTATAGATCAAAATCATCATTCAATGATAAAACAATATTCAGATTTTCTGTTATAAACTCAAATTTGTCTGCAGCAAGGGGTTTTGTTAGAATGTCTGCCCATTGATGCTCAATGTCAACATACTTAATATCTAAAGTTCTTTTGTGAACAAAGTCTCTTATGAGGTGATGTTTTATTTCTACGTGTTTAGCCCTAGAGTGCAGAATCAAATTTTTAGTTAAGCATATGGAAGAAGTGTTTTCACAAAATATAGGAATTTTACTCTCATGAAGCTTGTAGTCTTCCAGCTGATGCTTCATCCATAGGAGTTGAGTGCTGCATCCTGCTGTTGAGATATATGTTGTAACCAAGTTGGTTTTGCACTTATAGTTTTAATATTAACAAAAGTATTTTATGAGAACAACAAATTTGGATTGATGGCTTCATTAAGTATGCAAAAATTGGAAGAAGAAAATCAGAGGAAGGTACTAGAGGAAGCGACCAGAGGAAAGTCACCAGTGGAAGTGAAAAAAGGAAGTCACCTGAGGAAGTGACCGATGGATGAGATTAAAGGAACACAAAGTATACGCGTCTGCCTTTGAACATACGCCTTTAAAAGTAATGTGCCTTTGAAAGTTACAAAGATTTCTTCTAATGTCTTGGTCTGATGTTTAGATGGTCTGAAGACTGTCTCTGAAGGATGGCTCTAAAAATTGAATCTGAGAAATTGAAGCATGCCTTTGAAGCCCTTGTTGGAACCAAGTTGGTTTTATACTTTGAGTGTTGATGTTAACAAAAGTATTTTATGAGAACAATATATTTGACTTCACAGAGTATGAAACAAGATTCATGTTTTTGAAGACAATCTAAAATAAGATTTGATTTAGATTTATAATTGAAGAAAATCTTTGACCAAGTTCAAAAGAAGATATGGTCAAGATTTGAAGAAGATATGATCAACATATTATCAAATATACGATATGAATTATTTACAAGAGGATTTGATCCATATTTATCACAAAAAGATATGAATTATTTACAAGAAGATTTGATCAATATTTATCACAAGAAGATATGAATTATTAACAAAAAAATTTGATCAAGATTTATCACAAGAATATATGAATTATTTACAAGAATATATGAAGCTAGACTAGTAGCTTAAGGTTACAGTCAAAAAGAAGGTATTGAATACACTAAGACATTTTCTCCTGTGGCAAGGTTAAAAGTTATTAGAATCTTATTATCTTATGATGCAAAAAATAATATTATTTTATACCAAATAGATGTAAAAAATGTTTTTTTTAAATGGTTACATAAATGAAGAAGTTTATGTTAAACAACCCCGTGGTTTTGAAAATTTTTAGTTTCCATATTATGTCTTTAAACTTAGAAATTTTTTGTATGGTATGAAACAAGCACCTAGAGCTTGGTATGATAGACTAAGCAATTACTTGCTAGAAAATTGTTTTGAAATAGGGCAAGTGGACACAACCTTGTTTAACTGGAAACTGTACTTTCTTAGGTGGCAATCTGATCTCATGGTCCTGCAAGAGACAAAGCACCATTGCTCTTTCAACAATAGATGCATAATATATTGAAGGTGCAAACACGAGAAGGGCGGTTGAATTATGTTTGACTAAGTTGGATTCTTTTTGCTAATTTATTTAAAACTGGATGTAGTACTCAACTCCTATGGATGAAGAATCAACTGGAAGATTACAAGCTTCATGAGAGTAAAATTCCTATGTGATAATACCTTTGCTATATGCTTAACTAAAAATCCAATTATGCACTCTAGAGCTAAACACTTAGAAATAAAACACCACTTTATAAGAGACTTTGTTCAAAAAGGAAATTTAGATATTAAGTTTGTTGACACTGAGTATCAGTGGGCAGACATTTTAACAAAATCCCTTGGTGCAGACAAGTTTGAGTTTATAAAAGAAAATCTGAATATCGTTGTTATAACTGAATAATGATTCTGATATGCTTATGCATTTTAGATATTGTAAGTTATATGCTATGTTCCAATTACTGATGTACTCTAAAATATTTATATAAGTCTGTTTGTGAAATAAGTCTCACAAGTTAACTTCTTTTGTCTGATGACAAAAGGGTGGGAGAGTAGTTTTTGAGAACAATTTTAAACAACTCCTGTTCGTTTTTTTTTTTTGAAACCTTCAAACAGGGGGAGTTCTTTTATAAGTCATATCATTACTCTAAACTGTTACTGTTAAATATACTTAGAGATAGGGGGAGCCTTATGCTTTATTGTTTTATATTATGCTTTATTATATTTGTTAAATTGTTAACAAAATAGATGTTTTGTCATCATCAAAAATAGGGAGATTGTTAGAACTAGGATGGTTTAGAGAACAAATTCTGTATCTTATTTTGATGATAACAAAAGGTTTTTTGTAGGAACAATTTAATGCACTAATAATTTAATTGAGTGTGCAGAAAATTAGATAGAAGAAAGCCCAGAAATCAGAGGAAACCCCCAAGATTAGAGGAAGCGGGTCGAATCAGGGGAAGCGCTTTGGTTCACAGGAAGCGCGTCCACCAAAGGATACTTTTTTTTTTTAAAAACAAATTCAAATTCATAATAAAGAGAGAAATACCTTTGGATAAAATATTTAAGTCGTATCACAACGACAAAAGTCAACAATAATTACAAGCAGCGGAAACGGTTTTGAAATGAAAATCCAAAGTATTTAAAACAGAAAAATACATCAGGGCTATGGGACATATCCAACGTAGCTCATACCCCTGGGGTATTCTCGGCAGACACTTGTATAAAAGCACTGCCCCAAGAATTTTAACTTCCCTACGTCACATCAAAAGTGGTACAAGGACCCATCAAAATAAAAGTCAAGCTGACAATATATGGTATAGGTACAATCTTCCAGAATGAAATAAATACAACCACATTAGATAGACATCTAGCCCCTATACAGCCATCTAATCTGATCATGCTACAAAAAAACTATAACTCAGGTGATCTCCACGCTCCCCGCAGATATCCTTTTAACACAACAGTGGTCAGGTAAGTCTAACTCCGTTCCCATCTCCAGGATACTAACCGGTAGAACGATCCTGATTCTCATCTGAGGGCAAAGCCCAGATTTCCACAATAATTGTAAAGGTCACCAATCAAAATTAACAAATATAACATAACATTTAAATTTTAAATGCACAAAATAACCTTTCAACTTAGCATACATCTAGAAAGGGTTTTCATATGCCACACATGCATAATCAAAGTTGAAAAATGAAGTTTTTAACAAACTGCACTGTCGTATTCGAATACAGCATCCTTATATTCGAATACAGTGCTATTTCACAAGTCAGTAGTAAAATTGAATATCTGTATTCGACTACACACTGCTTGTAGCCGAATACAACTGCAATCTCTCACAGATTAGCACAATACGATAACCCTCGTAAGAATAAGATGAACCAACAATTCACATGGCATCATCCCGTGGCCCATCCGGTCACCACTATCACCATGGCCCATCGCGGTCACCATGTACTATGAAAATGCATGAGCATACTGTGACTCTTTTCACCACAACCATTAAGTAAATGCAGCTACTAAAAGATTCCCCATTTTTAATATTCATTTAACACTAATGATTTTTCAAATTCAACACAGAGTATACTCAAACATATTTACTCATAATCCCGCAATTCACAACAAACCACATCAATTCATTTTTCCACACAATCCACACATAAAACACATCTCAAAAATTCATAATATTAATTATGAACACATTAATCACACCAAATTTAATCTCTAAAATTTTCAACCATAAATCACCAAATTTAAAACTCCACATTCTCAAACATAAACTACCAATATCATCAATTCATTTTCCACAAAATCCACACATAAATCACATCTAAAAAATTCATAATATTAATTATGAACACATAAACCACACCAAACTTGAATCTCCACAACAACATTAATATATCAGAGTTCTCCCCACCGCTAACTCGGTGCCAACGGTCTCGATTCCTTTTCGAGACTCAAGGAGCTAACTACATAAACATGAATATTTATATCGATTTGTTCACAACTAAAATTTATCCAACCACAACAAAATTCCCAAAATTATATCTTTTTCACACACCAAACTTTTACAACCAAATAATCTACATTAATTCAAAACTCCACATTTCCAAACATAAACCACCAAATTAAATCTCCAAATTTTCAACCATAAATCACCAATTTCAATCTCCAAAATTTTAACCATAAATCACCAATTTAAATCTCCAAATTTTCAGCCATAAATCACCAATTTAAATCTCCAAATTTTTAACCCTAAATCACCACTTTAAATCTCCAAATTTTCAACCATAAATCACCAATTTAAATCTCCAATTTTTCAGCCATAAACACATTAAATTCATTTTCCACAAATCTACACCTCAAACACATCAAATTTATTCTCCACAAAATCACATATATGGTCCTAAATGCAAGCTAAAAGTTTGGAAGGATCCCTTACCTCAACGGTAGTTCTAACAATCGACTACAGCACCGCGATTAATTCCGGTAAAAACTTTGTTCGCGGCGTCGCTTCCAAAGCTAGTGCACTAGCACCGTAGCGTGGAGGTGAGCAACTTTCCCTTCTGTCACTTCTCGAGATGGAGCTTAGATCTAGTAAATAAATAAAGATTTGTATTTGCGGTTTTGTTTTTATTTTTTGAAAACTGAAGGAAGAAAGAAAGAAAGAAGAAAGGATGGATTCGCGAGCAACTTTTCGTTTCCCTCTGATTCTAGCGCTTTCTCTCATATATATATATATATATATTATAATTAAACCAAACCAACAAATATCTAAATATTTATACACACATCACCTCACTCACATCTCAAACTATTTTGATAAAAATATCTACTCTCGTTGCAACTCAATTGACAGGTAAAATTTTCAGCTACTAGAGATATTTTTAGCAAAATCGTCCAGTAACAAATTCTTCGTAACATAAATAAATTATTTCTCACCAAATAATTTTAAACTGTCTCGAAAAGATATTTTTGGCCTTTAACACACAAAATACCATTAAAATTGGCTAAAAAGCCTCATAATTCAACACCAAAATACAAAAATTACAAATTAAAACTAAGGGTCCGTTTGATGGACCGGATAGGATAGGCACAGGATATGATAAGAAGCATGATAGAGACAGGATATGATATGGGTAGGATAAAGAGTTATCATGTCATGTGTTTGATGTGCACATGATAACAAACTTGATAAGATTAGTTTATCCTATTCAGCGTTTGATACACAACAGATAACAAGATGATATGATTTATATTTTGATAAAATGACAAATTTGTCCTTAAAATCTATTTAATTTTTTTTCTTTCAAAATAACATTCATATAATTTTTTATAAATAAATAAAAATGCTAAAAAATTTAAATAATTTATGAAGTAATTTTATATACTTGAAAAAATTGTGATTTCTCTATCCATCACAATTGAAGAATGACTCACTATCATAAAAATTGTGATTTCTTTATCTATCACAATTGAAGAATGACTCACTATCATAAAAATGTAAATAATTTATGAAGTAATTTTATATACTTGAAAAAATTGTGATTTCTCTATCTATCACAATTGAAGAATGACTCACTATCATAAAAATTGTGATTTCTTTATCTATCATAATTGAAGAATAACTCACTATCATAAAAATGTAAATAATTTATGAAGTAATTTTATATACTTGAAAAAATTGTGATTTCTCTATCTATCACAATTGAAGAATGACTCACTGTCATAAAAATTGTGATTTCTTTATCTATCTAAATTGAATAATGACTCACTATCATAAAAATGTAAATAATTTATGAAGCAATTTTATATACTTGAAAAAAAAATTGTGATTTCTCTATCTATCACAATTGAAGAATGACTTAGAGTTTGTTTGATTCAAATCCCAAAAACTTTATTTTAGTATTTTAAAATTTAAAAACCAAATAATTTGTTTGTATTACTTGTTTTTAAAAACTGTTTTCTAAAACTATTTTTAATATTATACTTTTTAAAACTAAAAAAGCAAAACAGATAAATGGTGTTTTACTTTTTATTTTTCAGTTTTTTAATTATCTGGTCAAGGACTGTTTTAAAAAAATAAAGTTGCAAACAATTTTTTTTAAATTTTCTTTTTAAAAACAATTTTTGAAAATTTATTTATAAAATAGTTTTCAAAAACTAAAAAGTAAAACACAATCAAACAAGCCCTTACTATCATAACATCATCTCAAAACAAAAATAATTATTATTTTTCATCAATTTTTTTTTATATTATTATAAAATAAAATAAATAAGAAAACAACCAAAAATCAACTTAAAGTCACCGAACGCGAACAAGGATATCCAATTGAGAACGGATTATTTTAACCCACTTTAAAATAAGGATAAGAAAATACGGCTGCAACCTGATTATTCAAAATTTTTGATTAGCGTATCATATGCGATTGCTGCATCAAACAAAGGATTAGGGAGGAATAGGATACGTGTATCATATCTGGGCCCTAAGGTCTTTCAATAATACCCCTAAAATTAGTTTCTTCCTCGAAACTACGCGTCGATAAACAAATCAGGGTGTTGTTCCCTCATCTTGCTCTCCAATTCCCAAGTGACATCTCCAGTAGTTGGGTTCCAAATCACTTTGACCAACGAAACATCCTTGTTCCTTAATCGCTTAATCTTCCTGTCATCAATTCTCACAGGTAGTACTTCGAATGACAAATTCTCCTTTCGTTGTATTGTGTCCGGTTCAATCACATGCGACGGATCTGCAAGGTATTTCCTTAATTGCGACACATGAATCATGTCGTGAATATTAGACAGTATCAGAAGCAAAGCAATCCGATAAGCTACCGGTCCAATTCGTGCAGAAATCTGATATGGTCCAATAAATTTTGGAGTCAATTTCTTCGATTTCAATGCTCTACCAACTCCAGTCGTAGGCGTGACTATCAGAAACAGATGGTCATCCTGCTCGAATTCTAGGAGTCTGCGACGCTTGTCCGTATAACTCTTTTGACGATCTTGTGAAATCTTCATTTTCTCCTTTATCTTCTTTACCTTATCTGTAGTCTGTTGCACCATCTCAGGTCCTACAATCATACTTTCACCGTCCTTATACCAACACAAAGGCGTTTGACACTTGCGCCCATATAAAGCATCATATGATGCCATTCCAATACTTGCGTGAAAACTATTGTTGTAGGTAAACTCAACCAACGGTAGTACATCATCCTAGCTTCCTCTATCATCTAGTACACAAGCTCTCAAAAGATCTTCCAAGGACTGATTTATTCTCTCAATTTGTCCGTTAGTTTGCGGATGGTAAGTTGAACTCAACATTAGTTTCGTTCCCAACGCATCATTCAATGCTCCCCAAAAGTGTGACGTGAATTTCGAATCACGATCTGATACAATACTCAACGGTACTCCGTGTAATCTCACAATCTCAGCAATGTAGATCTCCGTTAGCTTATCTGCCTTATTGGTGGTCTTCACTGGTAAAAAGTGTGCGGATTTAGTCAATCGATCCACTATCACCCATATAGAATCATTCTTTCTTCTTGTTTTTGGCAATCCAGTTATAAAGTCCATGGAAATGCTGTCCCACTTTCAGTCAGGTATATCTAAAGGTTGCAACATTCCAGCAGCTCGCTGATGTTCCACTTTCGCTTTCTGGCAAGTTAGACAAGTTGACACATACTCCGCTACATGCCTCTTCATTCCTGGCCACCAATAATTCTGCCTCAAATCCTGATACATCTTTGTTGCTCCAGGATGAATACTCAATTTACTCTTATGAGCCTCGTCTAAAATTGTTTTCCTCAAATTTGCAACTTCTGGTACACAAATTCTCCCATTACATCTCAAAATATTATCTGGCCCAATCTTAAACTCAGTCATTTTTCCTTGCACTATTAGGTTCCTCTTCTCTTGAATTAACGTGTCATTTTGAAAATTCGCAATGTCTTCAAGCAGTCTACTCGAAATTTTAATCATTTCGAATTTCAAAATTCCCGGTGCAAACTCTACGTTCAAGTGTAGGTCTCTGAATGCTTCCCACAACTCTTGTTGTCTAGCCATCACTGTTGAAGACACTGATACACTCCGGCTACTCAACACATTAGCCACTACATTGGCCTTCCCAGGGTGGTACTGCAATGTGAAATCAAAATCTTTGAGAGTTTCCATCCATCTTCTCTGACGCATGTCCAATTCCTTCTGATCAAACAGATATTTCAAACTTTTATGGTCACTGAAAACTGTGAACTTGCATCCATATAAGTTGTGCCTCCAGATCTTTAATGCAAAAACTACAGCAGTAAGCTCTAAATCATGGGTAGGATAGTTCCTTTCATGAATTTTCAATTGTCTTGAGGCGTAAGCTACAGCTTTCTTGTGTTGCATCAGAACATATCCCAAACCTTGGTGAGACGCATCACAATAAACTTCATACGGTTCTTCTGTCCATGCAAACGGTTGATCTTTTCTAGTAAGTTGTGTCAATGGAGCTACAATCTTCACAAAACCTTCAATAAACCTCCTGTAGTAACCTGCCAGCCCTACAAAACTTCGTATGTCAGTGACGGTCTGAGGCTGTTTCCAAGCAAGAACTGACTCAATCTTTGCTGGATCCACATCGATTCCTTCCTTAGTTATCACATGACCTAAGAAATTCACTTCCTCCAACCAAAACTCACACTTCGACAAATTGGCATACAATTGCTTCTCGCGCAAGATTTCAAGAACTTGGCGCAAATGCTTTTCATGTTTTTCCTCAGTCCTTGAATAAATCAATATATCATCAATGAATACCACAACAAATTTATCTAGAAATGGACTAAAGATTCGGTTCATGTAATCCATAAAAATTGCTGGTGCATTGGTAACTCCAAATGGCATAACCAGATATTCATAATGCCCATAACAAGTTCTGAAAGCAGTTTTCTGAATATCTCCTTCTCTTACTTGGATTTGATGGTAACCCGACTTCAAGTCAATCTTTGAAAACACCGCGACTCCTCTCAACTGATCCATCAAATCATCAATACGCGGCAAAGGATTACGATTCTTAATAGTCGCCTTATTAAGCTACCTATAATCCACACATAAGCGTGAGCTTCCGTCCTTCTTCTTAACTAGCAATACCGGAGCTCCCCATGGTGATACACTTGGTCTAATAAATGTCTTCTCCAACAAATCTTCAATTTGGCCTTTGAGCTCATTTAATTCCAATGGTGACATTCGATACGGCGCAATCGAAATTGGTCCGGTTCCTGGGTGCAAATCAATGAAAAACTCCACTTCTTTTACCAGTGGTAATCCTGGAATTTTTGTTGGAAATACGTCCGTGTACTCCTGAACAAGCATCACGTCTTCTATTTTCACATTTATCTTTGCTCCCACGTTAGCCAAAGACAAAAACTCATGAGTTCCTTCTCTTAGTGACACTCCGAGTTTGTTAGCAGCTAGATACTTAACAACTTCTGGTTCGGGAAAAAGAACCAGTTTGCGAGCACAATCCAAGATCACATAATGATACGACATCCATAGCAACCAGATAACTTCAAAAGGTATAGGCGACACAGATAACTTCAAACGATTCACACAATCCATAGCAATGAAGGAATGGGTTGCCCCCGAATCAAAAAGTACATTTAGAGTGTTACCTACAATCTCACAGTCACGTTGAATTAGATTGCTAGATGGATTTCTAGCTTCTGCACTCACGCAATTAACGCGTCCTCTAGCAGTAGGACGAGTAACCCTAGTTGCATTCACAACTGGTTCCACCTTCGGAGCTCTGTAATCCCTTGCAATTTGCCCTGGTTTCTGGCAATTGTAGCAAGTAAGAGTCTTAGAAGTACAAGCATTAGCATAATGCCCCTCTTCCCCACATCGGAAACATCGAGTCACTTGCCCCACTTGTCTTCCAAGGTTCTGGTTCCCCGGGTGATTGTGACCCTTGTTGTTGTACTGTGGTCGGTTATAGGGCATAACAACTTGTTTCCCTTTGTTGCCCTGATAACTCACCCGACTAGGCCCCCCCGAACTAAAGTTCCTTCCTCGGCTAGCTCTCTTATTCTTCATATCTTCAACTTCTCTACATTTTTCCACAAGAACTTGGAAACGTTGAATTCCCAAGGGTAAGACAGAATCCTGAATCTTATACTTCAATCTGACTTGGAAACGATGACACATGAATGGTTCAGGTAAGTCTAACTCAGTTCCCATAAATCCTTCTGAAACAGCAGTGGTCAAGTAAGTCTAACTCCGTTCCCATCTCCAGGGTACTAACCGGTAGAACGATCCTGATTCTCATATGAGGGAAAAGCCCAGATTTCCACAATAATTGTAAAGGTCACCAACCGAAATTAACAAATATAACATAGCATTTAAATTTTAAATGCACAAAATAACCTTTCAACTTAGTATACATCTAGAAAGGGTTTTCATATGCCACACATGCATAATCAAAGTTGAAAATGAAGTTTTTAACATACTGCACTGTCGTATTCGAATACAACATCCTTGTATTCGAATACAATGCTATTTCACAAGTCAGTAGCAAAATTGAATATCTGTATTCGACTACACACTGCTTGTAATCGAATACAAGTGCTAAAATTTGCAGATTTCAGTTTCAAAAATGTTTCACAATCATTCAACACTTACCACACAAAACCAATCAATCACACTCATCAATTAGGACACAATTACAAACAACAACCGAGTATGTATATACAACCATCATAGTATATCAAACATGACTCGGGTGTCAAGTACCCTAATGCAATGCGTATATGCCAATGCACATGATTCCGAAATTCCAAACCAAAACCCTCCTCGAAGGGGCATAAATCACAATTGTACGGTCTCTCACAAGCCAGTACTAATTATTGAGGTGCAGTCTCTCACAGTCTAGCACGATTTACTAAAGTGTAGCCTATCACATGCCCTACACTGTTTTCTAGAGTGCAATCGCTCACAGATCAACACATTCTAGAGTGCAGTCTCTCACAGATCAGCACGATACGATAACCCTCGTAAGGATAAGATGAACTAACAATTCACATGGCATCATCCCGTGGCCTATCTGGTCACCACTATCACCATGGCCCATCGCGGTCACCATGTACTATGAAAATGCATGAGCATACTCTGACTCTTTTCACCACAACCATTAAGTAAATGCAGCTATTAAAAGATTTCTCATTTTAAATACTCATTTAACACTAATGATTTTTCAAATTCAACACAGAGCATACTCAAACATATTTACTCATAATCCTGCAATTCACAACAAACCACATCAATTCATTTTTCCACACAATCCACACATAAAACACATCTAAAAAATTCATAATATTAATTATGAACACATTAATCACACCAAATTTAATCTCCAAAATTTTCAACCAGAAATCACCAAATTTAAAACTCCACATTCTCAAACATAAACTACCAATTTCATCAATTCATTTTCCACAAAATCCACACATAAATCACATCTAAAAAATTCATAATATTAATTATGAACACATAAACCACACTAAACTTGAATCACCACAACAACATTAATATATCAGAGTTCTCCCCACCGCTAACTCGGTGCCAATGGTCTCGATTCCTTTTCGAGACTCAAGGAGCTAAATACATAAACATAAATATTTATAACGATTTGTTCACAACTAAAATTTATCCAACCACAACAAAATTCCCAAAATTATATCTTTTTCACACACCGAACTTTTACAACCAAATAATCTACATTAATTCAAAACTCCACATTTCCAAACATAAACCACCAAATTAAATCTCCAAATTTTCAACCACAAATCACCAATTTAATTCTCCAAATTTTCAGCCATAAACACATTAAATTCATTTTTCACAAATCTACACCTTAAACACATCAAATATATTCTCCACAAAATCACATATAAGGTCCTAAATGCAAATTAAAAGTTTGGAAAGAGCCCTTACCTCAACGGTAGTTCTAACAATCGATTACGGCACCGCCATGAATTCCGGTAAACACTTTTTTCGTGACGTCGCTTCCAAAGTTTGTTCACTAGCACTGTAGCGTGGAGGTGAGCAACTTTCCCTTCTGTCACTTCTCGAGATGGAGCTTAGATCTAGTAAATAAATAAGGATTTGTGTTTGCGTTTTTTTTTTTTTGAAAACTGAAGAAAGAAAGAAAGAAGAAGAAAGGATGGATTCGCGAGCAGCTTTTCTTTTCCCTCTGATTCTAGCGCTTTCTCTCATATATATATATATATATATATATATATATTATATACTAACTTACTTATACTAACCTGAATTGCTAACTAATATATATATATATATATATATATATATATATATATATATTATAATTAAACCAAATCAACCAATATCTAAATATTTATACACACATCACTTCACTCACATCTCAAACTATTTTGATAAAAATATCTACTCTCGTCGCAACTCAATTGAGATATTTTTAGCAAAATCGTCCGGTAACAAATTCTTCGTAACATAAATAAATTATTTCTCGCCAAATAATTTTAAACAGTCTCAAAAAGATATTTTTGGCATTTAACACAAAATACCATTAAAATTGGCTAAAAAGCCTCATAATTCAACACCAAGATACAAAAATTACAAATTAAAACTAAGGGTCTTACAGATACCACCAAAGCATACCACTAGAGGATACCACCAAAGCATACCACTAGAGGATACCACGAGAGGATACCACAAGAGGATATCACCAAAGGAAAAGACACAATCAAAAGCAAACAAATCAGAGGAAAAGAAACAATCAAAAGCAAATAGATAAGAGGAAAGTTAACAATCAGAAGAAAACGGATCAGAGCAAAGGAACAACACACTCCCTTTGTTGTGTTGAGCATCAGAGGAAACAAGCGGATTAAGATGAAACAGAATAAAAGGATGGATCAGAGGAAAGTAACAACACGCGCCTTTCGTATTCTCCAAAGAGATGCCTCTAAGGGTCTACCTCTACCTCAAAGTATCTGAGTCTAAGGATCTAACTCCGTTAATCTGCCTCCAAGGTTTCACCTATAAAGATAAGACTCTGAAGTCAAGTGCAACATGCTCCAATAAGCTCCCTTTAACAAAGCAATCGAGGCAAGCGTATGACTTTGATGTACAATGCTGACTCAACCTCTACTAAGTTACCTTTAGCTAGTGATTCAACACTAGAAGATGATTGGGTCTGACTATGAAATTCATACTACATCTGACTTGATCTTTCTATTATAAGTAATAAATAGTACTATAATAATGAATGAAACTTCATTAAGATATACAACTTTTACATAAGGCCAATAACATCCACAAAAGACAAAACAATTAACGTGAAGGAGAAATCAAAACGATGGGGGTTGGAATAAGGGTAAATGCAGGATTTGATTATTTGGGGACAAAATATAAGGACCAAGTTTTGTAAAGATATTGAGGTTTGTAGAAGGAAGCTTGACTATTTGTGGCATCGTTGGGATACTAAAGGTGTGAATGCTCACAATATTTTGTAGGAGAGTGTGATGAGACTCATCATCTTGGAGAAAACTTTTTGAAGCAAAGATCCAAATATTTATAGTTGAAAGATTAGAACTTTAGCATCAAAACTTTTCATATGGCGGCTAGCTCAAGGAGAAAGTAAAATTATTAGGATGAGCTTTGTGGTGGAGCTGGAACTATGGATTCATTGGAGATGAAGAGGATTATGAACGATTACTTTGATGATTTATTTAAAGCTAGACATGGAGTGTATGGACCGATTTCGGACACAGCCACACCTTGCATTGAGGTAGGGGATAATGAGCTTTTGTTTAATGAATTTAAATAGATGATATTTTGTAGCTTTATTGCACACGATCTCTAAGGCTCTAGTACTGTAACGCCCTAAGTTTTATCTTATTCTACTTATTTGTTTAAACAATATTTTTTAGTAATGATATTGGTATGAAAAGTATTTTAGAATATATGTGAATGATAGATATGATTTGTAATCCACGTAACTTTGTAGTGTAAGAGTATTGTCTCACTATGCAACGCGATGTAATTCCCCTGAAACTCGTATCGAAGTGCAAATACATGTTTCATCTTGAAGTGTCGAGACATGTTTCATCTAAAACTTTTGTCTATGGGACAAAGTCTAATTTATCCACCTTCTATGTCTAAATTCACTATTAGAAATTTCGCCTTTAGTGACCGATTTAGAGACTGAATATTTTCAGCCACACTAAGGACCAAATTGGAAATTGTAATTTTGAACCTCGAAACTAAATATTTTTGTGTCACTAAATCGGTTGCTAGCGAAATTTAGAGAATGAAATAACAACTGAATTTTAGTTACCAAAATTTTAGTCGCTAACTATTTTATAAGTACATAGTTCTTTTTTTCTCACCACCACAAACATCAGTTCCTCTTTGTTTCTCAACCCACCACAAACCCTAAAACCATTCATCTCTTGCTAATCCTCTCTCACCGTCATTTCATCACGATTCACCATCGCGAAACCAACTCGTTCGGATTTCTTCTGTTGCTAACCATCCTCTCACCGCCATTTCATCACGAAACTATCATCTGTTGCTAACCCCAACTCGTTCGGATTTCTTCTGCAACCGCGAAACCAACGTGTTCTCTTAAACCCTTAAATTGCAACTGCGACGTGAAACACTCATTCTTTGTCGTCTCATCAGCTATCGTGAACCAGAAGGTAAGGAATTTATTTTCTAAGTCTTTGATGATGCTTCATTATTTGTGTTTTGTGCTGTGACATAATCATTTTGAACTTACTTAACTAAAGGGGTAAAGAAATTCTAAAAATGATTCAATCGAAAATATTTTTGTTGGTTGATTTCAGGACTTGAGATATTGGCTTTTCCATGTAATCAATTTTTGAAGCAAGAGCCTGGGAATAGCAAGGAGGCTGAGCAATTTGTCTATACAAGATATAAGGCTGAGTATCCGATTTATGGAAAGGTAACGTGTAGATAATTTATGTAAAGCGTCTGAGTTGTTTGCTGATAGTTTTCTGTCCTTGGTGTTGCTGAGCTTATTATTTAATGAAAAACATCAAAATGAATGAAAAGAAAATAGTACAATTATTTTTTGATTTGGTTGTTTTAATTATATTTTTGTCATGGAATGCTAATTGGTCTAGTAATTTAAAGTTGGTCAGTTATGGTATTCGTTTTTTTAAGTTGGAAGATTTCATGTTGCTTAAGTCTAAATACTAAACTCTTCTGTTAATTTGTTATGTCATCAACCGAAAATCATTTAGGTTCCTTCAAAATTGTTATTCATGTATAATAGGCCATATTGATTAAATCCATAATTAGGTAAACTTCTTTATTGCATCTTGTATCTTAAAATGTTTGGCTATGTGTACTGCTAATGTTATTATCTTCCAGTTTTTTTTAATGACTTCATTGGGTATTAGGATAAACTTTATTATAAAAATTGAAAAGTGGACAAAGATATAGTGAATAGGAGATTACTGCTTTGTAAATTTGGAACCAAGAATAAGGGACACTGATGCTAAGCATTTCTCCTTTATTGCATCTTACTTGTATCTTAGAATGTTTGGCTATTCGTACTGCTAATTGTTATCAAGCTGCGGCATAAAAAGTTTCGAAGCGAGATTCAGTTCACTTTTGAAAGTGTACCTTTTTCTGTGTTTGTATTTTTTCTTCGTTCTTTTCTTCCTATGGTACCAAAGTGAAATGAAGCATAATCAAAGAATTTTTAGATGTTCCATTTTTTCAATCTTTGTCTTGCTTGCATCATTGTTGCTCTTTGTATTTATTTTTGGTGTATTTGAAGATGCTGTCAAAAAATAAATTATTGGAATTGGAATGTGCTATCACATAATAAGAGAATTTGCAATTAGTATAGAATTTGGAATTGGTGTATTAGAAGTTTTCAAACTGAATGTGCTGTTTTATGGTGTTTTTAATTTGTTAAATTTATTTACGATGTTTTTAATTTCTTAATGCTGTCAAATTTTATTTTCTCAAATTTAAGAAAGAAAAGTATCATCCATAAAGAATGATAATTATGATTATCTGCATATTGAAGTTAGAATTATTCTGTATTTCATCCCCTTTAGTTTTATTTAATTATATTGATATGCAATTTTATAAGTTAAATAGAAATACTATTTTTAAGAAAAAGAATATGAAACAACATTGCATACAAAATTATATGGATATTTACAAATTATGGCTTTGTGGTGATCATTGAAGGTTTATTATGTATTGTGGATGAGCTTTTGTTTTCTTTTCTGTTATTGTTTGGTTTGAGTTTCTCTGTACTCCTAGTATATAGCAAGAATGAAATCATACTGAAAATTGAGTACTCAGTTGTTTGTCTTTTTATCTTTTATATTATCAATCGATGTATTTCAACACTACCCTTTCTATGATATCAATATCACAGAGGACTTGTGTGTGCATTAGTGCCTCCAAATTATAGTTATGCAGTGATTGCCCTGATTTTTCTGAGAAAATAGAATCCAAAGATGTGCACGGTTGATTACTGATAATGCCCAAGTTAATTTTTTACACCATGTTAATACAAGGAATTTTGGTGTTATAGGTCACAAAATATCCAAAATCTGAAGGACCTCTACTGTCAATTGTGTATGTTTAGCATGATAGTTATCATCCGTATAATTTAAGCGTGAAACCTGGATTTTCCTTTTCCTGATTATCATACATCATCCATTGCTAAAAGTGTGTATTATAGAATATGATCAAGTTAATTTGGTTAAGTTTCCTATCTTTTTCTATATTTTAACTTTTATATATGATTTAATATGTGATTGTAATGTGTATGTGCTTTGCTGTGTGTAACTTCTATTAATTTTTAAAGAAATGCATACCCTAATCAGATTGGAAACAATGTGTGTAGTTGCAATGTCTGTGTTGTTGTTTAACTTTTAACAATATAATTATGTTGTGTAAATTTCAATTAAGTTTTGCAAATTAATTCTTGTAACTTTGTTTTGTAAATTTCAATTCTATTGTGCAAATTAATATTACATGTTTACAAGTTTTTAATGTTGAGTTTTCATTATGTTGTTAGACATAATTGAATGACATCCCTCCTAGTCATTCAGATTTGTTTCTCTGCATACATAAACATGGTAAGGATAAAACTTGGGTTGATAAAAGATCGGAATATGTTCATGTAAGAGTTTTCAACTTTAAAGTGTAATTTATTTTTTTATGTTGGTTTTATTCTATTGATAACTCTTAAACAGAGGCAAATTTTTCACTATTTTTACTTTTATTTATCTTTAATCATTAGTTAATTTAATAAGTTATTTGATATATCTTATTGATTCTAGTTCTTGAATTTAAAAAATGCTCATGTTCTTATTTCCTTGATTACGTAAAGATTTTTCGTAGTTTTGCGTTGTTTCTTTGTTTTAGTGTAGTGCAGAATTTGGTGAGAAATCAACATGACCTATATGGAGTATTTCAGCCATATCTGGAGTTGTAGATGTCCAATTAGAAGAATAAAAAGTGCAAAAAAAAGCTAAGATCCATAGCTAAAACTTTTTTGAAGACACCCGAACCAAATTCAGACTCAAAATAGGAGAACAATTCAATAAATGTCAGACAACAAATGATATGCCCCTCAAGCGCACATCCCGCGCCTGGGGCGCGTGGTGCGCTGGAGAATCCATAAAAATGCGTTTTTCTCACTTTTTAGGGATCCTTTTGGCTATTGGGAAGTTTGGCCCTAACAGAGAAACTCAGAGTAATTAAAGATAATTCGGAAACTTTTTGGATATTATTTCAATCACTTCGGAAACTTTTTCTTCAATTTTAGTAATTAAAGATAATTCGATAGTAAAACGCAATCCTTGAGTTTGACACTCGGTACTACCGTTTTATTATTACTTGCAACGACTCAGTACACTTGCTGAAACACTATCAAGTTTGTGGTGCCGTTGCCGGGGATCGCCATATCACTATTGAGTTATAATTTCATAATTAATTGAAATTTTTTGCTCTCTAATAAAATTTTTGTCTTTATTTATTTATTTATATATTTTATTTAGTTTAAAACTTTTCATTACTCACGGTTTGTCTAACCTTGTATGTGAGGCCAGTCCTCATCTAAACTTCTTTTTGATCCAGAAATCGAAAAAATTGTGAAAGCTGAAAGTCGGTTCGAGAAAGGAGACAAAGGGAAAGACATTTAGTAGTGGAAGAAGAGGATATGGGAGATTTCTTCATATTTTCGTAGATGGCTGATCCATCACCACTTGAACGTACCCTCGACGAGTATGGGAATCGAAATAGAAATCGTGCTCGGTTGGCCATCGATAACCAACTGGTTACAGTCAAAAAGTTTGTAATAAGTCCCGCTTTGTACCGATAGTTGAAGGAGATTCACTTTTCCGGTAAGCATAACGAAGATGCCAATAGACATCTCACAAACTTCTTTGAACTATGTGAAATAGTGAAGGTGGATGGTAACACTGAAGAAGGCAAAAGGTTGAGACTATTTTCATTGTCATTGAAAGAAGATGCTAAGGAGTGGCTTAATTCTTTACCCTCTAGTAGCATCACCACATGGGATGACCTTGAAGATAAGTTCTTGGAACAATACTTCCCCCTAGTTATGTTCGTTAGAAAAAGGCAAGAGATTTCTGGTTACAAACAGAAAGAAGGAGAATTTCTTCGTGACACTTATAGGAGGTTCAAGAGTTTACTAGCAGGATTCCCCAATCACGCTTATGACGACACTGCTCAAATGCAAATATTTTGTAATGGTTTAAGGCCTAGCACTAGAATTATGTTGTATGCTACAGCATGCGGTTCTTTGAATTACAAAACCGCATCAGAAGCACGAAAAATTATCGAGATCATGGCATCAGATGAACAAATGATGTTGTATGATAGAGGTGGTGGGTCAAAAAGTTGTATGCTGGAATTGAATGTTATGGATGTTGGGTTGGCTCAAGGGAAGTTACTTACAAAACAGATAGAAGAAGTTATTGCCGTTGAGATAAAGAAGGGGATAGTAACTCTAAATATACAACCCCAAGTGGCCCCCGTCAAAATAGTGAAACATACAAGTTGTGACTTTTGCGAGGGAGCACATAGAAATGGAGCTTGTGAAGCACCGGATGATGATACAAAAGAACTTGAAGAGGTGAACTTTATGGGTAACAATGGGAAGCAGAATAATCCCTACTCTAGTACATACAATCCGGGTTGGAGAAATCATCCAAGTTTTTCATGGAACGGTCAACAGGGTGGACCTCAAGGTCAACAAGGATCTCATCAAATCAAACTCCATCTCGTAAAGGTGCTTGGGAGATTGCTATTGAGAAGTTAGCAACAAACAGAAGTGCTTTAATTGAAGAGTCAAGAGTCGTCCATAAAAATCACTCAGCTTCAATCAAGAATCTTGAGACCAAAATGGGTCAAATTGCTCAACATCTAGTACAAAGAGCACCCATAAATTTGTCCAATGACACAGTTCCGAATCCGAGAAATAATGTCAATGTCGTGACAACGAGGAGTGGCAAGGTAATTGAACCAGTACCACCTAAAGCCAAAAAGGGTGGGAGTGCTTCAATTCCCACCAACTCGGAGGAAATGGTCACCCCAACATCAGTTGATGAGGACATCACTCTTGAAAAGCAGGAAGGATCTGTGGTGTAGAAAAAGGAAGCCCTGCCAAAGCTTGAAATTCAACATCCATTTCCTCAAAGATTAAAAAAGGAAGAACCTGAAAAACAATTTGATAAGTTTTTTGATGTTTTTAAAAATTTGCAAATTAACATTCCTTTTGCAGAAGCACTTGAGCAGATGCCGACATACGCCAAGTTCATGAAGGAAATTATGTCAAAGAAAAGAAAAATTGGCGGTAAAATAGTGATGCTTACCGAAGAGTGCAGTGCTATTTGAAAGAGGAAGCTGCCACCTAAGCTCAAGTATCCTAGAAGCTTCTCTATCCCTTGCGCTATTGGGAATAGAACTTTTGGGAAGGCCTTGTGTGATCTTGGGGTTATTGTGAGTCTTATGCCCCTTTCTATATACAAAAGGTTAGGCATTGGAAGAGTCAAAGACTCAGGTGACGTTACAATTTGTGGATTGCTCAATGAAGCAACCATATGGGGTGGTGGAAGATGTGTTGGTCAAAGTAGATAAGTTCATTTTTCCAGTGGATTTTGTGGTTCTAGACATGGAGGAAGACGATGATATCCCCTTGATCTTGAGGAGACCATTCTTAGCAACAGGGAGAGCAATGATGGATGTGGCGGATGGCACTTTAACCTTTAAGGTAAATGAGGAAACAGTTACATTCAATATTGTAAAAGCCATGGAGCACTCAAAAGAAAAAGAATGGTGCAATTGAATTGAGATTTTTTGATTTTATAGTCGAAGAAAGAGTTGAACATCAAATACCTACTCTGCCTTCAAAAAGGGTGTTGTGCATGTCCCATGATATTGTTAAAGATAGTGAAGATCCAAGAGTGAAAGATGTTTTAGCCATGTTAAAAGCTTGTAGTGAAAAAGAAAGATACGCCACAGGTTTAACTCAAGCAATTGCCACCTCACTTGAAATTTGTATTCCTTGGTGAGAAAGATGATGTGTTCTTTGTGATATATAATACACCTTGACAATGGTTGAGGCGTCAAGCTAATGACTCTAAAGAAGTGCTTTGTGGGAGGCAACCCATAGGTAGAGGTAACTTTTATTTTTGCAATCTTATTTTTGTTATTTGAATTTTTTTCTTTTTAATTGTGTGTAAATGTGCACTGTGATGAAGAATTTTTAACAACTTGAACTTGGTCTTAAGCTATCTGTTTGGGATTTTGAAATTTAAATTATATTTCTTTGCCCATATCATTGCTCAAATCGACGAGTTTCACTAAAGTGTACATTGTTGATTACTCTATGGTTGTAGAAGTCTAACTAGTCATCAATTTTTCAAAATAAATTAAAAACTTAAACTTTTTGGTGACATGTTTGGCATAATTTTGACAGTTCATACTCTCTCTTATTATCCTAGCTGTGAGCTTTCGGGTCTAAACATTTTAATTCTTTGTTGTGTGATTATCCAGACATGTGTTATCCTTTCAGAACTTGCACTAATTCTAAGTTGCTTCACTTGTGATTTATGGATACAGTGAGAAAATTTTGTTTGGTCGTTTGAGCCTTGCTAACTACCCTATGCAAATTTTATCCTTTGTTATCCCCTTTGAGCCTTTCCCTTTTCTTTAGGTTACTAGCCACATTAGAAGCCAAAGACCTGAGTTTAATTAAATCACCTTACATAAAGTTGTGTAGGAAATTTTTTGCCTCGTCTTGGTAAAGTTCTAAGTTTGGGGTGGTGGTTCTCAAAAATAAAATTTAAAAAAAAGGAGAGAGAAAAAAAAAAGAAGAAGAAAAAAAATCAGTTTGTGTACTTTGATCAATAACATCTTGGCTCTTTTGCCAATGATCGGGAATCTCCACAATGAAAATGAAAAAAAAAACCTACTATCCCAACTCCAAGTAGTAAAGCCTACTATCGCAAAATGTCATACCCTTACTTAAGCCCCATTACAACAAGAAAGTCCTCCAAATGTGTATGTGTTTGTTGCATTGTGATTGCTAACAAGAATTTTTTCAAGCCTATGGTAGCGTGATGCATGCTCTAGGATTTGAGTGATAAATTCATAACCCTTGCTAAACACTTGAGAGAATTTTGGTGAGATTGTGTGAAGAGAGAGTTGAACTTGATGAATGAGTGTTTAGTTTACAAATGGAGTTGTATTTTTTAGATGCAACCTTGGAGCATGATGAATGTTTGATTTGATTTGAGGAATTGAGTTTAAGCTTGTTTTTAAGTGTATCTAATTTGTAATTGATTGTTGCTTGGGAACAAGCAACATACTAAGTTTGGGGTTGTGATAACTCTTCATCATAGGCATATTTTTCATTATTTTTAGTCTTATTTATCTTTAATCATTTGTTAATTTAAGGATTTATTTGATATATTTTGTTGATTCTAGTTGTTGATTTAATAAAATGCTTATGTTCTTATTTCCTTGATTAAGTAGAGATTTTTCGTAGTTTTGCGTTGTTTCTTTATTTTAGTGCAATGCTGAATTTGGTGAGAAATCAACATGACCTATTTGGAATATTTCAGCCATATCTGGAGTTGTAGATGTCCAATTGGAAGAAACCAATTGCAAAAGAAAGCTAAGATCCATAGCTACTACTTTCTTGAAGACACCGTTACCAAATTTAGACTCAAAAGAGGAGAAAAATGCAGTAAATGTTAGACAACAGATGTTGTGAACCTGAAGCGCAAATTCCACACTTGAGGCGTATTTCTGCATTCCTAAATCTGTCCAAGTGCACCTGAAGCGCAAATCCCGCGCCTCGGGCACGTGGCGCGCTGGAGAATGCATAAAACATGTTTTTCTCACTTTCTATGGATCTTTTTGGGTATTGGGAAGTTTAGAGACTCGTGCCCTAGCAGAGAAACTCAGAGACGACTGATTCTAACCCCATTGTAGGAGTTTTATCAAGAATGATTCGTGAATCTTTCTTGTAATTCTTCTTTAATCTCTATATTTTGTATTTTTGTCATGAGTAACTAAACCTTATATGTTAGGGATGAGTGAAACAAGATAAAACCCTTATTTGTCTAATTTGATTTTAGTTATATGAATGAGTTTATTGAACTATTTTACGATTCGTATTTTGAAACGACAGTGGACTTTACGAATGCTTGAGATGAGAAATTCATGATATTGTAGTCTAGGGATAGATGCAGGTCATGAAACCAATTGAATTATTTGCAGAGGCAATAGTTTAATAAGAGAATTCTTGTACTATAAAGCTTAATTCTAATCTTAAATCCACTAAGGAATTAAGGGTTACTTTGGAATTAAAGGTTCTGTCACTAAGACATTAGAGCAAGATTAATAAAGAGAATTCGATAATAGTTCAATAAATGAATTTAGTAACTAGGATCAAATTAGAAATCAAGGTTGGATTCGAAGTGAAACTCATCTGTGACATTTTTCTTACTATAAAAGTTCAATTCTATTACTCTTGTTAGTGTCAAATATTATTTCAATCAATTTCGAAAATTTTTGTTCAATTTTAGTAATTAAACATAATTCGATAGTAAAACGCTATCCTTGAGTTCGACACTCGGTACTACCGTATTATTATTACTTGCAACAATTTAGTACACTTGCTGAAACGCTATCATCTATTTTAGTCTGTTTTAAAATATTAATTAGCTTTATATTTATGTTGACATGGAAAATTTAAACGTAGATTGGAAGAATTGGCCCAAGAAACAACTTTACAAGGAACTCCCCCACCAAATGAATTAGATGTGTGATGTGAGCAGGTTGCAGGAATAAAAAGAGGATGAGTATATGGTATCGAATGGAATCTACTGTATTATTAGGGATACCAAATTATCGTGGGTCATGTTCTTCATCAATAGAGTGGGTACAAATACATGAATTTGAAGAAATGAGAAATGAAAGAGATCAACAAAGACATGAATTTGAAGAAATGAGAAATGAAAGAGATCATTGAGAGGAATTGACTAATACAAATAGAGTAGTTGAGCGCAACAACCACTTGATAAAACAATTGATGAATAACTTGAACTTTCAACTCATGCCATATACTAGAGATCAAGTTCATGAAGATGAGATTGTTGATAATGATATTGGTGATCATGACGATGAGATTGGTGATCATGATGCTGGGGATTTTGATGATGAGATTGATGATAATGATGCTCGTGATCATGATGATGAAGAGTTAGATGGATAGTGATAAGTTAAATCAAAGAACAAATATGTGGCAATTTGTTATGACTAAATATATTATGTTTAACTAAAATTTTGTATGTATTATTTTGAGTACTTAGAAATATTACTTAAATATATTATGTTCTTTAAATGATTTTGGTGTATGAACTTTTTTTACATTGAAATCAGATTAAAAAATTATTTTTATTGTTTTTTAGACATTAAAGTAATGGATTTTTTTTTAAAAGAAAACGGTAACATTTAAAGACGGAATTAGCGACCAAATATTTAATAAAAATAACAATTTAAGTCACAATAATGATGACAATGGGGCTAGTGCTAGAAGTGAAAACTGCAATGATATGCCTTACATTTTGTTCAACATATTTTGAGGATGGTAATGTTGAAACAAGGTTCAATAGACCAAGACGCAATGATGATGACAATGGGGTTAGTGTTAGCAGTGAATCCACTATTTTGTCCAATTTATTTCCTACATCAGGCAAGCCTGTTGGAGCTTCCAAGATTTTTTTGATTCCACAATTGGAGATGATCCAAGCTCATCGCTATGTCTTAGCTAATTGTGAATTGGTTGATGCATTTCGGGAGTAAGTTTTATGCTTTTGCATATACTTAATTGTCATCTCAATATTCATTTCTATACCAAATGTACTAACCACAAATTCTTCATGTAGAAAGTGTAAGATAGAGGTTGCTAGAATGCATCGTGGCAAAAGAAATTCCTCTAGAGTTGTGGAATTATATGTTCACAAAAATTTTCACAAATGGTTCAACGAATATGTAAGGATATCTATATATTGTTTGACTTAATTTTTCACATAAAAATTTCATTATATATATAATTGTTATAATACTTTTTAAAATATTGCTAGGTTGCAAGAAAAGATGATTCAAATATTACAACTGAAATTGAATGGCTTGCTAAAGGACCAAATAACATTGCAAGGAGATTTGATGGGTATAACATTCATGGATTTAAGTTTCGAACAGTGATGAATGAGCAAGGATTAAGAACCCAAAATAGTGGTGTTGTTATGTCTGCTATTACTCAGAGGTTTTCAATTAGAGGATAACCTATTGAAAACTCAAGTAATGACATATATTATGGAAAATTGTTAGACATTATAGAACTTGATTACTTTGGTAAGTTAAGGGTTGTTCTATTCAAATGTATTTCGGTAGACACTAAACCTAACAAGGGAATTAAGATAGATAAATTTGGCATAACAAGTGTAAACTTTTCTCATTTGATTCACACTGGTGTGAATGAAGTGGATGAACCATTCATCCTTGCAAGTGATGCTAGAATGAAATTTTATGTTGATGATCTGGTTGATCAAGGTTGGTCTTGTGTTTTTCATATGAAGCCTAGAGACATATATGATATGGGAGAAATGAACCTTATGGAATCACAAGAGACAATAATGGAAGACATACCTTTTTGTGAGCAAAATGTTGGGGATATTGAAGAACTACAATTAGTGTGAGACGATGTCAATGAACAAGAAAATGATGAAACAAATGTCGAAGAAGATCGTAATAGTTGTAGTGATAGAGATGATTGAATAATATTATGAAGTATTTTAATATTTTAAGTTATGAACTTTGTAATTTTGTCATATTTCTTTTGCTTTTAAATAGTATGCTATATAAGACTTCATATTTTTGTTGTTTATTTAATGCATAGATTATCTTATATGAATCATTTGGAATATATTTTAGATATATGTTTTATCTCTTTGTTAGAAAATTTTGCAGGTATTTGATTTGATATGGGAAAAAAGCGTAGGTGTTCAGGACAAAAAATATTAGAATGGTTACAGAGACAAGAAAATTCAAATGATGATGAAACTCTCCAAGATCAGCCCCAACAACTCAACAACAATCATCTTGAGGATCAATTTACAAATGTCAACTTGACAAATATCCCGTTTGAGGATGATGTAGTTGAACCTTCACCAAATCCAAATGAAACTAAATCACAACAAAAAGAGGAGTCATTACTTATCAAAGTTAAAGGTAAAAAAATCTCATATCATTAAATTTGTTGTCTTATTTTGTGGTGGTTGTACGAATGTTATTATATTATCTTACTTGAGTTTTTATTATTATTTGCACACTTAGATACCTCTACTGGAGAAATTATAATTCGAAAAATGGTAGTAAATCAAGTTTGGCATCTGGAGAAGACAAAAAAAGATTATGGTCGAAATTGGTGCTAATGGACAAGCCAATGATAATGGTTCAAATTTACTTGTGAGGTTTCTCGGCGAACTTCCTAAAAAATCAGCATTTTGTCCTATATCTGTTGAAAGATGGGATGGTATGTCAGAAAAGAATAGTATGGAACTGCATCTAGGTTATTATCTAAACTTCGTAGAACGTTTCTTTTATTGTATTTCTTGTCATTGAAGATTGATATGTTTATATAATCTTGCAAGGATCATTTTGTGTATGATTATGCTGCTGGTATCAAATGGACATGGGCAATCCTAGGAGAAAGATGGAAGGCCTATAAATATAAGTTACATACTTCTACCCTAAAAAAAGTAAGGAAGACCTACTTGCTATTGATCCTCCTGTGCCTGAAAATGATTTGATTGCTTTCGTTGATTACTATAAAAAATCACAAATGAAGGTATAAATATTTGTTGCATTATTTTTACAAAGTGAACAAAGTACATTGACATTTTATATTAAATGCATGTAATGACTAACATTTGAAAATTGTAGAAACTAAGTGAGCAAAATATGAATAATCGAAAGATGCTTAAAGTCTTGCATGTTGGGGGTAGTATGAGCAATGCAAGAAGGGGTCGTCATATGGTAAGTTTAATCCATAACTTTTATTTTTGTAATATATTAAAGTATTTGTATATGAAAGTTAGATATTGATTTATATTTTATTAAAATCTTATGAGCTACAATTGAAAACACTTGTATGTCGTGTTGAGGTTATACTGTCAACTTTGCTTAAAAAGAATGGATACTATGTGAATGAGGTAGGAAAAGCCATCGCAGTAAGTAAAAAAGATAACATTGTTATTGTTTATAAAGTATTTACTACCTGCCAGTATGGTGGAATTTATCTGACTTTAATTAATCTACTAGGAAAAGATATCAGAGAACTTGTCTCAAGATCAAGAACGTGTTTCCACTGAAGGTGTTCCATCAAAGATTAATGCCTATCCAGATGATGTTATTGGAAAAGTGTACGGAGCTGAGCATTCACGTCGAGTGCGTGGTTTAGGAGTTGGTGTTTGCCCCACGAGTGTTTTCAAAACGTGCAAATATTTCACTCAATTTGGCAATGTTGGTCGCTCTAGCCAAAAAATGTTGGGGAGTTACAAAAGGAAATGCCCACTTGGAAAGAAAAGCTAAATGGATATGAAGAGACTAAGGAGCAACTTTCACAAACACATAATCAACTAAAAGTTCTCCTTAATTTTATGCAAAGCAAATTTGGTGATGAGTTACCTGCTTTCAATCAAGGTGTCCCTCCACCTTAGAAATATAATTTCTTATAATATATACAAATAGGTGTTAATAAGAGTTTTTGCACTTAGATCTATACTTTAAGTCACTAGCAAATATCATGTTCTATTTCTTTACATAGTGATTAATATTATTAAAATGATACTCATTCATTAGTGTTAGTTAGTAAATATTTGCTTTATGCTTCAACTTGGCAGGTTCTAATTCTCATAATTAACAAGTAAAGTTCACCTTGATTTTTGGACTACAAATAGAAGGATAGTGTTTTTTGTTGTCTACATGCAAATGGAAGAAATATGTTGTTATTTGGACTGCAAATGGAAGGAAAGTGATGTTTAGTGGATTGTTTTGCTGTTGCTCTAGACTATTTTGATGTCGTCAACAATTTTTGTATGCTTCATTAATTTATGTATAAGATTTTAGAATGTTTGACTACTAGTTTAAGTTTTTTTGTTAGTATAAACTACTTTATACTTTTATATTAATGATGGTTTTAGAATGTTAATTAGTTGTTGCTATATTTGTTAAGAATGTCTTCCTAGTATATTGCAAATATATAATTAGTTATGTTCATTACATATTTTATGGGTTTTTACTTTGGTTAGTTTATTGTAAAATGTTTGCTTTGACTCTATAGAATCAGATTGTTTGCATATTGGCATTGTTCGAAAGGTACGATCAAAACAGGGACAGACCTGCAATTGATATTTATTGAAAAAAAAACATTTAGCCACGGTTGGCCGGTGGCAAAAGCGAAAACAGAAAACTTGTTTTATTTAATCATTTAACACGATTTTAGTCGTGGCTAAAACAATGTTACCACGACTCTTTTAGGTGTGGCTAATCTGAAATTTAACTGTGGCTAACAAATTGCGATGCTCAACTACGTCACGGTCAGGGTTAGTGTGGCTAACTTCATTTGCCACGGTCAATTGACAATTTAACCACGGTTATGAGCGTGGCTAAAACGCGTTTTTTTTGTAGTCTCTACTTGATTGATCTGAGTTGTTTTTCCATTAAAGTTATCGATTGATTCTCTATTAATTGTCCGCATCTTCGCCATTGCTCTTCGCTCATCTATATTTTCTTAAAGGGATATGATATCTTAAGTGACTAAAGCTAGTATAAGTAAATGCATTTGTTACTAAATATGATCTATTATAACCACACAGAAATTCAATTTCTCATCAATTTGCGATTTTGTCTTGTGGTCGGCTTGAGATATTTAAAATGGAAAAATATTTACTAATAGGGTACCCCTTGTAGAGACGTTAACATATAACAATGTTGTCGTAAAAATGGTTTTTGACCCACGCTATTTTACCTGTATTTTGAACGGTTTGTTAATCTAATGAATAGTTGAGGCACATTGACCTCTATATTAGATCTTCCTTCCTCTACTTGAAAAGTTTGAAAAGTTTTGTATTTGGGTTGAAATACCCTTTATTGTAATATGAATTTTTTAGGTTTAAATATGATTTAGTCTAATTATAATATTTTTTATTTTAATCTCAATAATTTCTTTTCGTTTGAATTCAGTCTCTATAATTTTAAAACATGTTTTTTTAGTTCCTGACGTTAGCTTATTAGACTACATATGACATTAGAGACTAAAAACAACAATTTTTAAATTTACGGGTTGAATCCAAATTAAAAAACTGAAATAAACAAACACACAGAAAAAAAATAGTTGCAAGAACTAAAAATTATATTTAAACCATTTTTTATTACATGTTTCATAATATTATTTTTACATATATTATAAAAGTTATTTATACATACATTTCACAGTATATTATTAATACATTCACACAGTTATTTGACATTAAAACTTATTTTGTCATGTATCTCTTGTTAGATTCCATATCAACAAGAGAAAATGGAAGAGTCAAATCACAAGAAGCCTTAATAGAATTTCTTCATTATAATATCGAAAAAGTTTCAAACTAAGCAATTTTGTTGATATTTCTTGTGGTTTGGTTCTTACATTTTCTCCAACACTTTTCATAGAAAACAACTATATATAACAAGAGATAAATGAATATTAATAAACTAAGCACGTATCCGTAGAATTCATCATAAACCTATATTTGATTTATTTCAGTTGCTTCGCCATTAAAATTTCAAATGCGTCTCCATTGTTCTCTGCTTCTCTACCATATTTTAAAATGATATGGAATTTGAAGCAACCATAGGTAGTATAGGTCAATGAAATTAACACACCATTTTGTAGACTATCTACTTCGCTCATACCACATGTATTTTTACTAAATATTGCCCATTATTTCCTCTCCTCAACCACATAGGAAATAGTTTTCCAACATCATCATCTTGACATAAAACATAGGTACCCTATCATGATATTTTTGATAAAATGCTATGGAAATTTGAATATTATGCTTCATAATATTAAAAAAAAAAAATCATATATAAGAATAAACACCAAAATAAAAAAATGGCAAAAAGAATAAGTTAAAAATATAATACATAAATTTGAATGTTTTTAAGGCAAAATAGATCTAGTGGTTCTTTAATTTACGCAAAAATATGATATTAGTCCTTTAACTTTTTTTTTTGGTATCAAATAAGTCGATTATGTTTGTAAAATTTGTTGTATTGAATTATTAATAATCCTAACCTCATTTGAATTATTTTTAGTTAAAGATTCTTAAAATTTTAATGTGAGTTTTGCTATAGATCGTATCAAGAATATCATAATAAATTTTCATGTGATTTCATTATCTGAATTATCTGATTTCACTTGAATTCTCCCTTGTTGAATCATTTCTCTAAAATGTGATTGATAATTTATGTTCTTATGATTATTGCAATCAAAACACCTAGAGAATTACACGAGTTTATTGAAAAGAATAGAAAACATTTGGGTTTCAATATTTTTTGTTTGAAATTAGGATCAATGGCATATTGCAGTTTTAGTCCCCTTATTTTTACTGATTCACGAAACTGCTCTCCCTATTATAAAAGTTGACAGTTTTGGTCCCTCCATCAGATTTTTTAACTAAAAAATGATGACGTTGGATGTTTTAAAAAACATGACATATGATACGATGATGTAGAGTGATTAACACCCATGAAATTGAAATAAAACGCCGTAAAAACTTAACTTTCAACTTCAGAAATTTTTCATATTTTTAATTTAATTAAGAGCATATGAATAATTAATGCACTTAGATGATTCTATATTATAGAATTGTATGTTATGTCATTTAAAATATGTCAAATCGTCATTTTTTAGTTCAAAAATATGAGGAAGAAACTAAAACTAGAATATATATTTTGCAAGCATTGATTTGAGATATATTTGTAAGCATTGGTTTTTATATGATCATTATTTTTATTTTTGTTTTACTTTTCATCTTGATTACTATTATTTCTTTATTCTTTTTTGACTAATTAAATGAACTATTATTTCTTATATTTTATGTTTCATGTCTCATTTCCACTTAAAATTCTGATAACTAATTCTTAATTAGAGGTGTTATGCCACATGTTTCTTTCAAAAATATTTTGATTTAATTATTCTTTTTAGAGAGTGTATATAATGAACAAACTCAAAGTACTATTTTTTTACGAAAAAAACACAGAATAATATTGGGAATGATAAGGCACCACTACTTGATTTTGATTATTTTTGCCGTTAATTGAAACTATACTCTAATTTTGATTAAATACTTTGTTTTGTATTAGAGGAATAAAATATGTATCCGAGCACTAACATGAGAAAAATGAACACAAATTGTATATTACTTTGAAAATATTTAATGTATAATGTAACATTTTTATTTTTTTTTAAATATCCTTTGCTGTATATTATTATTTTCTTTTTTGCAAAATCTTGCTAATTTAAAAGAATGTGTTTTAATAATTTTTATTTATTTTAATTTAAACTTCATTGGATTGTTTGTGCATAAGTTTAATTATTTTTTTTAATATCTGATGATTATGTTTTTATATATTTTGTAATAATTTGTGGAATTAAAATATTGTGATGTATTTATATGCAATGAATTAAAAAAGTAAATGACAATTAAATCAAGTTTGTAATGGGAGTTATATATTTTATTGTTGATTTTTTAATAATAGAGATATAGACAAAAAAATTAGTGGAATGAGGAATTAAAAATAAATGAATTCTAGACGTGTCATATTATATGTGACAAAATTAGTGTTGGTGGCATATATGGATGTGATGTGTCAACATAATATTTTAGGGATTTGTTTTAATATGTTATTAGAATAGAATGCGCGTGGGCTAGCTTAAGAAATTTTTTGTGTTTTTTTTTTAAAATAATTCTTTTAGTACTTAAAATTTATATATTGTTTATGTATCTATTTTATAATGATTGAGTTAAAAAACTTTACAATTCTTAAATATAATTTATAGAAATATAGTACCTGTGATGGTAAATTGCAACTACCAAAATCAATCGATTTCATTTTTGCTGCAATGAACAATCAAACAAAGTATATATATAAATTATGTTATTATGAAATTTCATAAACTCTTTTTGGAAGTAATACTAATACATGTTCATATTAGTTAAGATCAAATTATACTTTTTTTTTTTTTATTGTATTGAGACTCAGTTGAAAAAAGACTAAATATAAAATAGATGTAATCTAAATTTTTAATTTTATTTTAGTATTCTATGTTTTTTCCAATATTTATTTCATCCCATTAGTGTCATGGAAAATTCTAAAATTTAGATGAGAACTACAAATAAACTCAATGCCTCGACTTTAATATAATAGGTAACATGTATATATGCATGTTTAACTAATGGGTAAATTTTTAAATAACCTATATATATGTGAGGTTCAGGTTTCTTGTTTGAATAAGAGAAAGACACAAATTAATTCATAAATGTACAAAAATAGACATTAACAACTTCAAATAAACTATTTTGTTGAAAAAAAATTACCAACAAATTATTTAATCTAGAATGTAAATAATGAATTATTAAACATATAGAATTATCAAACTTAGTTCATTTATCCTATATTTTTCTTTTCACCGTGAACTTTTGTCTCAACTCCTTATTTTCATTTTTCTTCATCATACACTTATGGGAAAGTAGTAGAGTTAGCTGGCTAAAACAACTACATGATTAAAGACTAATGATTTTATTTGACATTGTAAATGTCCTATTTTCTTTGATTTGAGCTAGCATATCTAATCTTGAGTATATCTCTCAATTCTAGTTTTTATAGATTCCAAAATATTCAATGTAAAGAACATTACAGAAAAAATCTATAATACAAATATTTCAAATCAAATACATAAATATTAAACAAAAAGTTTCAAATCAAACACAAAAATATTAAACAAAAAAATAGATGAAGATAAGGGCACTTGTCCTCCAACAACAACAATTAAGCTAGATTTAATTTGTTTGTTAAGTTGATTGAATATATGCAATATTGGTTAAATCAAATATGCAACACAGATCCAAAAGAAGATATAATCAGATTTTTTTTTTTTTGAAGTTGATGTAATTGAAGTTTGAGAGGATGGGAGGTGGGCTTGTGAAAATAAATGAGAATGTTATGAGATTAAAGAAGGTCAAACAATCAATAGCTAGTAAATGCATAAGATATTTGGAATTAAGTGTAGTTAATATTATGTTTGAAATTTGGAGAGACATGTAATTATTTGAAAAATGCATTAAACGGTAAAAATGCATTAAACATATAGTTGGAGGTGGCACAATTGTGATTATGTGGCATATAGAATGTTATCATATACTTTTCTTTTCACCGACAACTTTTGTCTCAACTCCTTATTTTCATTTTTCTTCATCATCCAAACTTCTGGGGAAGGAGTAGAGTTAACAACTACATATTAAAGACTAATGATTTTATTTGACATCGTAAATATCATACTTTCTTTGATTTGAGCTACCATATCTAATCTTGAGTATTTCCCTCTATTCTAGTTTTTATAGATTAAAAAATATTCAATGTAAAGAACATTACAGAGAAAATCTATGATACAAATATTTCAAATCAAATACATAAATATTAAACAAAAAATTTACAATCAAATACACAGATATTAAACAAAAAAGAGGATGAAGATAAGGGCACTTGTCCTCCAACAACAAAAATTAAGATGAATTTTGTTTGTTAAGTTGATTGAATATATGCAATATTGGTTGAATCAAATATGCAATGCAAAAGAAGATATAATCAGATTTTTTTTTTGAAGTTGATGTAATTGGAGTTTCAGATGACGGGGGTGGACTTGTGGAAATAAAAAAGAATTAGGAGATTAAATTAAGAAGGTCAAAAAATCAGTAGCTAGTAAGATGTTTGGAGTTAAGTGTACGTAGTTATATTATGGTTGCAATTGGAATAAACGTGTAATTACTTGAAAATGCATTAAATGGTAAAAATGAAACAACAAAATATATTAGAGAGAAAAGTAAAGAATTGTTTTTAGTTGACAACTCAACATATAGTTGGAGTTGGCGCAATTGTAATTATGTGGCATATAGAATACTGATGTTTCATGATCAATGCTCGGGAGTTGTTTTAATATAATACAATAGATAATAGATACTTATTTGTTACATAAAAAGATAAACGACTAATATGTTATTTTCGTGTAACTTAAATGACCGCATAATCTATTTTCTTTTTTAAAAAACAAAGAGAGTGCAAAGCGATAATTATATAAACCAATTATTCGAAATTGGTTAACACAAAAATCAGAACCTATCATGTTCAACACCCTAAATATTATTACAAAAAATGAAAAGGAAATACAAAAACCAGTGGGGACCAAAGCAAAATGAATTGAGTAAAGAGTAAAGAGTCTCACCAAGCAGTGCGTTATCTAATTTGGATGCATTCTATTATTTCCACTCTTTAACCACATAGGAGATTGATTTCAAACAACACCATCCAACATAGAACATTAGGTACACTATCATGATTTTTTTATAAAATGCTCTAGAAATTTGAATATTATGATGCATACCATAAGAATAGTAAAAAAAGCATAATATACAAGTGAATTTTACTTTTGGTCCCTCAATTGTAACGATTCAAACAATTTTAGTCCGCACTGTATTTTTGATAGGTCTAAGCTAACTCAGTATAACATGACTATAAGTTCAATGTGCATATAGATGCCACATCACTTTTTTTATTCTTTCATATCTTTAAATAATTTTATTTAATTTAAACGGTGGTTATTATTATTATTATTATTATAGAAAAATAAAAATTGTTTTAATTTAAACAGTTTCATAGAAATGTCAACCTAATTTATTTCTCTTCTTCATTCGGTGCTTCCCCCAGCTCATAAGCTAATATCTTTCTCTTGGCCGAATTTGACACACACTTCCTTTATCATCATATCAGTCAATAGTTTAATTTTAACCATTTAACAAATAAATAAGCACAAAAACTAGCAAGTTCTTATCATAATCATCCTCCGTTGCCAAAATAAAGTAGATGGATTTCATCCTACAAATCTCACTAAAGGCTTCAACTGAAATAAAAACAACAAAACAACACTGTCGCGTCCGGTTTGTCCGCGAAAAATGAGTAGCCACCAATTTTATTTTATTCAAAGGAAAAATTGGATAAAACCTAAAATAATGATTTTTGAACCAAAAATTCGGATTCGGGAGTCGATTACGAGAAAGTATTACCACCCTACAACGTCCGTTAAAACGGTTACCCTATAATTAACTGTATACAAACTATTTATTTATTTATTCATTTATTTTTACCCCCAAAAGAATAATAAAAAATAAAAAACTTATTTACATTAATAAAAGAAGGAAAAATATTTTTTTATTAATTTGATTTAACAAGGAAAAAACCTTACTCCTACGTATCTAAGGTGCAATAGTGAAATCAATTGAGTAGAAAATATTTATGTGTTGACTGATTTTATTATTAATTTTACTTTATATATATAAATATCAAAATAAATTAACAACATAATAGTGATAATAATAATAGTAATAATGGTAATAGTGATAATAATAATAATAATAATAATAATAATAATAATAATAGGAGTGATGTGTTGTATATTGATTTGTGTATCGTTTTATTTTAAGAAAACACTTTTATTACTTTTTGACTTTTACAAATAAAATTCAAGAGCAGATTCGCGAGTTGGCGGCGCATATGTAGCGCGGACCGACGGCGATAATAACAAAAAAAAGTTTAAGATCTAACGCACAAGAAAGAAAATAAAATAAAGATAAGATATCACGAATTTGATAAAGAAATAGACGATTATACAACAATCGACTTTATTCTTATTAGTTAATTCCAAAACTTGATCGTGAAACCGAAAAAAATTTCTTGTTTATATCATATGTGCATAGAATAATAATAAAAAAACTATAAAAACAATAATTTCTTGTTTTTTATTAGTTACTGCCAATTATTCTCTCTCTTCATTTATTTTTTTCTCAATTGTCCTTCAAATTGTGCTCCTCCTTGTCCCCCAATTGTCTTCCAAATAGTGCTCCCCCAATTCTACTCTTACTATCGACTATTTATAGGCTTTTCGGGGGTAGGTTACAAAAGCCAAGGGAATAATTGCCAATTGATCACTATTTTATTACTATTAATCTCTTTCTTTTTGTTTCTTTTGATTCAATTGATTATCATTATACCGATTTTTATGACCATCAATCCATTCAATTGATCATCATTATATCGATTTTTATGACCATCAATCCATTTCTTTTCGGTTTCTTCCATTCAATTATGTACCTTTATTTATTTGTCATTATTTTTTTTTTTTTTATATTTTTTTTTATTATTTTTTTTTAGAAAAGAGTCTGAACAGGAATTAGAGGCAAACAAGAACTGGGAACACATGTGATTATTTAAAGTTATAGCCATAATTATTTATTTTTATTTTTATATTTCTATTCATTTATTATTATTATTATTATTATTTCCTTTTTTTAATAAAAAATAAAAATAAATAAATAGATAAATAAATAAAAAGCGGACAAAATTAAGTGTCAACAAACACTCCTAAAAACACAATAAAAATATATATTTATATTCAACACTAAACAAAGAATACCAATATTGATTCCGATTATCCAAAGAAAAACAAATAATCAAAATTTATCAAAACGATAAATTTGAGTTACTATAAACAAGGTCGTCGTGAAAACATCCCAAAATAATAGGAGAAAAATTAAAATAAATAAATAAAGGAAAAACAAATAATCCAAGCACACACACATACATAACAAAATCACAGATCAAATTGTAGAGAAAGAAATTATGTTTACATTATTAATGGAATTGATTAAATTAAATTAGACTAATTGCTAAATTAAGCTAAATTCCATGTAGGAAAAAAAATAACACCCGATCAGGTTTAACCTCGTAAAATCAAGGGGTCTTTAAATTGCAATTGGGATAAATTATAACGGTCTTTGACGGTTTCAAAAGTGGGGTCAAAGTTGCAAGATCATGATAGTTGGGAGGTAAAAGGTGCAATTTATCCTAATTTTTTTCTATAAGCAAAATTTTATTAATAGAAATTACAATCCAATACAACAATAAAAAATTTCACAATTAGAGTGTAGCCCTCTAATCATATATTGACTCGAACTACTAATTGTTAATTTTGAGTTTCGAAAAACTGTTTAAAATACTGTTTAAAATTGTGCAAGGCAGACTATCAACCACGAAGTCCCCAAGATAAAACAGCTCAGATTCACTGTATCGGAGTTCCACTGCACCGTAGAAAACCGTTTTAGAATTACACCATCAATATGGCAGTTAAAGCCACTCTCAATATGACGATAAAGTCACTCGCAATATGGTACTATGACCACTCATAAATCAAAAGAACTATGGCACAAAAACCGCTCTAAAAACGAAGGGACTACGGCATAAAAACCGCTCTATAAACAAAGGGACTACGGTATAACAACCGCTCTAAAAACGAAGGGACTGCGACATAACAACCGCTCTAAAAACAAAGGGACTACGACATAACAGCCGCTCTGAAAACCCTACAAAGGGACTACGACATAACAGCTGCTCTGAAAACCGAAGGGAAAAACCGAAGGGACTGCGGCATAACAACCGCTTTAAAAACCGAAGGGACAAAAAGAAAGGGGAGAAGTGGCTCGAAAAATAGACAAGCAGAATAAAAGAGAGAGAAAAGAGAAAGTTGGGAAAAACATCAAACTTTGGTGTGCTTTTCACAATAGATTGAAACTCATTATATAGTGATGTAAGCAAACTCACAATTGATTTCTAATCAATGTGGGACTTTAGCATATTCAAAATAGGAGAGTTTTCCAATGTGGGAGTTCAAAAAAAATTTCTTTCCAATGTGGGACTTGAATTTTAAAAAAACATGTTTCTTTCCACTTGAATTTACAAAAACAAATTCTTTCCAATGTGGGACTTCAACAATTTTTTTAAATTTACACAATATGTTCCAACACTAATAAATCAAGACCATGAAAGGATTTTCATTCCATGTACCAATGATTCAATATCTCCGACACCATTATTAAAGATTATTTTGTTTGTTATCATCCATAAATTCCACATTGTAGCCAACCACACTAAGCTCCTCATAGCATTCCCTGTTTTGATTTTAGAAACCTGTTAAACATATGGAAATGTGGCACCACCTCAACTTCTTTTATTTCATCCATATCCAGCCACCTATAAACATTGTTCCATACTAGCTATGCAAAGTTACAAGAAAGAAGAATATGATTGCAAGTTTCATCGGTAATAAAGCAAAAAACATAGACTAGATTGTTGGAATCGTCTAACACATCATGCACAATTCATCTCGAGTAGACAATTTTGATAGCAGTAGTCTCCATCCAAAATTGAGAATTTTAGAGGGAACCTTGTTCTTCCATAAAGATTTCAAAGCACTATGAATATTTTCCTCTATGCTTGGTGACAACTCTTTTAATAACTGAGCAGTATATGCATATTTTACCTTGTAGCCTTCATGTTTATTAAGGCTCCATGTCCACCTATCATTCAAGTTATTATATGGCCTGATATCTTGCAGCAGTACCATCAATTCTTCCAATTGTTCAAGGCAAATTATATATGTTCAAATTATCCTGCCAAATAAATTCTCAACCCCCATTGCCACTTGTCTAACTTCCTGATTCAGCAATTGTGGCATGTTTCTTAGTTGACATTTTAAATAATTCAGGGAAACGCTCTTTAAGAGGTGTATCACTCATCCATATATCATTCCAAAAAGCAATTTCAGCTCTATTTCGAAGTTGGCAGCGAACATTTTCAGCAAAATAGTCTGCAACCCTCATCGATCTAGTGTCTAGCAATAATAAATCCCAACACTAGATCGATGGGAGCTCAAGAAGTGTATGAAGTGGTACAAGATGGATATGAACAGTTGTGCCCGAATCCAATAGAGAGGCAACAAACCAGTTTCAAGGATTCAAAGAAAAGGGACTACAAGGCATTTTTTTACATTCAGCAGAGTGTTGACTCGAATAATTTTGAAAGGATCTCGAAGGCATCTACATCAAAGAAAGCATGAGACATCTTGGTAAAGTACTTTAGGGTGGAGAGAAGACCAAGAAAATAAAACTCCAGATGTTAATGAGGCAGTATGAGTTGCTGCAGATGGAGGAGGATGAGAGTGTGGCTGATTATTTCAACAGAGTGCAGGAAATCACCAACCAGATGAAAACCAATGGAGAAGTGATGACTGAGGTGGTGATTATTGAAAAAATTATGAGAACATTAACACAAAGATATAATCACATAGTGGTGGCAATAGTGGAATCAAAGGATCTTGATACAATGAAGTTGGAAGAATTGCAAAGCTCATTGGAATCTCATGAATTGAGAGTAAAAGAAAGAAGTGCAGCAAACACACAAGTGCAGGCATTGCAAGCTCATGTCAGCAAGAAATTCAATCAAGATGGAGTGAAATACAAGAAGGGAAAGGGAAAATCCAAGTGGTACAAGAAGCAAGATCCTAATGAAGGTGCTGGAACCTCAAAGAATCAGAATAGCAATGACAATCACAACAAGAAAACAAATGGTAATAAAGGAGGTAATAAGAAATTTAACAAGAAGGGGATTCAATGCTATAATTTTCAAAGTTGGGGGTCACTTTGTTGATGAATGTAGATCAAAGAAAGGGAAGAGAAAGGAGGATGAAGCCCATATGGCACAGGCATATGATTCTAATTCTGATGATGTATTGCTGATGGTTGCCACAAACTCAGATGATGATTGTCCAAAATTATGGTATCTAGACACAGGCTGCTCCTATCACATGACAAGTCATAAGGAGTGGTTTGTAAGCATTGCTGAGAAGGTGAAGAGAGAGATCAAATTTGCAGACAATAGCACAGTGACTACTGAAGGAGTTGGCAAGATACTAATTCAGAGAAGAGATAGCAAACAATCTTTCATACGTGATATCGTGTTTATGTGCCAAACATGAAAAATAACCTGCTGAGTCTTGGACAATTATTGGAAAACTGATACTCAATGAAGATGGAAAATGGGCAAATGAAGATGTTTGATAGTTCGAAGATGCTTATCTTGAAGGCACCACTCTCCAAGAACAGAAACTTCAAAATTGAAATTCAAATTAGTGAAAACTAGTGTTTCCCTGCTGAAGTTAGAAGTGAAAACTGGCTATGGCATCAAAGGTTTGGTCACTTGAATTTTAGGAGTCTTTAGATGCTACGGGGCTGGGACATGGTGCTAGGAATTCCTGAAATTTAGATACCAAAGGAGATATGTGAGGAATGCTGTCATGCCAAGCAGCACAAGAATTCATTCAAATTAGAATTTCCAACTAGATCTTCAAGGATGATGGAGGTAACCTTTTCTGATGTTTGTGGTCCATTTGAAGAAATGTCAATAGGAGGATTACTTTGTATCTTTCATTGATGATTTCATAAGAAAATTTTGGATATATCTAATTAAAAGGAAAACTGAAGTGCTTGATGTGTTTAAAAGATTCAAGGTGATGGCAGAAAAACAAAGTGGCTGTGATATGAAAGTAATCATGACAGATGGAGGAGGTGAATACAATTCTCATGAGTTTCATGAGTTTTGTGAAAAAGAAGGAATGATATATGAAGTGACTGCAACCTACACACCACGACACAATGGAGTTGCAGAAAGAAGAAACAGAACCATCTTGAACATGGCTAGAAGAATGCTAAAAAGATAGAAAATGCCTCACAAGTTTTGGGGAGAAGCATTGTCAACTGCAGTATACACATTGAATAGGTGTCCAACCAAAATAATTGGCACCAAGACACCTGAAGAGGTCTGGTCTGGGAAGAGGCCAAATGTGAGCCATTTAAGAGTGTTTGGCTCACTATGTTTCAGAGATGTGTCTTCCCAAAATATAAGAAAGCTGGATGATAAGGCTGAGCAGATGGTGCTGTTGGGATATTACTCAACTGGGGCTTATAAGCTCTATGATCCAAACAAAGAAAATGTAGTGATAAGAAGAGACATACTGATAGATGAATCTAAAAGATGGGACTAGAAGATAGGTGCCACAGCCAGTTCAAGCAGTGCAACCAGTTCAAGCAGTGCAATAGTAATTGAGTTGGATGATGATCAGGCAACAGGATCAACAGCACAACCATCTCCAGAACCAGTGAGAAGATTTGGAAGAGCCAGACAACCTTCTGTGAGATTAAATCAATTTGAGGTAGCATCTGATTCAACAATCAATGTAGATGGAAAGATGATACATTTTGCATTGTTAGCTGAATGAGAACCAGTCAGTGATGATGAGGCCCTAAGTGATCCAAATTGGAGACTAGCAATGGAAGAAGAGCTTAATGCCATAGAAAGAAACCCTACACACCATAGAAAGAGACTAGCATTCTTAGCTGATGACTTTACCAATGCACAGAAGACCAATAGATGTGAAATAGGTCTATAAAATTAAGACGAAGCCTAATGGTGAGATTGCTAAGTACAAAGCCAGACTTGTAGCAAAATGATTCCTATAAATACCTGGACTAGATTATGATGAAGTATAAGCACCAGTGGCCATAATTGGAACTGTAAGGCTTGTAGTGTCACTGGCCAGTCACAAAGGCTGGTCCATGCATCAACTAGATGTCAAGTCAGCATTTCTCAATCGACCTTAGAAGTAGAAGTCTATGTAAGACATCCACCAGGATATGAGATATAAGGCAAAAAAGACAGTGTGTACAGACTTAGAAAAACCTTATATGGCCTAAAGCAAGCTCTTAGGGCCTGGAACAAGAGAATTGATAAATTCCTCCAAGAGCAGCAGATTAAAAAGTGTGTAAATAAGCATGGAGTCTATGTCAAAAGAGCACCAGCACTGCATACACTACTGATATGTCTCTATGTTGATGATTTGTTGGTAACAGGCTATGATGACACAGAAATAGACCAGTTCAAGGTCAAAATGAAAGAAGAATTTGAAATGACAGATTTGGGAATATTGTCTTATTTCCTTGGAATTGAATTTGTGACAATAAAGAATGGAATATTCATGCACCAAACGAAGTATGCCACTAATGTATTAAAGAGGTTTAACATGCAAGACTGCAATGACACAAGCACTCCTTTAGAAGCAGGACTGGTACTATCAAAAGAAGGAGACGAAGAGCTAGTTGATTCTACAAATTTCAAACAAATGGTAGGATCATTGAGGTATTTGTGTAATACAAGGTCTGACATAGCCTACAGTGTTGGATTGATTAGTAGATACATGGAGAAACCTAGAGCACCTCACTACTTGGCAGCAAAGAAGATATTGAGATATATCAAAGAAACTATCGAATTTGGCCTGCTATATCCTAGAAGTTCAAATGAAAGTGAAGCTGAATTGATTGGATACACTTATGTTGATTGGTGTGGAGACAAGGATGATAGGAAGAGCACCACGGGATATGTATTCATGATGAATAACACTCTAATTTCACGTTGTTCAAAGAAGCAAAGTATAGTGGCTTTATCTACATGTGAAGCTGAATATGTGGCTGCATCAATGGAAGCTTGTCAAGCTCTATGGCTGGCAGAATTGATGGCTGAAATGGGACTAAGGAATGAAGAATCAATGAAGATGATGATTGACAACAAATCTGCAATAAACATAGCCAAGCATCCAATTCCTCATGGAAGAAGCAAGCACATTGAAACAAGATTTCACTTCCTAAGAGACCAAGTAATGAAAGACAAACTAAAGTTGGTGCATTGCAGCACAAATGATCAGATGGCAGACATCCTCACCAAGCCATTAAAGAGGGTGAAGTTTCAAGAAATGACGAGCAAGTTTGGAGTAACATTCTTAGAACATTTTTTGAATTAGGAAGAGTATTAAATGTGTAATTCATAAATGTTAGATAGAGGAAGTTAGAAAAATAGTTATGGAGGTTAGAAGTAGTTAAGGAAGTTAAGAAATTAATTTTAATGCAACTATGCAAACTCTTTAATATAAATATTAAGTGTTGGCTCTATTACTTGAGCAGCAAGTAAAAATACAACTTTGATCCTTTCAATTACTTTCTTCTCAACTCTCAATCCTCTTATCTTAACAATCACAAATAGAGGTGTTCTAACACATACGTGTACATACATGAACCCGTGAACAAATTTAACACATGAACAACAAAAACATAGATGACTTCATTGCACCAACACATGAACTTGTAATATATTGGACACCGCCTATTCTAAACTACATGTAGACATGAACACATGAGCTACCAAAATTTTAAGATCTACTTATTTAACACACGCATGTTGATTTTGTTTTCTTCGAAGTTCACACCATAAAAAACTTTTTTTCTTTATTTGAACAATAGTCATGATTTAAGAAAAATGAACACATGCATAAACAACGAGAGACGTACATGACATTTTTCTAACAAAGCAGTTTATAATAGATATATATGAGCGGCAAAAAAAATGAGGAAAAGAAAACAAGAGAGTAAAAATTATATATAGAGAAACAACGACGCTTAAGCAACAACGAGAAATCAACGTAGAGTGATGAGAGCTGAGAGAGAAGATAGACCAACAACGAAAGAGATTGGGAGATCCTTTCACGACTTTTTACAACTTATGCATAACATCTTTTAAATTGGTTTTGTATATAAAAACTGATTTAGAAACACATATTTAAGCATATTTTTAAAATAACGAACTTCAAATGTAGATCTTTAAATTAATTTTTTACAGCAGACTTAAAATGTAGAGATTTTTATCTTAATTGCAAATTGTCACTGAATGTATTATAATTGAAATCTATTTTTTGTAACCAATTTAAAAGGGAGTATTTTAATCTGAATATTGCACTTGTGAGAAAGAGGTTTTCTTTGATATTTTTTATAAAAATAAGATTTACATATATTTTTAGTTTCTATAAAATTTTATCTTTTCAGTTTTAGTCTCTATAAAAAAAAATAATTTTTAATTTCTACAAAATTATCCAGCAAATAGTTTTAACTCTTGCTCATAATTTTTTGCAAGCATTTTAAAATATTATAAAACGTTCTTCTAAAAAATTTAGATAAATTAAATATAAATTTTTTAAATTTAAAAGTCTCAAGTTAATAGTAACAAAAATATTGGACCAACAATCAAGTTTTGACTTTATTTTTTATGGAAAAACTTTTTATAATGTTATAAACATGTGTGTAATAATATCATTCAAAAGTATAAATTAAGATTCCAACATAAACTAAAACTGCATGTATAATAATTTTATAGAGACTAAAAGCTATATTTTTATTTTATAGACACTAAAATTGAATTGTTGAGATTTTATTGAGAGTAAAAACATATTTAATTCTAAAAATAATTGCTGTTTTTAAATTTTATTAACTTTTACTTTAAAGGAATTCCAAGGTACCAAGATACTACAAATGTCACCTTAGTTAGGTTACAAGTCTTAGTGACACATGGCTAGCAATCCATGTTTGTGCTTCCACCGTTGGCTATAAATCAAGCTACACACAACACCAAGCCATGCAACTAAGTTATCATTCATCACACTTCTCAATAGCCAAAAAATGGCCACTTATGCAACCGCTTTGTTCCTCTTACTTTCTTTGGTAACTACAACCACCACCTTTTGCCTCCAAGAAATGGAGGTACTCCAAATGGCCCAAACACAAGTTTCACAAGCCATGAATTGGGTTGATAACTCTATGAGATTGCATGGCTTAGAAAGCATGAGCATCTCATCAAATATATCAAGTGTTTTGGCTCTAAGAGATTGTGCTAAACTCTATGAAGAGAGTGAGTTTAGGCTCTCTCACATGGTGTCTAAAAATAGTAGTTACACTAATGATGATGCTCTAACATGGGTAAGTGCGGTGATGACAAATCATAGGACTTGTTTGGATGGATTGAAGGAAAAGGGGTATTTCCAGGGTCACCAATTTTTTTTGGGTAGAAACTTGACAAGGTTGCTTGGCCAAGCACTTGTTTTGTATTCGAAAAACAAAGTCGAAGGTAAAGGTAATAGTATGTTATTTTGACTTATATATGGTAGACTTTGTTTACTTATTTATTTATTTTATTGTGGTCCAAAACTATATAGCACTTATTGTTCTCTTTTACCTTTCCTATACTTTTAATGAAGTTATTTTAATTTTGTCCGTAAAAGATGGGGGGGTGCCTTGTCTTTCTTTACACTCTCAAAACTCTTTTTTTTTCAAACAACTTTTAATTTATTGGTAGAAAATTTTCATATGCATAGTAATTGGTGTATATATAAACTTTGATCATTAACTAATATCATCTGCGTTCTGCCAGTGAATTTAATGCTACATAAATGAGAGGAGTTGACACTCTCCATAGTGTGTTTAAAAAAAACATATTTCTTCTAGTAAAGCATAACACTTTTTTAAAACTTTGCATTTTGAAAATGTTGAAATATAGAAAATGAAAGCACTGCATTTCTTTTAAAAATATAGAAAAATAGAGAAAATCTATATACAAATGAGAGAAGGGTCTTGTAATCCACGAAGTCCACCATTAAACATGTTTTTATAAACACAATATTTAGGTGCATTTTGTGTGTGTGATAATCCCATAATTTTTGAGGATTTGGAAGTCGAGTGCCATGTATTAGTCGATCATATTAAGCGTAGTGTGTTGGTTTGTTTGGAGGAAAGGTCTAAGGAGAGAATGTTGATATTACGATTGATTGTCAAATCCAATTTGTTGTCTTTTAAATGTTTATTTGACAATGTAATGGCGTCTAATTATGTAGAGTACCCATGTCCTCTTTTTAATGAAATTTTTCCTTATAAACGGAAATTGCATTTTTTTTGTCAAATAAAAATATTTAGGTACATTTTTAAAAAAAGTAACAAAATTGGTTGAAATACAAAAATATATTTTACAACAAAAATTTGAAAAAAATGATATCACAGTTGTAATATACTTCATATTTTTTATATCATCTTCTGATAAAAAGTTTTTATCTAAATTTGTAAATTACTTTTTCACACACATATAATATACATGTTTGTCTTGTAACATACTTCTATACTTAGATTTATTATACTTAGATTAATAAATTTTACCATTAAATCAAATCAAATAAAATATGAGAAATTTAGTAATTCAATAGAATAAAAGTAAGTTTGTGCATAGTACACTACTGTTTTACTTATGTACTTTGATTAAATATTTACAAAATTTTCTAATTATATATATATATATTATTGATATCTATTG
>JBBPBQ010020323.1:41888567-41906687 GCA_037974755.1 Cicer yamashitae | reverse complement strand
TTGTCAATTTATTTCTTTAAATTACATTTTACTTTCATTAGCAGTCTTTAAGTCAAGATCTTTATTATCAAGTTTTTAGAGATTATATATATCTAAATAATTGTAGGAAAATAAAGAAATATAAATTATTTATAAAGTTTGATGATTCTTTTCTAAAAGATTAGTATAAAAAATTAACAATATTTATTTTCAATTGCATTAGTGATTGTTTAAAATAAAACAAATGACTAACAATATAAACATGATTTAATTTAAATAATTAAATCAAAAAAATAAAAACTTAAAGAATTTAAACAAAAACTAAACTGGTCTTAAAAGACATATAAGATCAAACTATTATTTTCTTGAAATATAAAATCAAACTATTATTTTCTTGAAATATAAAGATCCTTTATAAATTTTTAATCTTAACATTAAGTTTTGTAAAATATATATCCCACAAAAAATTATTGAGCGGTATACCACTTGCTCAATTGTTACACGTGTATGATTTGATTCCTTTTTATATATTGTAACTTATTTATTTATTATTATTTTTTACTCAACCTATTTAATTTATTAAAGAAAGTGTTATAAAACAAAATTTTAGTGGACTATATATACATAAGCGGTGCGGCGTAGATACGATCTTATCAAATTGTACTTGTCCTTCATGGTTTTTGAGATTTCTTCTTTTGTCCGTGTTTGAACTTGCCTGGAAAGGATAGCTACAACATGCTTATTTTTAGTAATAGAATTTTTAAGAATGCCAATATTGTTACGGAAAACCAGAATATTGTTCTTTAGTGTATGGGAACAAACAAAAGAAATCAACAAAGCTGACTGGAATATGCATTTAAGCTCATTATTCGGCCATATTAGATGACAAACACTTATGAAATAATATATAGTGATTTTGTCTAAAAAGTTAAAGAATATAGTAAAAGTAAATAGACAAATTCATTCTTAAAATTGTAATTGTTTGTCAAATTAATTTCTCAATTTTGATATGATACTATAATTGAATACGTGACTTATCTACGTTAATCTCACATTAATGTCATCTTTATCGATGAAAATTTGTTTTTCAGAGATGAATTTATGAATATTGTAATTGTACATACATTAATATGGGCAAAATAATTTAAGAAAGATTTATATTTTATAGGAAAATTAATCCAATTTGTTTGACGCGTATAATTTAAACGATCAAGTTAACTACTTCTTCATTATAGTAATGAATAAAAATGCATACTTATAAATATTAGATACTAATTACTGGATGTACTTTAGACGGAATTCGGATGTGAATATTCACCTAAATACTTACTTCAGTTACAACAAAAACCAATTAAAATTAATCAATGTACTATGTCAAATTTGAAATTTTAAAAAAAGTTTAAATATTTTATTTTAGTTCTTATAATTTTTATTTTTTATTTTGGTCCTTGTAAATATTTTTTTTTGTTATTAATCTTTTATTTTAGTACATAAAAAATTGATTTTTATTTGAATGAGTCCTTGCAATATATATAAATGTTTAATTTTAATCCCTCAATTATTAGTAATATAAGGAGTTGCAGGGATTATTTTCAATAAAAATCAATTTTACATGCACTAAAACAAAAGAACAAAAACAAAACAAAATATTTTCAAAGACAAAAATTTAAAAAAAAAAATTAGAGACTAAAACCAAAAAACACATATTTACAAGAACTAATTATATATTTAAGTTTTAAAAAAATATTAATAAAGTACACGTGATAATTTTAATTGATCTAGATAACTTATCAACATTGCAACAAAGATTATTCCAAAAAAATACCAACTTCATTTCTTCATAGTTATCATTTTAAAACTATTTTTAAATAAGAAAATAAAACCAATTATACTTTTTAATTTTTATGAAATTATTTTTTTTGTTTTCAATAATATATAGCAAAGATATCACTTGTTCTTTCCTTATTTGTTCCTTTTTTCAGCACCACCTCAGAGAATTACAATTTCAGAAGAAAATGATGGTCTATTAGAATCATGGAATCTAGCAAACAACAATGCACACTTCACAGTGGCACAGGATGGATCAGGAACTCACAGAACAATCAAAGAAGCAGTGGATGCACTTTCTTCAATGGGTCACAACCGTCCTGGAAAAGCAATTATATATGTAAAAGCAGGAGTGTACAATGAGAAAGTGGTGATTGGAAACAAATTGCACAATGTCATGTTTGTTGGAGATGGCATTGACAAAACTATTGTCACTGGAAACAGAAATGTTCCTCATGGTTCTACCACTTTAAACTCTGCCACATTTGGTAATTCATTTCGACCGATTATAAATTTTTCCATTAATCACTAATTTAGTTTTTAAAATTTTAGATAATATGAAATTTTAAAATGGATGTTGAAATTTTAAAATTCTCGATTAGATTAGTCTCTATGAGAAAATTAGAAATAGATTAGTCTCTAGATCACTTCGAAATTTGGTTGATTTTATAGACTAAATTATTTAATGCTTATAAATTATTGAACTAAAATGGTAATTTAGGCATTTATTTGTTCAAATTTATGAAGCAGTGATTTGGATAGTTTTATTGAATAAACAGTTTCATGCCTATAATTTATGGAACGAAATTGGTGATTGATTTAGTCATTTGCATGTTCAAGTTTATGAAGCACCAACACAAACTCTAGATACAATAGTGACACATCTGACACTAATAACAAATTGAGATCACAAAAGTCTTTGATTATAACCACAAGTATCACTGTCGTCTGAGCATGAGACATCAGAGACTCGTCTTTGAAATGATGTGTTCGTGTTACATAAGTTTGAATTAATATATGATTGAAATCAAATGTCTTCCTGCCTTTCAATTCCAATTTCAAATGTTACTAAAAGGTTCAATTTGCTAACTTGATTTGTCTATATATATATATATATGAAACAGATGTATCAGGGGATGGATTTTGGGCAAGAGATATGACATTTGAGAACACAGCAGGCCCAGAAAATCACCAAGCAGTAGCACTCAAAGTAAGTTCAGACTTATCAGTATTCTACAGATGCAGCTTCAAAGCCTACCAAGACACACTTTATGTCCATTCGAATCGCCAATTCTACCGCGACTGTCACATATACGGAACAATCGATTTCATATTCGGCGACGCAACAGTCATTTTACAAAACTGCGACATCTTTGTTAGGAAACCAATGAGCCAACAAACTAATTTCATAACAGCACAAGGAAGAGATGATCCTAACAAACCAACTGGAATTTCAATACAAAGTTGTAGGGTTAGGCCTTCATCTGAATTTTCGATGTTTAAGGATTCTATTAAGACTTTTTTAGGAAGGCCTTGGAAGAAATATTCAAGGACAGTGTATCTTAAAACTGATTTGGATGGATTGATTCATCCTAAAGGGTGGGGTGAATGGGAAGGAAATTTTGCATTATCAACTTTGTATTATGGTGAGTATATGAACACAGGAAATGGTGCATCTACACAAAATAGGGTTAATTGGCCTGGTTTTCATGTGCTAAGTAGTGCTAATGAAGCTTCACATTTTACTGTGAGTCAATTTTTGCAAGGGGAACATTGGATTCAAGCTTCAGGGGTGCCATTTTGGTCTGGAATTTAAATGGGGGAATTACTTTATATTTTATGAAATTAAGAATATATGTACTAATATATGTACTAATAATGTTGTGTAATAGTGTGTTATCTTAACTGTGTTACTTAGCAGCTGTCACAGTGGGTTATCCAAGAAGCTTAAATTTTTTTTTTGACTCAATTCAAGAAGCTTAATATGCAATTAAAAGCTGTAATATTCATATATATGGAGTAAATCAATATTAGTATAATTATAAATGTCTGTATATTAATTTCATATTTTTATATTAATTTTAGGCCAAGTGGGAAGGAGTTCCTCCAAAGAAAAGTGGGAAGGATAATCAACTAAAGAATTGAGCTTATGGTGTTAACTATATATATTAAGTGCATTAAATAAACATTACTTCTTGTTTTTTAGGCAACAATAAGTAGAGAAATTCTACTGACATATGTCAATTTACGTTTATCGGTAAATTTAGTATTTAAATTAAAAGATAAATAAATTTATTTAAAAAAAATATTATTTAAAAAATTATAAAATAATTAAGTTTTATTATTGATAATAGTGAATATTAAATCTTTCTTATGATAAAATGTAAAAAATTAATTCTTTGATTCATATAAATAATATTTAATTTATTGATTAGAGACTAAATATACCAAAATTCTTCTATTTATGAATGTAGCATAAGAAATTCTACCATATTTTATTTATTATTACATACTTGGTAGATTGTGTATAAAAAGAATCTGTTTGGTAGATAATTTTTTTTTTTGACAAAACATAAATGCAAGTAGCTGAGTATGGTTCTTGAGAACTCTGTTTTTCAATTATACATAAATATTTTTTTTTATTAGATCCTTATACATATTTATTAACCTTTTTCTGTTTTAAGAAAAGCATTTTCTAACCACAAAGTGTGCACGCTTTTTGGAAAATCAAGACATCCTGATACAAATATGGGCAGTATCAAGAGGCTCACATTTAGGCCCGTTTATTTACATGATTAAGTTTTGAGGATTATACCATGCACCCCAATACTTATATCTGCCACCCCCTCAAGACATATGAAAATATAATTTTATTCTTTTAACAATTTATAATAAGTTTCAAAATTGATAGTTTAGGAAGTTTTAAATTTTCGAAACTTTCGGAAGTTTCAAATTTTCGAAATAAGGATTAGATTTCGAAAATTTGGAAAGTTTCAAAAATTTCCAAATCTGAATTTTTTTGAAAGTTTCCAAATCTGGAAATTTTCGAAATAAGGATTACGTTTGGAAAATTTGGAATTTTTCGAAATTTTCCAAATATGGAAAGTTTCGAAATTTTGCAAATCTGGAAATTTTCGAAATAAGGATTACATTTCGAAAATTTGGAAAGTTTCGAAATTTTCTAAATATGGAAAGTTTCAAAATTTTCAAATATGGAAAGTTTCGAAATTTTCCTATTTCGAAAGTTTTGAATTATTTGAAAGTTTCGAAAATTATGAAATTTTCTATTTCGGAAGTTTCGAATTGTTCGAAAGTTTTGAAAGTTTCGAAAATTCTGTAAATTGTCATTTCGAAACTCTGAAAACTTTCGAATATTTTGAAAAGAGGGGGTGACAAAATGAGAAGTTAAAAAAGTTGAAGATTTTATAAAGGGCAAAATTGTATTTTCACGTTGATTGAGGGGGTGGCAGGTTTAGATGTAGGGGTGCATGGTATAATCCTCTTAAGTTTTAAGTCTAAAGTCCAAGAAGTTGATACTCATCTTACATTCTAGATGTCTCTATTTATGACTTTTGGAGATTTTTACTTCTCCTTTAATTTATTGTGACGAGTTGTGAGTAGACATGTCAAAAAACTCTAAATTTCAAAGTTCCTTTTATTAAACCCTTACTAAGTCTCATATTTTAAGTCTCTATTAATGAGTTTTGTTTTTGTCCCAGCTCATTATTTTTTAATTTTTTGTGCATCTCATGAGGCAAAGGGTCTCATGACCCATTTCATTTCAGTTTTTTCTCACAATTTGGGAACACATAAGACTTTATACATGGAACGCTAGCCGCGCGCGATTTTGAGTTCTCCTCTGTTCATTTGGCTCTGACCATCGTCACAATCGATTCTCATTCCCTTTAGTGTTGATTAACTTTCTTTACCTTCTTCATGGCATCAAGTGGCTGCATGTGGCAGTATGTGCGGAAGCAAGTCTAACGATAAGTGTTGTCACAAAAAGAAAAGTGGTTGATATCCGTAATGATATAGGGTTTAATTGAAGATTATAAATTTGAGAACGGCTATATATCACTTTTTAATTAATCAAAGTCTTTGGTGATTTATTTGTGATTTTTTATTCGTGATATTTAGCATTATGCTATAAATTTATGGATTAAATAAATTTTTAGTCTTTATAAAATATTTATATATATATAATTCCTAACTTTATAGTCCTAAAAATTTAACTTTTTTATTTTTTCCCCTACTTTTATGTAAATTTATATGTATCTTTTGAATTTTTGAATAACTTTTTAAGTTAAGTTTAGGACATTATAAATATCTTCATACAAAAATTTAAATTTTGTTAGTAAGAAATAAGCAGCATATAAGCCTTGCGAAACAAACCTTATATCAACGTCCAGAAGCTCTCTGAAAGAAAATTGAACAATAATATATGGATATTGTAATTAATCTAATTAGATAAGGTTGAACTTTTGGATAATCGTATTTATAATTTTTAAATCGTTAGTAAGTTTAATTAGTTAAGATTAAAATGTTGGATTATCGAAATTAGAATTTCTAAGTTATGGAGAGTCTAATTAATTAAGATTAATATTTAAGTCATTGTTAACTTAATTAGTTAATATTTAATTGTTGGATCATCCAAATTAAAAATTTTAAGCTATAGTTAGTCTAATTAATTAAAATTGAATCGTTGAATCAACCAAATTATAATTTCAAAGTCACTATATGCTAGTTAGGTTAGATTGAAATGTTGGATTGGAGGGTCAAAAACTATAATTTCAAAGTAATTGTTAGTCTAATAGTTTAGATAAAACAGCTGGATCATCAAAATTATAATTTCTAAGCCATAGGTGGTCTAGTTATATTAGATTGAACCGTTGGATCGCCAATATTTGAATTTCTAAATCATAGTTAATCTAATTGGTTAAGATTAAACAGTTGAAGAATTGAAATTAGAATTTCTAAGTCATGGTTCGTCTAGTTAATTAGATTAGATTGAACTGTCGGATCTTTAGAATTAGAATTTGTAAGTCATATAGTAAGTTTAATTAATTAATATTGAACTGTTGAATCAACAAAATAATAATTTTTAAGTTATAGTTAGTCTAATTAGTTAAGATTGAACTGTTAAGTTATCGAAATTATAATTTCTAAGCTATAGTTAGTCTAATTACTTAAGATTAAACAAATGGATCGCCAATATTCAAATTTCTAAGTCACTGTTTGCTAGTTAGGTTAGATTGAAAAGTTGGAGGATTAAAACTATAATTTCAAAGTCATTGTTAGTCTAATTAATTTAGATTAAATCGTTGAATCATCAAAATTATAATTTCTAAGCCATGGGTGGTCTAGTTATATTAGATTGAACCGTTGGATCGCCAATATTCGAATTTCTAAGTCATAGTTAATCTGATTGGTTAAGATTAAATCGTTAGGTCATTGAAATTAGAATTTCTAAGTCATAGTTAATCTAATTGGTTAAGATTGTTATAAATAGTTAGACTATTATGTTTGTTAGTGATCATTTTCCCTTCTTATCATAAGTGTACATGGAACCTATAAATAAGGATTTCATCCCTTATGACATGATCTTTTATCAAATTTAGAAATTGAGTGGTGTAAACCATTGTAAGAGCATATCCACTCTTGTGTATCATTTTCTTTAGAGAGATTCTCTCATATTATTTCTTATCCCTTTTTTTTCCTTCTAAATATTAGTGTCATTCCTCTAAATCATTGAAATCAAATTATTGGGTTCCTAACAATTGGTCCGACCAGTCGGATCTCGAGGGAGTGACAACACTCATGGAAATGGAGGATGGGTGGGCCAGGAAGGTGGAGCTGCCCAACTTTTCAGGGAATGATCCCTGTTGGGTGGGTTGCAAGGGATGAAAGGTTCTTTGTGGAGCATGAAATTCATGGATTCGATAGAGTGCAGTAGGCGTTCATGAGCTTGGATGCTTCAATACTGTTTTGGTTTCATTCTTGGGATCAAGAAAACCCAAATCCAACTTGGGAATTATTTTCCACATGTTTGATCCGTAGATTTGGAAGGCGAAACAATGGTCATAAGCAGAGGAAGACAAAACCCACAAACAAATTCTTGGCGAAATTGTAAAACAAGAGGAAAAAGGTAAATGCGAGGATGACGAAACCAGTTCTTAGTCTCAAAAGATTTTGATCAACAATGTGTCTTTGTCGAAACCGTCAAATCAAGAATCATCTGTGACAACAAATGAAATCCAAACACCTCTGCTAGAACCGTCAGTCGTCGTTCAGCTTGTGGAGAGCTCTGGCCACAGTACATTGCTGGAGTTAGTCGAGCCACCACCTCCGCCGGAACCGCCCGATGTCAATCACTTCGAGGTGGAGAAGAAGGAGAAATGGGTCAGCAAACATCACAAACTGATGCAAGAATTGAAGAAAAACGTGGAACCAAGAACCATAGCAGCAAAAGTAGTGAATCTGATGTATAAGGCAAATGGGTTGCTGCTGGAGAACCAAGAACCAGAATTGGGGACAACAATGAAAACAAGAAAGGAACCTGGGTTGTCACATCCTTGCGGAGATCCTTGTGACTGTGGCCATGAAGAAGAAAATGGTAACAATGGAGAGTCACAAAGAAAAGGGAGAAGAAAGAATGTTTATTGTCGCACAAAAAGCAATGGTAGAGAAGAAAGGAAACAACTACCAAATCCAGAACAGACGCAATAGTTATTGGTCTTTGAAGATACCGACTAGCCTTATGCCGTTGTTGAAGTTGTCAGATTGCGAATTGCATACAGAAACGACCGAGAACACAATCATAGGAAAATCAGCCACGCAGGAATTGTCGTTGAAGGCTTATGCACTGTATATGGCTCCCCCACCACTAGAGCCACCGAATATCGATTCATGGGCTGTGGCTTTGCTGCTGCTGCCTCCACTGAAATTGCTAGAACAAGGCAAATCCCAAATTTGATCCAAACAAGAAACCAATATGAAGTCAATGGAGAAAACAATAGTAGAGATGAAAACAAATTTGGCATAGGTCACAGAAAAACTCATCAAAATTCCTGACATGGAGCAAATCAAGAACATGCTTTTGGAAATCCAAAATGGCAGTAAAATTCAAGAAACAAAAGCATTTTCATTCATTGAGGACAACACTAAGACCAACTACGTATAGGGAGACGACAAGAAGACAAAGACACAATACCATGTTCTTGGATCAAGAAGGTGGAGACACCAGAGAAGAAATAAGGAAAGGGAAACAATCACATTATTAGCGATATGAGGAAGATTGATGAGAGCGTTATGATGCTGGGTCGTTTTTAGAATTGGAAGGGGCAGAATCGCAACTCCTTCGTGGTACTCTTAAGAAATCTAATTTTGTCGCCACCATCAAAGCAACCAGACTTAGTAGAAGGTATTGGGTCCACAGAGAAATTCATATTAGCCAATCTAAAGAACCAAGATCCTGCACAATTTCAAATTTCAAGTAGGGTAGCTACAAAAGATGAGTTATTAAATGAACATTGGCCGACATACAAGCTGCCCCAACGTCCACCCTCAGAACCACCAGACATGGGTGGTAATATGGGGTGCGTAAAACATTTTATGAGCAAGAAAAAATGGGGTTGAGTCGTCTTAGTGGGTGTTGCATGTAAGAAAAAGCGGAAGGTGGGGTCGATCACTAAGTTTCTAAGATTGAGCCACTATGTAACCTTAATGAAGCTAAAAGTGTGCAAGTCCAAGACAATAAAGGTGGCTTTATTCTTGTCTAATGTGGGACATATACAATTGTGCAGAATAATTAACAAGTTAATCTAGGCGGTGGTAGCAAATGAGATTGTAGTGAAGGAGCCTTTCTCCTACAATTGTGGGATCCAAGTGGCAACAATGAAAAAGAGAGTAATAACTCTTTTGGTGGGATACAACTCCTTTGGCGGGATAGACGTGTCAATAATCTATATAAAAGCATGTTGCATGAGGGTGATAGCACCTCGATTTTAATGTGTGTGGAAGGGAAAAGGGAAGCCTATGCATATTATCAAATATAACACCTACAAGAATATAATACATGTCAACCTTGAGGACAAGGTTGTTTTGAAGAGGGGTGTATTGTTAGGACTTAGATAAAAGAGAATTAGTTAGTAGAAGTAGTTAATAGGTTGAGGTTTTATAAGTAGTTAGACTATTATATTTGTTAGTGATCATTTTCCCTTCTTATCCTAAGCGTACATTGGAACTTGGTCATCGCTGCACAGAGCATAATTTGCGTGTAATTCTGCTAACAGAAAATGAGGAAATCAATGAAGAGGGGGAGTTGGTACATGTTGAGATGGAGGAGGACTCTGAAGAAGAGGAAGAATTAAAGGAGGGACCATAATGCAAAGTTATGGACCTGTCTAGATGTTTTGCAGAGGGTATGACACAACCTCACACTATGAAGTTGCAAGGGGTAGTTCAAGGTACGATGGTGCAGATATTGATAGAAAGCGGTGCAAGTCAGAACTTCATATCAACTAAATTGGTGAAAGGTTTGGGATTGTTCGTTGAACCGACGGTTGCATACACTGTCATATTGGGTGATGGACAAGGGAAGGATACCCAAGGATGTTGCAAAGGAATTCAGATTCAGATGGGAAGCTACACGACTATTGAAGATTTCTTTTTGTTCTAATTAGGAGAAGTGGATTTAATATTGGGTGTGGCTTGGTTGGCAACCTTGGGTGAGGTCAAGGTAAATTGGAGAACCCTCACTATGAAATTTATGATACAATAAGCTGCGATAGAAATTTAGGGTGATCCTACGTTATCCATGGTGCTGGTTCACCTCAAGCCCTCATGAAAATGATCGAAACTGAAGCAATTTCATTATTGTGGGGTTTGGAAACAAAAGAGAAATGTCAGGAGGTTAAAGTGCAACTTCAAAAATCACAGAGGAAGGAGTTACAATAGATTTTGGATGAGTTTCAGGGTGTTTGTGTTGAACCTACAGGGCTTCCCCCTAACGGTGACGCAGATCATAAAATACCCATTAGAACGAGTGTTGATCCAATTAATGTTAGGCCTTACCGGTACCCTCATTTACAGAAGAACGAGATCGAAAAGTAGGTTGGTGATATGCTTAAGTCTGGAATAATCAGACCAAGTAACAATCCTTACTCAAGCCCAGTTATCTTGGTTAAAAAGAAAGACGACAGTTGGAGATTTTGTATAGATTATCGCGCTTTAAACAAGGTTACTGTGCCGGATAAATTTCCCATTCTGGTTATAGAAGAGCTGTTGGATGAATTGAATGGGGCAAGATATTTTTCAAAAATAGATTTGAGGTCGGGATATCATCAAATAAGGATGCACAAAGCAGATGTCCACAAAACAGCCTTCTGAACCCACCAAGGTCACTATGAATTTTTAGTGATGCCGTTTGGTTTAACCAACGCTGTAACATCCCATTTTTTGGGACATTATCTCAAAATACTATTTTAAAATGTATTACATTTTTTTCATGAAAATATTTTAATTCTCGTTAAAGCAAAATACATAATCACACGTATAAATTTAAACAACCAATCGATAATTAATTAGAAATCCTCAAGTTTTATGATTCAAAAATGTCATATCATAATAGAAAAGTAATAAATGGTATAAACTAGAGTCTAATAGAAATAAAGTCCTTAAACTTGACCACCACTACCCATCTTAGAAATTAAAAGAAATGCTATATCTATTCATCTCAAAACTCCTCCGGGTGCGAAAGCAAATTGGGAATGTCACCTATCAAATGTAAGGGTCGTCTCCAAATAGCAAACATGAAGCAAATAGACATGCATATATAGTTATTATAGAAAAATATAATTAAATCATATACCTCATTTAACAATTAAAATCACAAAGCCCCAAAGTTACAAATCAAGCAAAATGCACAAATCATATTTGTTAGACTATATGTCAATGCATGATTCCGGAATATCACCACCCCATAGAGCAAAGAGTCCCACCACTAGACAATGTCCCACCGTTGGACGAATGCTCTTCAGAGTTTCATGTTCAGTACCCCATCGTTGAGTATTTTTCTGAATCACATTGCCTTTTCAAGGAACTGTCGTCACGTACTCGCGACCAGGTTCAGGCCACCAATGCATGCATTAATGTCATCACCTTAGTTAGTAACAAAATAGATCACTCAACCAGAGCGTCCAAAATCATTCAACTTTGTCCTAAACCAACCTAGTTTAGACACAAAGTCATCACCTTAAATAACCACCCGATACCAATCAAAATACGCAAATTGCTTAATCTCATAATATCATTCATAAACATGTAATTCATATAACACATATTTTGAAGATAATACACAAACATAACCAATACATACATCATAGTACATTTATATCACATATAATTCAAGTAGGAAAGCGAATGGAGTGATGCCCTTACCGTTACCAAAGTTGTTTCTAGAATTACGTGCCACAAACTCTTGTTCAACTCGGTTCACACCTTCAAATAAGTAATAATTAACGAAATATTTAATTGTCTTTCAACTACTAACTCCTACTCAAATAAAGTTTGGATTTAGCTTAAGATTTAAACAAATTCTCTTAAAACAACCATATTATTATTATTATTATTATTATTATTATTATTATTATTATTATTACTATTATTATTATTATTTTATAAATCAACACAACATAAAATTTTACCCATATAAAAAGCAAATCTTTAAGTTTAATTTATTGACTCATACTAAATCAGTATTTCAACCATTTTAATAACAACAATTCTAATTCCTTGAACTGATTAGATTGTCAAATTACTAATCTAGAATCAATTAATTTATTATAATATATTAAAATAGACTCCCAAACCATTCATTTGACACCTAATCACATTTTATGCCACATAACTATTTTTGTGCCACCTCACTTATATGCTTAGTTGTCATAGCTAGAATCTCTTCTCTTTCTATTCTTCATATAATACACAATTTCATTTCATCTATTACATTTCATTAATCAACAAAAAAAAATTCAACAATAAACAAACATTAATAATACAATATACGTTTCTCTATTATCTATTTATAATTTATTAAATATGAGTTTATTCTGTAACCATTTCCAATGTAAGTCCAAATATATTTTTTTTTTGTCGAACCAAGATTCAAGAAGACACGATACCACAACCTCGAGACATGCTTTTGTGATATTTGATGAAATGCAACTGATGTTAATATTCATTTGAGTAAATAACTTTGGTATATTTTTCTCCTTCATGATATCATCTTCTTCCACAGGGGATTCTTAGCCACTAGAAATGCGTGTTCTATTTTATGTCTAATATTTAGTTACATAATTTTTATGTTATGTTTCATTTACAATATCAATAATAAAAAAATCTAATTTATTTAATTTATGTCAATGCCAATTATTATGTTCCATTCAACAAACAGTACGTTTTGTCTCCTTTCAGTCACTTCTTATTAGGCTATTTCCTCTTTTTTTTTTTTAAACCATAAGGTCTTGATAGTTCCTAATTTTCATCATTCAAAGTAGATCCATTGTTACAATGCATATTTTTTTTAGCACAATAAATTAACTAGACAATAATTGAAATTTACACAATTCTTGGAAAATTAAAGTTCTCACAGTAATTAAGGATCAATAATAACAACACATTTGACTACATGATAATTTGAAACCTCTAATCCATATTTTTAACTTTAGGTTCTCCAAATCAAATTTCAATATTTCCTTCTGTGTTATAATTGTATCATGAGTGACAATATAATTGTTGCTTTTGGCTCATTTAACTCAACAAAAAAGACCCGACACAAGAGGCATGTGAGCTGGAGATGAACATATAGAGGCTACAAATTAGGTTTTAACCAAATGTTTTAGATTTTTCACAAATTTGTAAATTGTTATTCCATTAAGACAACTCAAGTTTACAAGGAAACAATGATTTCCTCCATCTCATTTTAAATGCCTCATTTGCCATTTCTTTTTGTCTCAACTTATTTGTCATTTTACAATACAAACACAACATTAATTACTTTTTTCCACTAATACTTTTATTTATTGTATTTCAATTCATCAAATTTTTCTGCTAATTGCAATTAATAAAAACATTTGAGTAAATAAAACTTTTTATCATTGAAATAAAATCAACTAATCATTTTCTAAAGTATTGTACACAATTCAAATGAGATATTTAAAATGAGACGGAGGAGGCACTTATCTTGAAGAGTGATGTTGATTTTCACACTAATACAACAAAAACAAAGTTTCTATCAGGTTCTAGAATTATTCTATTATAAATGCACATATTTTCATAATTGAATTTAATTAATGTCTTTTTTAAGTTGCACTAATGTTATACATTTATTTTAGTTCAAATTTTTTCCTTTAAGATAGCCTATTATCGTAGAAAGAAAAGTAATTACTACTATTAATTCAAATCATTCAATCATTTTTTAATTTCTTTAGTTTCCTTGTGAATTTTATATATGCTAATATCACTTTTAATATTTTTTCAAGTTATTCTTTTGTGACGTGACTAGCACTTTATTGTCCATTTCCTTCTCTATAATTCACACATCTAATTAACTATTATTATTTAGAGATGATATTTACAAATAAAACTGTGTAAAATAAAATTGTAAATAGTGTTTGATTTGATATCTAAGTCATTGCATTTATGCTACTAAGATATAAGGTTTGTTTAATAAGAGTGTTAATTCAGGAAGAAAAATGAAAAATGAGACTTATAAATGATTAATTCTAAAGCATTCTTATAAATTATATATATCATATAATTTCTAATGCTTACTATTTTTTTAAAAATAAATCTCAAGACACCAGCGCAACGCGCGGGTTGAAATCTTGTTATTTTAAAACCAAACATTAATATCTTAGGAATATAAAGAAACCTTTCAAATAGTAAGACTTTCCTAACATCTATTTATTGTTTTCAACAACTCCAACTCATAAAACAATTCAATGGAACAAGTTTTCAAAAAGGGTCAAAATAACATAGAGGAATAAAACCCCATCTTTAAAATTATCCATCGTCAAAAAATCATTTACTATAAATTAGTCTTTGATTAGTAACAACAACAACAACTTTACCATAAGAATACATATTTTAATTTACAAACATAATTCTTGTACCAAAAATCATCATTTCAAAATCAAAAGTTTTATTAAATTGAGTCAGAGAAAAAGTAAAATATAAATACAATATATAAATAAATCAAGCATAAGGATATAAACCACGTACTAATATTTGAGGGAAATCGGAGTATGTTTGTTCCACAACTTTGTACTACCAGAACCAATTTTTTTTTCCTTCCTTGAAACTGTTTTTCTCCTTCCTCACCAGCACAGAGTCGCTCTTTCTTTCTTATTTTTGTTTTTTTTCTTTCTTTACGGCACTAATATAGTTTCTTCTTCCTTTCTATATAACTACCAGGTTGTTAGGGATTTAAAACTCTTTTTAATATCTCACATATGGGCCAAGTCCATTTGTCTTACTGCCTGATACTTATTTGAATATTTTTTTTCTAAAAAAATTAAATCATATCACATACATGCATTTAAATGAGTAACTAAAAACAAAACAATAATACTAATAACAAATTCAGTAAAAGAGCAATATAATTCTACACAAAAGTCTAATCTTGATACTACCAATTTTTCTTTATTAATTTATATTTCAAAAATATTATTTAAAATTAATATAGACATTTAAAATTATATATTAAAATTTTATTAGTTGGAAAATACACTACACTTGTAGCTTAATAAAACAAGCAAAATTTAGGGTCTTACAAACGCCCCAGCCACCTTTCAATGCGCCATGAACGATACTTTTCAGCCGTATCTCCGAAAGTTTGTATTAGTTTTCTTTGACGACATCCTTATTTACAGTAAGTCCTGGAAGGATCATTTGAGCCACCTGAAGTGCATATTACACATTCTACAACAACAACAGTTTTATGCCAATTTAAAGAAGTGTGAATTTGGGCAGACTAAAGTAGGATACTTGGGGCACCTCGTTTCTGAAAAAGGAGTGTCTATGGTTCCCAAAAAGGTGGACGAAGTTTTAGATTGGCCTATTCCTAAGAAAATCAAAGATTTGCGAGAATTTTTGGGATTGATTGGGTATTATCGGAGATTCATATGCAATTATGGGAAGATAGCGCGTCCCTTGACTAATTTGTTGAAAAAAGGGAATTTCCAGTGGAATTCAAACAGTACGAAGGCCTTCACGAAGCTTAAAGAGGCGGTCACGACAGCTCTAGGGTTGGCTATGCCAGATTTTGATCAAACTTACAGCATTGAGTGCGATGTGTCCGAGCGAGGGATCAGCGATGTGCTTACTCAAAACAAGAGGCCAATTGCTTTCTTCATCAAAGCACTGGAAGATTCTTCCCTTAACAAACCTGTCTATGAAAAGGAGTTGATGGCATTGGTCTTATTGATTCACCATTGGAGGCCATACCTGATTGGGAGGAAGTTTATAGTATACTTAGATCAGAAAAGTCTATAGTACCTCCTTGAACAAAGAATCACCACACAAAATCAACAAAATTGGTTAGCAAAATTGTTGGGTTATGAGTTTGATATTATCAACAAAAAGAGAAGCGCTAATAAAGTTGTCGATGCCTTGTCGAGAAAATCTGATGAGTTAGAGTTAAACGTGGTGACTAGACCCATTTGGCAGGATATATACCTCATAGATGAAGAGGTTGAAGGTGCGAACACGAGAAGGGGGGGTTGAATTGTGTTTGCACAAAGTTGAACCCTTTTTGATAATTTATAAATAATTAAAAATTAGTTTGGTTGTGGTGACTTACTTGGAGTAGAAGCAATTGAATTTAGAGGTAGCAAGCAATGAAAGCATAAATAATTTGACGCGTAGAATTATCTTGGTTCACCACTAACTTGGCTACATCTAGTCCCTTCATTCAGAAGGCTATAATCCACTAATTCAAAAACCTTGAATTACAAAGCACCTGACCCTCCAAGCCAGTCTTCCCAAACAGCCTGACAACCCCAGACTTTTGAGAAACTAACCACCACCTTGACCCTACAAGCCAAGTCTTCTCCTAACAACCTGATGACTCCAGATTGAAGAAGGAACTAAACCACTATTGGGTTGGATACAAGAGATTGAAACTTGAGTAGTTGCTTCTAACAAAGCTGATAATAACAATAACTCTCACACTTTAAGAAAAGAACACTCAAAAGATATTTCTAACTTGAACAAGTGTTTCTTTCTTTGAACTCTAAGATGAATTGAGAACTTTGAACTAGAGTTACTCTTTTCTGCTTTTCGATGCTTTTCTCCTTCAGCCTTGAGTGTCTATTTATAGTGAAAATTTCGGCTTCAATTTAGTCCTTATTTAATTCTGAATTGTATCTTGTTTAGATTGAGTTTGTAAATTCTTCAAATTGATTATGTTCCTATTTTGTGTAGATTGACTTTGTAAATTCTTCAGAATGATTATGTTCCAATTTTGTGTAGTTTGACTTTGTAAATTCTTCCTATCAAATATTCTTCAAATCTTCATTAAATGTTGATCAAATATTCTTCTAATCTTCATTAAAATGTTGATCAAATATTCTTCAAATCTTCATTAGATGTAGATCAAATATGCTTCAAATCTTCATTAAATGTTGATCAAATATTCTTCAAATCTTCAATTAAATGTTGATCAAATATTCTTCAAATCTTCTCAAAATATTCTTCAAATCTTCTTCAAATATTCTTCAAATCTTGACCATATTTTCTTTTCAACTTGGTCAAAGATTTTCTTCAATTATAAATTTGAATCAAATCTTATTTTAGATTTTCATCAATTATAATTTTGAATCGAATCTTATTTAAGATTTTTTTCAATTATATATTTGAATCAAATCTTATTTTAGATTTTCATCAATTATAATTTTGAATCAAATCTTATTTAAGATTTTCTTCAATTATAAATTTGAATCAAATCTTATTTTATATTTTCTTCAAAAACATGAATCTTCTTTCATACTCTTTGAAGTCAAATTTGTTCTCATAAAATACTTTTGTTAACATCAAAACTCTATATATAAAACCAACTTGGTTCCAACAATCTCCCCCTTTTTGATGATGACAAAACTTGTATTTTTGATAACAAATTTTTTTTATATTTCTTTGACTCCCCCTAAGTCTTAATATTATTTTCTCTCCACTTTCTCAAATATCTTTCTCCCCCTTTTGTCATCAGACAAAAAGACTTGAATGTGAAACTCTGTTTGTTTTTTTTTTTTTCGTTAC
>JBBPBQ010020323.1:41853709-41888210 GCA_037974755.1 Cicer yamashitae | reverse complement strand
TTTTCTTTTTTTTTTGAATAAAATAAATATAACATAATATAAGAAAATATAATAACTAGTGTAAAACTAAACTACTTTGAAGTGATCACAACATCAGTCAGGTATGAAGGTAAGGTTTAGGTTTTTCTTGATGAAGTCAAACCTATCTTCAGGTAGTGGTTTGGTGAATATATCAGCCCATTGGTGTTCAGTGTCTATAAATTGAATGTTTAGTACCCCTTTTTGAACAAAGTCCCTAATGAAGTGGTGTTTGATCTCTATGTGTTTAGCTCTAGAATGTAAGATAGGGTTTTTGGCTAGACAAATGGCAGAAGTGTTATCACAATAGATGGGATTGTTGGATTCTAGGAAGTTGTAGTCTTCAAGTTGATGTTTCATCCAAAGTAGTTGAGAACAACATCCAGCTGCTGAAATGTACTCAGCCTCTGCTGTTGACATTGCAATGGTGTTTTGTCTCTTACTTGACCAAGATATTAAGTTATCACCTAAAAATGTGCAGCTGCCACTGGTGCTCTTTCTCTCAAGTTTATCTCCAGCTTAATCAGAATCATAGTATCCACTAAGTTTGTACTTAGGAGATTTCTTGTAGAACAAGGTAAGGTTGGTAGTGCCTTTTTGGTATCTAAGGATTCTCTTAACAGCAGTTAAATGTGATTCCATAAGGTTAGCTTGAAATCTTGCACATACACATACACTAAACACGATGTCAGGTCTGGAAGCGGTAAGGTAAAGTAGGGATCCTATCATTCCTCTATAGATTTTTTTTTTCAAGTGAACAAGTAGGGTGCATTGGTGTAGCCATAGGTTTGTAATCACTCATCTTAAACTTCCTAAGAAGCTCTTTTGTATATTTGGTTTGATGAATGTATATACCTTTTTGACTTTGTTGAATTTGTATCCCTAAGAAGAACTTAAGTTCTCCCATCATACTCAATTGAAATTCAGGCTGTATCAATTTAGAAAGTTCTTGACAAAGAGTGCCATTAGTAGATCCAAAAATAATGTCATCAACATAAATTTGAATAATAAGAATATTATCTTCTATTGATTTTCTAAAAAGTGTATTATCTACTTGTCCTCTTTCAAAGTTATTTTTAAACAAGAAGTTACTAAATCTATCATACCACGCCCTACGTGCTTGTTTTAGACAATACAAGGATTTCCTAAAAACATGATTTGGAAATTCAGAACTTTCAAAACCTAGGGGTTGTTTAACATACACTTCTTCACTTATATAACCATTTAGAAAAGCACTTTTAACATCTATTTGAAATAATGTAATGTTATTATTTGTAGGAAAAGAAAGTAGAATACGAATAGCTTCTAACCTGGCCACTGGAGCAAATGTCTCAGTGTAATCAATGCCCTCTTGCTAACTGTAGCCTTGTGCGACAAGTCTTGCCTTATTTCTGACCACTTCACCTTTTTCATTTAGCTTGTTTATGAAAACCCACTTGGTTCCAATAATGTTCTTCTTTGGTCTAGGTACTAGATCTCAAACATCATTCCTCTTAAATTCTCGAGAACCTGCAAAATACTTATCTAGCTTTGATTTTTATGATCAAGCTTCTTGTTATCACAGTAAACATAATATCAAACAATAATTAAATTTAAAGAAAGATATCACCTATATGTTAACAATTTCAGTTTCACTATGAAAACCCTCTTAGTTCTTCTTTTCTGGTTTTCAGATTCTGAGTTTGCATATTCTCTGATTAGAGAGTTTGGATGAAGGGATTTGAATTCCCATCTAGGTTTGTGGTCTTCATAAATTTGATTGGATTGTTCAAGGAAGTCTCTTGATTATGACTTTTAATCTGCCACTTCTGTTTCTGCTGATGCATCGGGTTTCTCTGATGGTAACTCTGTTTCTTATGGTAGTTCCAGTTCTGTTGATATGTGTGATTTCTCTGCCAGTTTTGAGTCTGTTGATACTCCAGATATTTCTGATATTTCTGATTCATCATATTGTTCTGGTTCTGATAAGTATTGTGTTGACCAGTCCTTCTTCCAACAGAGTCAGTTGGCTTCTGTTTCGTAGAGCTTGGAACATGACCTTTTTGCCTTCATATATTGCAAGCATCCATTGACCAGGTACCATGACTGGTGTTTCAATTTGATTGCTTAGAACATCTACAACATAAACAATTTTATCTTTTGGTACCCAAATTTGGTTGGGTCCTGGTTTGTTAGATCTTAAAGATTTCTTGTCTTTCCATGTGGTTAGCATAGGACAAGATATTTTATTGTGACCTTTCTTATAGCAAATAATACATAAATCATCAGAGGGAATAAACTTAGATTCAATTATTTTTTCTTGAAATCCTATTCCTCTTTTACCATTCCTACTAACCCCATAAATCATAGATGCATACTTGCTTCTTTCCATACCATTATCAATAAAATCTTGAAATACTTCTTCATGCTTATCAGAGTTACATATGGTATTTTCAATTGATGTTGAACTATAATTACTTTTCAGAGTTAGATTTTCAGCCTTATGTTCAGCAATATTAGTTTTCAGATTTGCATTTTCTGTTTTAAGTTCAATAATATGAGTTTTCAGAGTTGCATTATCTGTCTTAAGTTCAATAATATCAGCTTTCAGATTTGCATTCTCTATTTTAAGTTCAGTAATATCAGTTTTCAGATTTGTATTTTCTGTTTTAAATTCAGTACTTTCATTCTTTAAAACATTAACAGTGGTGAAAAGTGGTGACTAGACCCATTTGGCAGGATATATACCTCATAGATGAAGAGGTTGAAGGTGCGAACACGAGAAGGGGGGGTTGAATTGTGTTTGCACAAAGTTGAGACCTTTTTGATAATTTATAAATAATTAAAAATTAGTTTGGTTGTGGTGACTTACTTGGAGTAGAAGCAATCGAATTTAGAGGTAGTAAGCAATGAAAGCATAAATAATTTGACGCGTAGAATTATCCTGGTTCACCACTAACTTGGCTACATCCAGTCCCCTCATTCAGAAGGCTTTAATCCACTAATTCAAAAACCTTGAATTACAAAGCACCTGACCCTCCAAGCCAGTCTTCCCAAACAGCCTGACAACCCCAGACTTTTGAGGAACTAACCACCACCTTGACCCTACAAGCCAAGTCTTCTCCTAACAACCTGACGACCCCAGATTGAAGAAGGAACTAAACCACTATTGGGTTGGATACAAGAGATTGAAACTTGAGTAGTTGCTTCTAACAAAGCTGATAATAACAATAACTCTCACACTTTAAGAAAAGAACACTCAAAAGATATTTCTAACTTGAACAAGTGTTTCTGACTTTGTAAATTCTTCAGAATGATTATGTTCCAATTTTGTGTAGATTGACTTTGTAAATTCTTCCTATCAAATATTCTTCAAATCTTCATTAAATGTTGATCAAATATTCTTCAAATCTTCATTAAAATGTTGATCAAATATTCTTCAAATCTTCTCAAAATATTCTTCAAATCTTCTTCAAATATTCTTCAAATCTTGACCATATTTTTTTTTCAACTTGGTCAAAGATTTTATTCAATTATAAATTTGAATCAAATCTTATTTTAGATTTTCATCAATTATAATTTTGAATCAAATCTTATTTAAGATTTTTTTCAATTATAAATTTGAATCAAATCTTATTTTAAATTTTCATCAATTATAATTTTGAATCAAATCTTATTTAAGATTTTCTTCAATTATAAATTTGAATCAAATCTTATTTTATATTTTCTTCAAAAACATGAATCTTCTTTCATACTCTTTGATGTCAAATATATTGTTCTCATAAAATACTTTTGTTAACATCAAAACTCTATATATAAAACCAACTTGGTTCCAATAGAGGTTAAGCATGATCTTGTGCTAAATAAAATATGTGAAGAATTAAAGGAGAGGCCAGAGTCACATGGCAACTATACTTTGGAAAATGGAAGGATGTATTACAAGGGAAGATTGGTTATGCCACCAAAGTCTAGTTCGATACCCAAGTTGCTACATGAGTTTCATAACTCTCCGATAGGAGGTCATTTTGGGGTTTTTCGCACGTATAGATGACTAGCTCAATCGTTATTCTTAATTGGCATGAAAATAACAATCAACGACTATGTTTCTGCATGCCACATTTGCCAACGATGTAAGTATCAAGCATCACCTCCGGAGGGGGTGCTCCAACCATTACCGATTCCGAATGCAATTTGGGGATACATTAGTATGGACTTCATTGTGAGCTTGCCTAAGGCCAAGGGATTTGACATGCTATTAGTGGTGGTGGATCGACACAGCAAATACGGTCATTTCATTTTTCATCAAGCATCCTTACTCGATTCGCTCCGTTGCTGAAATACTCGTGAAAGAATTGGTGAGGCTTCATGGTATACCAGCTTCTATAGTAAGCGATAAGAGATCTGACCTTCTTGAGTAAATTTTGGACGGAAATTTTTAGGTTGCAAGGAACTACGTTGAAAATGAGTACATCTTATCATTCTGAATCAGACAGAAAAACGAAGGTACTTACTTGTGTTGGTTTAGTTCGGAACAAACAAAAATCATACCGCACAGGCAGGTTACTATGCCAACAGGAATTCATCCTAAACTAGCAGCTAAGTATTATGGTTCTTATTTGGTGTTAAAACAAATTGGGACAACAACCTTTAAACTCCAACTTCCAACAGAGGCTCACATTTATCCGGTTTTCCACGCTTCGCAATTAAAGTTGGTTGTTGAAAAACATGAGGTGGAAACAACCCTACCAACAAAATTACATGGGCAAGACCTTATGTATATGCCTTCACAGGTGCTGGGAAGAAGAACCATGCAACAATAGGGAGAACAAGTGCTAATTTAATGGCAGTAATAGCCTGCAGAGGAGGCCACCTGGGAAGATGTTAATATAATCCAAAATCAATTTCCGAAATTCAACCTTGAGGACAAAATTAGGTGGTTAGTTGTTAGGTGGTGTTCTTGGATCCTATCCCTTGTATAATAAGCCTATAAATAAAGGCTCTCACCCCTTTTGAAATGATCTTTGGCAAAATTAAAAATTTAGTGGTTTATACCATTGTAGAAGCGTATCTACTTTTGTGTATCATTTTCTTTCAATCAATAAAAATTGGGGCGAATAATTCCCTTTCGCTATTGAGTTCTATCAAGAAACTTAACTATTGGTCCGACTTGAACTATTAAATTATCAACATTATAATTTCTAAGCTATAGTTAGTCTAATTAGTTAAGATTGAACCATTAGATTGCCAATATTCGAATTTCTATGTCATAGTTAATCTATTGGTTAGAATTAAATTGTTGGATCATTGAAATTATAATTTCCAAGTCATGGTTTGTCTAGTTAGGTTAAATTGAATAGTTGGATCTTCAAATTAGAATTTCTAAATCATAATTAGTTTAATTAGTTAAAATTGAATTGTTGAATCATCAAAATTATAATTTCATATTTATCATCAAATTAATTAGTTGACAATGTTTTTATAAAATCTAAGTAAATTTAAAATTAATTTAATTTTTACTTTCTTTCTGCTTTTTTATGGTATTTTTGTCATTTTCATAAACTCCAGATTTGGATTAATTAGTCTATCATTATGTCAATTTTTAGTCTTTACTTTTCTTTTTCCTTAAAATGTGGAAAAATATACACGATCCTTTCTTTTTCTTAAAGTACGGAAAGCTTTCCCAATTATCTTGATGTGAGTCACCAAGATAATTGAGGACCTATTGGTAAAGTTGGTCTGGCCATGACCCCAACCGGCTTCCTGATTGTTCTTCCTTTACCTATTGTTTCATGCCTGAAACAACCCTCAATGTCTCACCGTAACATCTTTGGACCATGCATGTCATGACATTATGTATGCAATGCATATGTGGCATCATGTATGCAATGCCGATATCATTACCACATCAAATGCCAATAACTAATTAACTTGAACATAATAATATGAAAAATAGAAAATAAGATTAATTGTAAGTCATACATCAGAGGGAAGTCTTAATTAGGGGGAATATTTAATTAGAGGAAGTCATTGGATTAGGAACAATATGATTAGAGGAAGGGTTGGATCAGAGGAAACCCAATTAGAGGAAGGCTTGGATCAAAGGCAACCCTGTTAGAGGAAGACTTGAATTAGAGGCAACCCAATCAGAGGAAGACTTGGATTAGAGGTAGTTCAATCTGAAGAAGACTCGGATCAGAGGTAGTCTGATCAAAGGAAGACTTGCATCAGAGGCAACCCGAACAGAGGAAGACTTGGACCATAGGTAGCCCGATTAGAGGAAGGCTTGGACCAGAGGCAACTCGATCACAGGAAGACTTGGACCAAAGGCAGCTCGATCAGAGGAAGACTTGGATCATAGGCAGCCTGATAAGAGGAAGATTTGGATTAAAGGCAACATGATCAGAAGAAGACTTGGATCAGTGGAAGCTTGATATTAGGAAGACTTGGATCAAAGGCAACATGATCAGAAGTAGAAACGAATAAGAAGTAGAAACAAATAAAAGGTAGAAATGAATTAGAGGCAGAAACAAATCAGAGGCATAAATGAATCAGAGGCAGAAACAAATTAGAGGCATAAATGAATTAAAAGTAGAAACGAATCAGAGGCAAAAATGAATCAGAAGTAGAAACGAATCAGAGGCATAAATGAATCAGAAGTAGATATGAATCAGAGGCATAAATGAATCAGAAGTAGAAACGAATCATAGGCAAAAACGAATCAAAAGTAGAAACAAATCAGAGGCAGAAGTGAATCAGAAGTCGAAACAAATTTGGGCAAAAATGAATCAGAAGCAAAACAGAACAATCAGAAGCATAATAGCGTTTAGAGAGGGTTTAGGGAGACACATTAACGCAATGATTAGCCTATTACATTTAACCCCCATTCCATCAATCCTTGATACAATATAATTAGCCGCACAAAATATGCAGAATGGATGATTTTTAAAAAAATTCAATGCAGGTTTTAACATTTCCTAGATGCAAAACCTCACACTTTTTGCTCACTCTCAGTTTTTAAGAACCCCATTATTATAACCTAGAAAATAATTTCTAACAATAATCGAAAGTAAAATCGAACCCATAAACCCACATGCAAAATGTGAAATTAATTATAGGAAAATAACTCACACTCTTGACGAGGAGAATTTCTTTGGAGTCGAGCTGGGTAGTGGAAGTTACATTCTTTCTCAGCTCTCAACACTTCTGCCTTTTCTGCATTAGTTCGAATTTTGAGATTCGCCAATTTTGCTCCCTATCTTCCCTTTTGTGCTTCTTTGGAGAATTAATGAACTAGAGAGGGAGGAATGGACATGCACGGGTTCAGACTGGAGGAAGAGAACTTCAGATGGTTGTTGCCTTTGAAAGAATTTGGAAAAAAATGAAAAATGAGAAATGATGAAGATGATGTACAATATCGAGTGTGGTTGTGTTTTAGAATTTTTTTGAGAGAAAGTGTAGCCGGAAGAAATGAAGACCAGGAAGTTAGTGCACCCGTGAGAGAGAGGGAAAAAGAAAAGTGGCGTGTATCCTTTTTTGACACTTGTATTTGTTAATACTACTACTTTCTTATTATAACCTTGATCCTAAATTAAATATTACTAAAAATACAGTATCAACATAAAATAAGATCCTAATAATTTAATTGTTTCTTTTAATACTCTAAATATTTCTAGGATAGTAGAGGATTGTTGCAGTAAAAAGAGAGATATAGCTATTGGTGGTGGTGCTAAGGAAATTTCATACGTGGGAGATCAAAGAGCTGAAACAGACGAGGTAAGCTTATCCACTATTTACACTAGTTGAAATACAATATTCTTACAAATACTGTATTAAAATTCTATTTACGTTCATCGAGGTACAATCACGAACTTTGAGTGAAATGCTTGCAAATGTGCACGATTTAAGATCCACCATAGATGATGCCATGGACCTTCTTCAGGTATATCCAGTTCCCTCTATTTTCTCACTTCATTAAAAAACAAAATTTAAATTCATTCTTTTAATTGTTGCTTTTAAATTATTAACTATAACAAATCACGCCAGGTTCATGCATCTCGCATGGATGAGTTACACGACATGGTCAACATCATGTTCAATAAACTTGTTATAATAGAGACCATGTTACATCAACCAACTAGTGTGAAAACCAGTGAACAAATTTGATTCAAACCCTAGAGTACCTAAAAGAAAGAATATTCCAATCCCAAAACAAAAGTTTGTGGTCAAGTCTACATTTAGCCATTCCATTACGTCCTCAAATGAGAATGTTGACAACATTATCTTGTACTTATCATCGGATGATGATGACAACATAGACAAAATTCTTGACAACAACTTGACTATTGCACAAAGTAAGGGTAGGTTAACGACACATTCAACCCACCTACTCTAGGGAAATACAAGCATGGTACAAAGTAAATTCCTAATCAAGCTACATTTAGTTTATTTTTTGTAGTAACCATTTCTAAACTTGACATAGATGAGGAAGAAGTTATCTCCAACATGCAACCAACCAACAATGTCAAGGAGATTGTCCTTCACAACCTTCCCCACAAGGACAAATTTAAAGGTTCCTAAATTAGAGACTAGTGATGGCATATGTGTGAGGGGAATTTTCAAAATATATTTGAAATTTTCCAATATTTATAACAATGTAGCAAAATCAAATAACTTAATGTATCACTTGGTCAAATGGTTGCAATGTTTGGGTTTAATGTATCTCTTAGCTATCGAACCAATACATCTGTTAACCAAAGGTTATAATCTTTTTCAAGAGTTGTTTTTTTTTTCACCAATTGGTATGAGTTTCTCTATAAATAGAAATATTTTAGAGGCAGAAAGGACAAGGTAAAATTCATGTTACATGAATCAAAATTCTGTTAAAAATATTTCTAAGTCAATTCTTTTTTCTCTAGTGCACGAAAGTAATTGAAGGAACTTTATTCTGTAAACTACCATTGATGGATAGACTTGATGTGAATGTGCAATTCACTTCAAATATTCTAAAGTATCCTGAAGAGGATTTACCGATTAATCCGTTTGCATCCCATAGATTAGGGGGAGCCTAATCGAACATAAAGCTTAGAGTGATACACAAGTTTTAGAATTTATTTGTGCAACCTTCATCATCATCAATTTCATCATCTTTTTGTTCAAGATTTACAGCATATCTCAACAAAGATCCAACAATATACATAACACCAAACACTGTAACAAAAAAACCGTTGAGTTTTTCCACTAGGAACTTAAGCTTCACCCATTACAAAGGTTTGACGAAGATAATGTCTAAGGTCAGCATATATGACACAACTATATTCTATTTTATCACACCGCATATGTAATCAGTTACTTATTAATAGTTTCTTGAGACCAACTTCATAACCACACCGGAAATGGAACTCCAACACGTGGAAGAAAAAGTTGTGGCTTATGTTTTTCACACTGAGAAATATCTCAGGTATTCAATTTGAAGCATTAAGAATTTTCAAATTCCATGATGAAAAATAAGGAACGATAGTAGATCTATCTTTAAAATTGTTTTTCGATGCATTCAATGAGGAAATGTTCAAGGTTGATACCCTCTTAGGCTCACTAGAGGAATTTCAGACTCTGTCCTGGAAGAATAATTGGCACCGAGATCACTACGCGAAAAAACGCATTTTACAACGCTTTTTTTAAGCCATTTACAGCGCTTTTTTTTAAAAAAAAAGCGCTGTAAAAAAGGTGGATATATTGCGCGCTTGTTATACGCCTTTTACAGCGCTTTCTACAAAAGCGCTGTAAAAGGCGTATAACAATAGATGCATTATTATGACCTACTACAACGCTTCATCAAAAAAGCGTCGTAATAGGTGCAATCATATATATGATTTGTTATGCACCTATTACAGCGCTTTTGTGAAAAAAGCGCTGTAAAATGTGCACTTATATAGATACATTATTATGCACTATTATGCACCTATTACAGCGCTTCTTCATAAAAGCGCTGTAGTAGGTACATTCTAATGCACCTTTTACAGCGCTTTTGTGAAAAAGCGCTGTAAAAGGTGCACTTATATAGATGCATTGTTATGCACCTATTACAGCGCTTTTTTGAGAAAGGGCTGTAAAAGGTGTTTTTTTTTTTTTTTAGTTTTATTAAATAATATGATGTAAATTTTAAAAAGCGCTTTTTTTAAAAGCGCTGTCTTTTAATCCAGAATCAGTTCACAATTTTTATTCCAAAATCATTTTCATCTAGAATCATTTCACAATCAGTCAGTAGTACACAACAACAACAAAACAGCACTACAAAACACACAAGAATCAGTACACAACAACAACAGATTCACTATATTTTAAAATGCACAAATATGCACAAATATTCACAACGATCAGTTCATAATTACATATTCACAACAGCTCAGAACTACATATTCACACAACTACCTATTCATATAACTATCAGATATTCCGTATATTTTCATACAACTACATATTCATATTCACAACTACATATTCACAAACAGCACAGAACTACCAAATCCCTTGCAGCTTGCCATTTCCCAGCAAATCAAATAATATTCATTTCAAGCACATACTGACACCAGTCTTCCTTTATCTCTGTTAGTTCTTCTTCAGAATACGTTGGACTGGAATTGTCAAAGTACTGATATAAAAATTGAACATAAATAAGTTAGAATCAAATATAAACATAGTTTATATATGAAAATCAAATAATTAAAATACCGTACCGTTTCTGGGATTATAATTTGATTCTTATCAACAATCTCCTTCATGAATCGCAATACATAGTACCCACAGTCGATGTTGTTAGTTTGACGAGGGAATTATAAAATAAAACATATAAGTCAATAATTATTTAATTGTGCATTGATTGTAAGTGAAATTTAAAAGCATATATTTCAAACATTTATTGGAATCCATGTGATGTTATTTGACTTTAGCTTCGACACTGTCGCACCTCTTTGAGCTCGAAAAACTTGTAAAGCACTATCGAATAAATAAATGTGATTATTATAGCATTAACAAACACATTATTTATATATATATATATATATATATATATATATATATATATATATATATATATATATGTAAAAAATAAATGAATATTACTTACGTGTCGAACAAAGTCTTTATCTCGGGGCGATTGTTGTAATGGCCGTGCAAGGGATCTAGGTAGTATATAACTTCAGAGGTCGCATTGATTGCAATTAGCACCCAATGTGCCCTACAACAACAAAAATTTAGTTCACACAACTAATAAATTAAGATCTCATAAATTAAAAAAGATATAAATATAGAATATATAATTACGTACCCTGAATTATATGGTGCAAAGAATAACTTATCCTTCTCTTTATTTCCTAATAGTATATCTAAAACGTATTTATTTACATTCGCTGGATCGTGTTTAAGCATCGAAATCTTATGCGGAGACAAGAATGAAAATTTATTTGACAATCTGCGCGCGCACACGAACTTCTCATACAAAAACCTTCAATAAAAATTTCAAATTAGATTAATTACCAATAAATTAAATTAATCACAAATAAATTGCGATGAAAAGTAATTTTTACCTCATGTAAATGCTCATAACAGTAGCACTCAACTCCTTATGGTCGAGAAGTTCGTATATGTGCTCTTTTTCAAAAGATTCTTCATACTCGTCTCCGAATAGATCTTTATCCATGCTTATTATTCGTGAATCGTCGCTGCCCATATTTTGTTTTGCCTGTATGTCAAGACACGACCCATATGGAGCAAATCGTGGCTGACTTATTTTAGGAGCAGGAGCAGCAACTGATTTTACACGATTCAGTTTTTTAGCAGCAACAACTTTGGCCGCTTTATTACCCTCCAGCTTTTGCAGTTTGCTAGTTTTATTACCCTCCAATTTTTGAGGTTTTCCGGCTTTAATTTTGCCACGAACATCCAGTCGTGGTGCGGCAGCTGGCTTGCTGTGCGGGTGGTTTATTAGATTGAATCTGAAAAAATGAGGTTAATCAAATTGTTAGTTTATTGAATCAGAAAAAATGACAAACCTAATAGAATAAATGTTACAAACCTTTTCGGGCGATGTGACTGTTTCATTTCTGGGAATCTTCTTATCATTCCCTTTATTAGACTTTGTTTGAATCTAAATAAATGTGAAATTAAAGTTAACATTGGAAAAAATTCAGCAATTAAATATAATCAATTAAACATATATTTCAATTAATTAAACATACCTTGTCAAGGGGAACAAGATGTTTGGGCCATGCCACGTAGCTGCCAATTGCTTCGCCCAAATAATTCAGATATGCATCGTTGTCCGGTACAGGAAACGGTGTTGTTGGTTCCAAAGCAATAACTGGCGATACTTTGACATGGCCCGCAGGGATTGGTGTGTTGTGCAATTATTCGCCCGGAGCATTGCACAATGTTCCCTTTCCGACCTTCCGATGAGTGGGGGAGGATAAGTATAGCACGCATGGAGTGACCCCCTAAAATCAATGGTTAATACATAAGTATGTGAAAAAATTAACTTTAATGAATTTCTTATTTTATTAAGTAATTAATTACCTCAGGAAGACTGTTGAGACCAACGTTGCAACTTGCGTTTTCACTCTCAATGTGAATTTCACGTTGGGGCTGGTCCGCAAGTTGCTTGTCTTTATTTGTCTTCACCAAGAGGGCCACTTGCTCCGTTAATACTTTAGTCTTCTCTAATACTTCCTCGTTAGATGGATTTTGGCGCTTCTCTTGTGAAAAATAACTTCTAGGAGTTACGCCAAATCCTTTCCCCCTCACGCGGCCGGAATATTCAGGAACATTAAACACTTAACCTAATATGTCCCTGCAACTTGCCTTGTTGTCTTCTTGATTTTCCGATTCAAGATTCGCCTAAAATACACATAGGATTAAAAAGATAAGTTCAATAACATTTTTAAAATACAATATTAAAAAATATTAAAGTGATAAATATACTTACACAAAGTTCTATTACTTTTTGTACATTTTCATTATCAACCACTCCGTCTTTATTTACACGAGCTTCCTTCCACAATATATGACGACCCAACGGTTGATCGGATTGGGTGTCTTGTAGCTGTTATCGTTAAGATCATAAACAAAATATTAGTTAGATAGTATAGTTTATAATATACCACATTAATTAAATAAAAGTGATGTTTAATTACTTACAAGTTTTTGCTCTAGACGAGCATATCCCATACGAGATTTCTTGTATGGGTGGGGAATAATTTTTGCCCTCTCGCGATTTGCCTTACTAATATTCTAAATAAAAAAAAAATAACAAACTAGTAAAAATTTAAAATACGCTATGAATATGAATAATAAAACACAAATGCTAATAAATTAATCACTTACAACAAATGCGGGGTCGGAACGTTTTGATACGAATGCGCTCCATTCCTCATTTGATATATAATGTTTATATATTTTTGGAGCTTCCGCATTCGTATTTCCTTCACGATCTTTTAAATAGCAATTAGAGAGGTGAGATCTAAAGCCCCGGTGTATTTTCCCGGCAACTCTGAGCACATAGCTCTTTCTCACCTCATCAACAACAAAAGCTGACTGCACACCAAATAAATATATAGTTTGAGTAAAATACTTCAAAGCAGTATGTAAAAATTTATAAGTAATAGGGTGGAGTAAAAAAAATTACCTGTATATCAGCCCACAATACATCTTTGGCATCCTTCAATGCCTTATCTCTCCAATCATCTATTGTGATTGGTATATTTTGACAAACAACAGCTCCAATATAACTAACAACACATGGAACTATTGGGGTCAATTGGTTGACCACTCTCATTCCATCCAACCTAATAAACTCATATAGTAAGTACCTCAAATTATAAACAGCAAACAAGGTAAACAGCAAACAAAGTATCGTATAAACAGCAGAAACAGAAAACAACAAACAAAGTATACCTTAAATTTTTGCCCAGTACTTCTTGCTTTTATAACATTTTGCATTATTGTTGCACCACGTTTGACTTCATTTTCGTAAGTCTTAGTGTTGCCAACTTCTTCATTTTGACAATCTAACTCCTTGTTGGTATCCATTTATCTACAACATGCAGTTCAGTTCAGTTCAACATCAACCTGCAGTTCAGTTCAGTCTAAGTACGTAGCAAAATAAGTTAACATGCATTTTAGTGAAACAAAAAACTAATAAATACAATACCTAAAATAGCTCTTTTTAATGCTTAGGGTTACGGGTTCACAGAAGAACAGCGCAGACGACGATGAAAACGAGGACGAACGATTACGAACGATCGTAGGGTTACGGGGTTCGTAGACGAAAACGAGGATGAAAACGGGATTACTTGATGTTTATGATGTTTACGTACGATCGTAGGTGTAGGATGAGAGTAAGTAATGAGGAAGAAACAAGGAAAACTGAAACTCTCGTAGGGTTCGCAATGAGAAGGAGAACGCAGAGGAAACTGAAAAATTTACGTAATGAACATGAAACTGAAGAGGTTTACTGTTATATATAAAACCTTATTACAGCGCTTTTTTGAAAAAGCGGTGTAATAGGTCTCATCATTTTATTTTTTAAAAGCCTACTACAGCGCTTTTTTATAAGCTTTTTAAAGCGCTTGTGAAAAAGCGTTGTAAAAGACCTCCTTATTTTTATTTTTTTGAAAGCCTTTTACAGCGCTTCTACAGAAAGCGCTTTAAAATGCCTCTTTGTTTTATTATATGCAAACGTTGTGTGACCCTTTTACAGCGCTTATGAAGAAAGCGCTGTAAAAGACCTCCTTAATTTATTTTTTTAAAACCCTATTACAGCGCTTGTTTAGAAAAGCGCTGTAATAGGGTTTTATATATGAAATGACTCTTTGTTTTATCATGTCCAAAGGCTGTGTGAACCTTTTACATCGCTTATGAGGAAAGCGTTGTAAAAGGGTTCCTTAAATTATTTTTTCATGAGCCCTCTAATAATTTATTTTCTTCCAAATTAGTTAAATTATTTTTTCATAAGCCATGTAATAATTTATTTTCTTCCAAATTAGTTAAATTATTTTTTCTTCCAAATTGTGTTTAACTGATCAGGTCAAGTTCAAGCTAAATTACATGTATAACTTGAACTTAAATTGTTTTTAAGTTCAAGCTAATTAGTTAAACTGTTTGAACTTGAACTGATCAGGTCAATTTCAAATAGTTCAAACTAAATTACCTGATTAGGTCAAGTTCAGTATACAATTACATACAGTATAAGCAGAAAATTACAAATTAACAGTTCAAGCTAAATACCAAAATGTTCAATTATGGCAGATCAAACAATTAAATTACACATGAACTCAGTTTAGATTACATGGATTAAAAAATTAAACACATTAAGATGCCTTCTTCTTTTCTTGGTGGGATTCACATTTGTTTGTCCATTAATGATACGAAACGATGGATTAATTCAAATTCCCTCATCATGATCATCTCTAAGATATAAACCATCATCAGTTGAACCAAATTCATGTGGTTGTGATGTTGCAAAGAAAAGATCATTACCAACATCTTCATCATTATTGTTATCATCACTTATTTTATTGGTCGATAGGACAACGGACCATTTATCATTAGCAGGATTAGTGACATAAAACACTTGTTGAGCTTGTGACGCTAAAATAAAAGGCTCATCTTTGTATCCCACCCTATTAAAATCGACAAGCAAGAACCCTGACTCATCAATCCGAACACCATTATTATTATCGACCCACTTGCAACCAAATATGGGAACACGAAACATTGTGTAGTCTAGCTCCCATATGCGCTCGATAATCCCAAAATATGATAGATTTGCATATATTGGGTTCTTGTCTTTTGCACTTGAGATATGCATCGCTTCAGCTACGAGAGTGACTCCGCTATTTTGCATAGTTGTTTGATCATCTTGTTCTTTGGTATAAAATGTGTAGCCGTTAATTACATAACCGGTGTAAGAAAAGACATGTAAACTCGGACCATTTGCTAGCCACCTCAATCTCTGTGAAATTGATCCGGGGTCTACATCAAACTTTGACTTTATGTGATTTTTTAACCATGTTATGAAACTTTGATTGTGCTCTCGAGTTATCCAATTTTGATTCCTATTCATGTTCAAACTAGATAATTGATCCATGTGTATTGTAACATACGGCTGAACCTCATCATCATTGTGCAGAACATACAATTGTGTCTGCTCCCATTCTGTCCTTGATATAGTCATTAGTCTCTTTCCAATTATCCCTTCTCCTGATAATCTTCCCGAATGACGAGACATGGGAAGCCCTATGGATTCAACATTTGACAGATATTCAGTACAAAATTCAGCAGCTTCTTTGACAATGTACCGTTCAGCAATACAACCTTCTGGTCGACTTCTACTTTTTACGTACCCTTTTAATATTTTCATATATCGTTCTATCGGGTACATCCATCTCATATAAGCTGGCCCACAAAGTTGTGTCTCCTTAACAAGATGAACAGTAAGGTGAACCATTATATCAAAAAACGAGGGCGGGAAGTACATTTCAAGCTCACACAAAGTAACAACAATTTCCCTCTGCAATCTCGGTAATTTCTAAGGATCGATCACTTTACTACAAATTTCCCTGAAGAAGAAACATAATTTAGTTATGGCTCGGCAAACTTTTTCAGGTAAAATTGAACGTATACCTATTGGTAGCAAATGCTCCATTAGAATATGAGCATCATGGGTCTTCAAACCTTTTAACTTGAGGTCTTTCATACAAACTAAAGTTTTAATGTTTGAAGAGTATCCTTCTGGAACTTTAACTTCGTGTAGAAATTTACACAAAACAATTTTTTCCTTTCTAGATAGAGTATGAGCGGCTGGAGGTAGATATGTGCGATTTCCTTTCTTTACGGGACCCAATTCATTTCTTATTCCTATATCAACCAAGTCCAATCTTGCATTGATGCCATCCTTAGACTTTCCTGGTACATTGAGTAACGTACCAATAACACTGTCAAATACATTTTTCTCAATATGCATCACATCGAGAATATGTCTTACATACAATGACTTCCAATATGGCAATTCAAAGAAAATTGACTTTTTCTTCCACCCAGTTTTGACCAGCTCTCCCGCAAAAGGTTTGCCAAATTTATTGGTCAAACCTTGTACTTTCTCAAGTATTTGATATCCAGTCGATGCTACAAGAGCTCTATCTTCCTCTGATTTTCCATTGAATGAATTTCTCCACCCACGATACTGATGACTATAAAGTAATAATCTACGATGTCCAAGAAATACATTCTTCTTACAATGTTTCAACCGCATCCAATTTGTACTCTCTTCACATATAGGACATGCACACTGACCTTTAATGCTGTATCCTGATAAATTACCATATGCTGGAAAATCATTAATTGTGCCGAACAACATAGCCCTCAAATTGAAACATTCTTTGTTATACCCGTCATAGACTTCTACACCTGTCTCCCACATAATTTTTATATCTTCAATTAAAGGAGCCAAGTATACGTCGATATCACTCCCCGGTTGTTTGGGTCCAGAAATTAACAAAGACAACATCATAAACTTACGCTTCATACATAACCATGGAGGTAGATTATAAATCAACAAAATCACAGGCCACGTGCTGTGTGAGATGCTTTGAAGACCATGTGGATTCATTCCATCAGTAGAAAGTGCAAGACGTAGATTTCTCGACTCTATCCCGAATTCAGGATACTCGTGATCAATTTTTGCCCATTGCGGAGAATCTGCAGGGTGTCGAAACTTTCCATCTCTAATTCTTTCATCTGCATGTCATGTCAAGTGTTTTGAATCTTCTTCACTGCGATACATGCGCCTAAATCTTGGTATTATAGGAAAATACCACACGACTTTTGCTGGAGTAGATTCTTTCTTCTTATATCGAGAGACATTGCATTTCGGACACGCCTTTAGTAATTCATATTCATTTCGAAATAAAATGAAATCATTAAGACACGCATGAATCCTTTCATAACTCATACCAATAGAGCACAAAATTCGTTTAGCCTCGTAGGTTCTACTGGGAAGTTCATTATCATCTGGCAACATATCTTTTAAGAGTGTTAGTAATTCTGTGAAGCTTTTATCAGACCATCCATTACTCGCTTTTAAGTTGTACAACTTTAGTATCGCCGAAAGTCTTGTGAATTTAGTACAACCATTATATAATGGTTTCTCTGCATCACTCAACAAGCTCTCAAACATTTTAGGACAATCACGAAGATCTTCTTCAACTGCTTTTGCAATCTCCTCAACTCGATCCGGCTCATATGTATCTGTGTAGAAATCAGTTGAAACATATGTATCTGTGCGAGTGTTTCCATTGATTTTCTCACCATGTCTTATCCAACATGTATAGCTTTGATCAATTTCATACCATACTAAATGTCCTTCCAATTCATCTGCTCTAATGCGTTTTCCAAAACAACATTTTAAACAAGGACAAACGACTCTATTTGGATCTTTTGCATTCATCACTGCAAACTCAATAAACTCCTTCACTCCATTTTCATACTCTTTTGTCAATCGATTGGCAGACATCCATTTCCGGTCCATTTATATGACCTATATATATAAATGCAGTTACACAATAAGCATGATTTCAAGTCTGATATATATGACCTATATATTGATAATACACATATCTTATAATATTGGTCCAAGATTAATTGATTTCAAAACAGAACATATATATCATGTAACAATTTATCAATTTGAATTAGTGACAACAACAAATAAATAAAATAAAGTACCTGAGACAACGTTGATGATCAATTTGTTTTAAAGGAGGAAGAAGGTAAATCAATTTGTAGATGGGCGCACAGGAGGGTTCGCAGGGGAGGGGAGATGAGAGTTCGTAGGGTTTGGACAACGTATTAAATTTGTTTTAAATTTGTTTTTATTTACTTAAAGTGAATGTTTTTTATTTAAAATGAATGATATTACAGCGCTTGTTTAAAAAGCGCTCTAATAGGTCCTATAAAAATGTGAAAGGGCAAGCCTATTACAGCGCTTGTATCAAAAACGCTGTAATAGGTCATTTGATTATGAGAAAGCGCAAGGCTTTTACAGCGCTTACACAAGAAGCGCTTTAAAAGCTATGTAACATAAGGTGGGAGCGCTACATTTTACAGCGCTTGTGTTTAAAGCGCTCACAAAGCGCTGTAAAAGGTTATGTGAGAGCGCTTGAATTTACAGCGTTTTCTAAAAAAAGCACTGTAAAAGAGTTGTAAACATTATGTGCAAGCGTATGTGACCCTATATGACCCTACAACAGCGCTTTTTTTACAACGCTTGTAAAAAAAGCGCTGTTGTAGCCTCCGTTATTTTTAAAAAATTATACAACAGCGCTTGTATTTAATAAGCGCTGTAAAAGACGCGCTATAAAATGTCATTTTTGGCGTAGTGGATAATTTCACTTATTATGCCACAACTTTAAACATAGTTAATTACACCCATTTAATAATCATGTTAAATGATTGTAGATAATTTACATGATGTCCTTTAAGACAACTTGGATTGAGAGGAATGTTGAATCGCCAACTACATGGTCACTGCCCCCCTCGTTTGTGGTACTGTATTTGTTATTGATAATAATTTACTATTGTATGCTTATTCATGATATGTCAAACTAGTTTTCTACATAATTTTTTAATATGTTTGGCATAGAGATGTAAACTGTGGTGCCTCGATTAAAGATCTCATTAACAAGTATGCAAAATATTGGATGCCTGATTTCGAGAACCTGAAGCATGTATGACTTGGTTGTCTTCGTGAATTAAGTTTACCATAAACATATTGTGAAGTCATTTGATTTTTCTAAAATTCCATACTACAATGTTGTTAGATTTATCCGCCAATTGAAGATATTTGTGGCAATTGATTTCTGATGGTTGCCTCAATTCAAGATCAAGTTCTGTACCATTTAGATCCAGGCTTTGAAAGAGCAAATATAATCCCTAGAAAAAATATGATTCAAAAAATGGTAAAGTACTTGTGGTAGTTGTATTTGAATAACTCTTTAATCTATTACCTTATTTCATCTAACCAATTCAATTTTGTAGTGGCAAGTTGTCACTCAAATGGTGCAGACCGACTACTTCCCACCCAACTTTCTGTATGAAGTAAACTAATGGACTATTGGGATATATATAGCTGAACCCGTAGGAAAAGTTTCTGAAGGATTTTGGTAACAAAATATTAATGTATATTCATTTTCTATATATATACTCACATTCCAATCACATGTGATATTTGCACTTTTTGAATAAACAGTCAGCAATTTGCGGTGTGGATCTTACAGTGGTTAGCAATAGGTTCTTCCTTCTCATCAAACATTCATGCCATGGTGGGTATCGTTAAGTTAACATGGTCAATTAGTTATGTTATTCTAATTTTACTTCCCTGCACACAGATAGTGAGAGGTTGTAAGGGTCCACCGTTGGCGCTTCAAGTCATTGTCGGATCACTTTGTAAGCATCCTTTTGAGAAGTGGCAAAATATGAAGGGACGTTTACAAAGTCAATCAATTCTTGAAGAAGATAAGGAAATTCTTATTGAAGATTCGGAAAATACTAACAAGAGGATGAAAGAATTGTTGGAGGAGTTCAAGAGAGTGAAAAATTTGAACCAAAGTGTCTGAAAGCCGAGATAACAATCTCCAAACAAACTTTCATGAAGCTAGTTTTAATCTTGAGAATCTTTCAGAAAGGTTGAAAAATGTGAAGCTAGACGAGGAAGGAGAGAATTTAGTACTTAACGAGAAAACAAGTTCTACTAATGATAAGCTTAGAGATGATTATAAAAAAAACATGTAGATGATGAAATGTCTAATGATAATGTACCAATTATGAATGGTGTCATGACAACAAATGAAGTGAAGGAAGATCATGCTTCAAATATCGGGGAAGTCGAAAATGAAGATGATTTGAAAGAAAGCATTGATTTTGGGATCGAAGAGATACCAAAGCTAACACATCAGGATAAGGGTGATTTGTCTGAGACAACGAGTAATGTTGAATTTAACAATGAAAAGTCAAATTAAAAGATCCATAAGTTTAACAAATTTGACAAATAGATTTACTTTTTAGAATGATTCGTTGTCCTTACTTAAGCTTATCATGCTACTTAGAGTATAATAAGTCTTGTAAAAATACTTGGTATAATCTTATTAAAGTAAATAAAATTGACATATTTTTGAAGTAGGTTTTTAGTCACCACAAGACTAATTAGAAGTGATTTGAAATTATTGAACATCAAGCCAAATAAAGAATGATAAATAGAACACAGACACATAAATATAGAGTGAACCTTCAAATTAATCCATAAATTATCATTCTTTCTCCTATTTGGTCCTTAAACTATAGAAATATAATAAGTAGTCCATAAACTATTATTAATCAATCAATATAGTCCCTCACCCTCACACTTAGCGTTCGTCCTGGATCTAATTTAGAGACTACTTATTATATTTCTATAGTTCAGAGACTAACTATGAGATAGTTTAAGGATAAAATTGATGGTTTATTTCATAAATATATATAAAAAAAGGAGATTAATATTACAAGTACATTACTTCCAATCGTGACAATGTTCGTGACAATGTAGATATGCATATATGCATGTGAGGGAATTGAAGAATGTAGTTGCCAATAAGGATGGAGATAAATATCTTAGAAAAGAAGCTGACCCGTTCAGAAACAAATCCTAATGAAAGTTTTCACACCACTCTCACACAAGAATCGCATCTCGAAAACACGGCCAAAAGAGATAGCATGGAGTATCCTGAAATTCAATCTTCAGATACAGTTAGCACTTTGTCACGACCCAAAACCGAACGCCGTGACCGGCGCACAAACTATACTCCTAGCCTGGTGAGCCTATCAACTGACTTAACAATTAAACGATTTCCATAGTTCTGAATAACAATTTCAAAAAATATATAATATTTCTCGAGATTTCGACAGAGTATACTCTGTAACCTCAATGTTTCCAAATTTTTAAAATCTTGTTTCAAATGGTTAACTCAATCATATTTCAAAGAGCACAATCTAAATATTTAATACATTTCTCAAAAGTCTTTCTAGACTCAAAATAGCTGCAAAATACATAACGACTCAACAAACTTTACAAAAAAGCCCTCGATCAAAGAGGCCTACCGAAAAATGATTGAGACTTGAATCTACTAACAGCTTGCTACTCAGTTGTATGTGATCTGAAGAAAAAAAAATTAACAACATGAAGGGGTAAGTCACAAAGACTTTGTGAGGAGACCACAACCACCACCAACTAAAAGGGAAATACAAAAAGGCACGAATATTTGTTTTACAATCTTGTGACAATTATGCTAAACAATATTACCTGAAATATAGATACTTCTCAAATAAAGTATACACATGATAAAATCATTAAACTTATAATTTAACCATTCAGGTAGAAATATTGAAAATCCAATTCATAAAGAAGTGAAATCAAAATGAGCAACCTTAAAAATCATATAAAATCAAACAGGTAAAAACATAAATTTTTTAGGACCAAGAGGTGGCTTCATCTCATTGACATCCCTCTCTTCCTAAGGGTGGCATTGCCCTTAAGGGTGGCTCCATCTAACGAATAGCCTTCTCCTCTGAATCCAGCAACGCATCAATTAGGGAGCATACATCTTGTCGATAGCCCTCTTCTTCTAAGGACGATATCTCTCATAGGGGCGGCTCCATCTAACGGGTAACTCTCCCTAATCAAAACGATGTAATTAAGTGCACCTAAAACCGTTAACGATTTTTTAATTATAACAACGATTTCCAAACACATCTTTAAAAAATCATTTCTCATTTCATCGTAACTCATGGAAAACATATTCAATTGTACATCAATTTGAAATTTAAATGTTTTATAACTCATAAATAAATCAATTACAAACATATTATATAACAAAGACCATGAAAATAAATAAAGGACAAAATCGAGATAAATTCAAAGTTTATGTTTCCCTAATTTTTAAATAAATACTTTAACATAGAAAACGAGTAAAATAATAATTATAGCATAATAAAAATATGTGACAATGATCATGGTCTACTCACAACTATAGAGAATCGACTAAGTTTGTTCTCCAACAACTCACAGAGTAGTAGGCAGGACCTTAGCTAACAAATTTGAGTATCAAAAATATTCTCAAGACTTTAGAAAAATTATTCTAAAGTTTAGCTAACTATAAGAAACTAATAAAATCTTTTAAATCTACTCTAAGCACCAAAATAAGATTTTTAAACAAAATTACATTTTTCTATAGGTTCATTCTTAGCATTAAAGTTGTGTATTTACCTCAAAGAGTCTCAATAAACACCTTTCAAATGATGGATACTCTTCTTCTTCCTTAAGTCACTAACCCTAACCCCAAAATACTAACCAAGAGCATTTGTAGGAGTATGAGAAGTTATGCTTTTGGAGATGTTCAATTTATTTTAACAGGTTTGGTTTGGTTTGTTTGTTTGTTTTAATTCTTTATTTATTATTAAATTTTTAAATGAAACTGAGGGTTTCACACTTCTTTTGAAGTTCAACACCAACATGTTGAAAACACAATAAACATTGACATGTCAATTATCTAAGACAAGATTAATTGTGGGAGAGCAAACCAAGTTGATAAGAACCATTCCCTTTCGCCTTTAGAAAAGAAATTCGGATCCGAAATTCGCCTTTAGAATACCTTTGAAGTCTTTCTTATTTGCAATCCGCTGAAGAAGCAAAGACAATCAATGTTTACTTGTGCTAATCCAACACTTCAGAAGCAATATAGTGATCTAGAAGGAGCTAATGATGGCCCAATATAGAAATGTTTCCATCTCTGTATGAAGTTTTTTTTTTTTTTTGTGAAAACAAGATATGCTCTGCTCGCAACTATAAATACTAATCTCTCGAATCAAGTAGAATCATAATGGACAACAATGTTCTCTCCCAAAAGACCCAAAAGACTAATCTATGTGTGTACGATATGTAGTTTTTCTTTTGTGGAATTGGATATCCAATTTGCGCAATTGCAGACTAATCCTTGTAATCGGGTAACACTATAATTGGCGGCATAAATCCCCCTTAAGAGTCAAGAGACTAATCTTTGTGTGTAGACTAATTCTGAATTTGATTTTTTTTTTCTTTTGAGACTAGTTATACTTCAAATTGTTTGATATACAAAGTTTTCCTATGTGTAAAGCATGTTAGTATTTTAGCGCAAAAAAAAGTATGTTAGCATTTGCATGTTTGTATGTAATTTATTCAGAAAGTATAGAATATTCTATATTGATTTCAATGGATTCATCAGATATGTATGCTTATATACACTAACATTGCATACGTATACTTGAAGGTTATATTGCATGGAATGTGAGGTGAGGTGATATTCATCTTTTCTGAATATATTTTGATTTAATTGAATTTTAAAAATTGTGTTTTAATCTCATTTTTTATATTAGCAGCAAATAATAATATTGACACAGACTTATGGCTGAGAATAAGTCATTTATTGACCGGTTATTCTGTAATTAATAGGACAGTTGTAGTGAATATCAAGGGACCTTGTACAGTAAATCCCTCCTATTTAATTCTATTTTTTTTTTTTCTTCTTAGACTAGGCATGTTGTATTTTAAACTAGAATTGTAACCATTATGATTTAAGAAATGAAATGATCATTTCCTCAATAATTCACACAGTATCATAGAAAACCTGATCCAAGTGAAAAACTCCCTTACTCCATGGCTGAAGAAAGCAGTTCAGTCACAGACCCAAACCCTAAAATGGCAGCTAGAACTTCCATAATTACCTGCCTGACTAAAAACACCATTATACCCATCACTGACTACAAATTAAATGGTCAAAACTACACCCAATGGGCAAGATCTGTTCGGATCTTCCTTCAAGGAAAAGGGAAGGAAGATTACATCTCTGATGATGCTAAAAAGCTAGAGAAAAAGGACACCAATTACTCAAAGGGGATGCTAGAGAATAGCTTAGTCATGACATGGCTATTAAACTCAATGACCACTGAAGCAAGCAAAAACTTCATGTATTACAGCACTACAGCTAAGATCTGGAGCGCTGCCAAGGAGATATACTCAAATACTGATAACACTTCCGCCATATTTGAGATCAAGAGTCTCTTACATGACCTGCGACAAGGAGACACAACAGTCACTGATTACTACCATACTCTCACCCGTTACTGGCAACAGTTGGATATCTATAAGGATATGGTATGGAAATGCCCTGAAAACAGTAAATAGTACAAAAAACTAGTGGAGAAATACATAATATACTAGTTCCTCCTTGGCCTGTACAAGAATCTAGATGATGTAAGAGGAAGAATCCTTGGAACCAAACCTCTGCCCAACATCAGGGAAGTATTTTCAGAAGTGGGAAAAGAAGAGAGCCGAAGGAAAGTCATGCTTGGAAGCACGGATCAAAGCTCCATTAATGAAGGTTCAGCTTTGGCTGTGAAAGGAAACTACAAAAAATCTAGAGGATGCTGTGATCACTACAAAAAATCAGGTCACACCAAAGAAATATGTTGGGTCATTCATGGAAAACTATTGGAAACCATCTAAGAGTAGGGACATTCGCGCCCATGCTGCCACATCAGAAGGAAACAAAGTGTTGGCATCCCCAGCAGCTGAACCAAGTCCATTCATCAAGAAACTAATGGAGATGTTGCAAAAATTTCTACAACAATCCCTTCAAAACACTAGCACACACTCAACTATTGCCTTGGACCAAAAAGGTAATTCCTCGTGTGTTTATTTTATTGACAAGGGAATATCTAACTCATGGATTGTAGACTCTGGAGCCTCAGACCATATGAATGGGGATATCACTCTATTTGATGAATATTCCCCATGCAATGACAATTCTATGGTACGAATAGCAGATGACACAAAAACAAAAGTGATTGGTAAAGGCTCAGTAATCATCTCCAAGGACATTACTCTTAACTCATTTCTTTATGTTCCAAAGTTGAATTGCAACCTTTTGTCGATAAGTAAATTGACTCAAGATCTAAATTGTTTCACTAAATTCATGCCTCACATATGTGAATTTCATGATCTGGATTCAGGGAGGAAAGATTAGCAATGCTGACGAATGTTCAGGTCTCTACTTCCTTCAAGTTAGCGAGTTCAAGAAGAGAAGAAATAATTCAGTCTATGTTGCTGCATCAAGTGGTGAAAACCTATAGAAAGTTGTAATGTTATGGAACTATCGTTTAGGACATCCAAACTTTATGTACCTTGAAAAAAAATGTTTCCTTCTCTATTCAATAAAAGTTCAAATTTGTTTCAATGTGAATTCTGTCAATTATCCAAACACTCACGCAACCATTATCCTCCTCAATCTTATAAACCATCCCAACCTTTCTCATTAATCCATAGTGATGTTTGGGGACCTTCTCGTGTTAAGAACATATTTGGTTCAAAATGGTTTGTGACCTTTATAGATAATCATACACGAGTTACTTGGGTGTTCCTTATGAAAGAAAAATCTGAAGTGGGAGAAATCTTTGAGAACTTCAACAATATAATCCAAACCCAATTCCAAATCAAAATCTATGTCCTACGAACCGACAATGGTCGTGAATACTATCACCATTCCTTCAAATCTCACCTTTTCAAGCATGGAATAATTCACCAAACCATCTGTGTGAACACACCACAACAAAATGGTATTGCCGAGAGAAAAAATAGGCACCTCATGGAGGTTACTAGGTCCCTTATGTTATCCACTAATGTACCAAATCATTTTTGGGGTGAAGCCGTCCTTTCAGCATCATATTTAATAAACAGAATGCCTGCTAAAGCCCTCAAGTTCCAAACCCCTTGCCAAACCCTTCTATCCATTTACCAACACATTAAAATTATTTCATCCATTTCTCTCAAAGTCTTTGGGTGCACTGCATTTGTGCATGACAACCAACCTAACAACGGAATATTAGAGCCCAAATTCCTGAAATGCATATTCTTAGAATACCCACCAAATAAGAAAGGATACAAGTGTTATTGCCCCATAAACAAAAAATTCTATCATTCCATGGATGTAACCTTATTTGAAAATAAACGTTTCTACCCCAAAGTTGGCCTTTAGGGGGAAAGAGAACAAAACATAGCAAAATCCCAACATTGGAAAAGGGAACAACATTTGCAACATGAAATGGAACAGAATTTGCAGCAGCAACATCAGAATTTGCATCAATTTTTAGAAACAGAACAGACCTTTATACAGTAGCAAGTTGTAGAACCAAAAATTGACCTTGTGACGGGAGAAATAGTCGAACCTGCAACCAGATCTGAGATAGAACTAGAAAAAGAGCTACTAGTGTACACAAGGAAGAAGAAAACTCAAAAGGAGGAAGAAATATGCACATCTCCAAGGCCAATCCAAAGTTCTAAACTTAATTCAGATTTAGAAGTTCTACCATGTAATATTGTTTTTGAGCCTGATGATAATTGCGGTCTAAATGAGAATGATCTTAACTTATCAATCGTAGTGAAGAAAGTAGTGAGATCATGCACTCAACATCCAATTGACAATTATGTATCTCATAGAAATCTGTCACAAGAATACATGGCCTTCATCACCACATTGGATAAAATAAAACTTCCAAAAGATGTTCAAGAAGCTGTCCAACATGTTGAATGGAAGGCTGTAGAGGAAGATGAAATTAAAGCACTGGACAAGAATGGAACATGGAAATTTGTGGAGTTGCCAGAAGGAAAAAAAAACTAATTGGGTGTAAATAGATATTCCTAATAAAATACAATTTTGATAGGAATGTGAATAGGTACAAAGCCCGCTTGGTGGCAAAGGGGTTCACCCAATCATATGAGGTGGACTATGAAGAAACATTTGCTCCAGTTGCAAAACTAAATTATGTTCGTGTCATTATCTCCTTAGCTGTAAATCTAGATTGGCCCTTACACCAACTAGACATCAAGAATGCTTTTCTAAATGGTGAACTCAAATAAGAGGTATACATGAAAATACCACATGGCCTAGAAACTCCCCAAACAATTGGCAAGGTGTGCAAGCTCCATAAATCACTTTACGGTCTTAAGCAATCCCCATGAGCATGGTTTGAAAGACTAACCCGAGTTGTTAAGGGTCACGACTTTACTCAATGCCAAACCGACCATACAATGTTTGTCAAGCATTCTAGTGAAGGAAAGGTGGAAATATTTATTGTTTATGTGGATGACATCATAATCTCAGGCAATGATGACAAAGAGATAGAAAAACCCAAGAGGTTTCTAGCTAAAGAATTTGAGGTCAAGGACCTTGGACACCTAAAATATTTTCTTGGGATGGAGATTGCTCGTTTCAAATATGGAATAAACTATCCCACAGAAAATATGTGTTAGACCTGTTGGAAGAAACAGGAATGCAGGCCAACAGATACACCGATGGGACCTAACCTTAAATTGGCCAAACGAAGAAAGCAGTCCCCAAGTTGATAAAGAGAGATACCAAAGATTGGTAGGAAAGCTAATTTACCTAACTCGCACAAGATCAAATATTGGTTACTTAGTGAGTATGGTAAGTTACTTCATGAATAAACTCACTGAAGATCACATGAAAGTTGTGACTCGAATTTTGCAGTACCTAAAAAAGACACCCGAGAGAGGACTTCACTTCAAAAAAGACCCAATTAGGACTGTGAAAGTGTTCACATATGCAGATTGGGCTGGTTCATTGACTGATCGCAAGTCAACAAGTGGGTATTGCACATATGTGTCGGAAAACTTGACTACTTGGAGAAGTAAAAAACAGTCGGTGGTGGCAAGAAGTAGTGCAGAGGCTGAGTTTAGAGCAATGGCTCATGGCATTTGTGAGGGAATTTGGTTGCAGAGAATGCTTAAGGAATTAGGAGTACCAACATATTGCACCATGAGCCTCTGGTGCGACAACAAGGCAACAATCAATATTGCAAAAAATCCAGTCCACCATGATAAAACAAAACATGTGGAGATATACAAGACATTCCATAAATAAATAAAAAGATAGATGGTGTGTAGTACCTCAATTTTGTCCAGTTAAAATTAATCCAAAAAATAATACAGTAATATGTTTAATAAACATGCAATTATTATTATTTTTACTCAACTTTACCATCAAAAGATAATGAGCAAGTAATAACAAGCAAATATCAGAATCAAAATACAAGATCTATACGGGTAAATGTTTGACCATATACAATCGAGATAATGGGTAAAAACAATCGCCAGAATTCAACTTCAATTAATTCGAATTAACATAGAAAAAATATAAAGAATAAATTACATCTTCTTTTGAATTTCAACTTGGCGCTCTTTCCGTTCTGATTTTCTTATATGCTTTGACCAATTGAAAGCTTCATTGAACTTCCTCCATGATAAAAAAAAAAATAGACCACTTAAAAATAAGTAATATATTTAATAAATATTTTGTAGACCAAAAACATAATAAAATAAAAATAAAGATTGTACTCTACTGCTTCATAACCCCTTCCCCTTTTTCAGTTTTCTTCCTTTGTCTTAAAAAGGTTATTATTTTCACTACTTCTATACTCAATAAAAAAGATGAGTTATATGCTTCTTTAAAATAAAAACAAAAATTGTACTGCTTCGTAACCCCTTCTCCTTTTTCAGTTTTCTTCCTTTGCCTTAAAAAGGTTATTATTTTCACTACTTCTATACTCAATCAAAAAGATGAGTTACATGTTTTTCTAAAAATAAAAAATAAAATTTGTACTCTACTGCTTCATAACCCCTTCATCTTTTTCAGTTTTCCTCCCTTTCTTCCTTTGTCTTAAAAAGATTATTATTTTCACTACTTCTCTATTCAATCAAAAAGATGAGCTACATGTTTCTCTAATTATCAAAGGTTGCTTGTTTTGTTACAAAACAATAAAAAAAAAACCGGGACTGAATCTTATCTCATGGACACAAAGATTCGTCACTTTAGTCTATAAATTGAGACCAAAAAAAATCAATCAGGGGAAGCAGAGGGGAAATTTGATACTAACAAAAACACTTAAAAAGAAGAAAGAGAAAACAAGCAGAGTAGTAGCAAAGAAAAACAAACAGCAAGAAGAGTTAAGGTAATTTTTTTTCTCTTTACATTATAATTATTCTATTTTTATAAAAATGTAAAGTTTTGATTTGTAAGAGTAAAAATAAGATAACATTGTGAATGAAAAACTAAAAAAAGACTATAAAACTCAAACATTCGACGATGTTGTACTGTCACCATCGTCGCCGGAACGACAACCATGCCTTTTGGCGCTGCCACGCTCTCCTCCTCGGTCTCTTCCCCTCTCTCGACCTCTTCTTTCTCCCTCTTAATCTCTTCCTCTTCTTTTTTTTTTCTTTTCTTCTTCTTTCCTTTTTTTTTCCCAGAATTCTGCTGATGCATTTCTGCACCCACCCAGCAGTAGCCGCCCCATTTTTAGTTTGTAAATGTTCTAGGGTTTCAGTTTTATGTCTTTTAACTTTTTTTTTAATGTTAATTTAAGTTACGTTGGACTCCAAGAAAAACAAAATACAAATTTGTGCATGTGGGGGAGCTCAGCCCATTTAGAGTTTTTTTTTTTCTAATTTAAATTGTTTCATAACTAAATATCAAATCTCATAAAAAAAAACACAAACAAATATTTTATTAAGTATTAACTAGATGTGACATCTTTTTAATCTTTAAGTTGTTAGGACACAGGTTGTGATAAATTAGTGGTTCTAAATCTCATTTTCTTAGATAAATTAATAAATTAAAACTCATAAACAAATTAATAAATAAAATAAATAAAAATTATTATTAAAAGTTAACTAGAAATGTCTTACTTTAATCCATGAGTTGCAGAACACAAATTATACAGCTTGATAGTTCTAAAACTTATTTTTAAAAATAAATCTAAAATCAACTTTTTAAATTTGATACATTAGATGTGACATTTTTTTTAATCTTTGAGTTGTTAAGATATAAGTTGTACCACTTGTTAGTTTTAAAACTCAATTTTAAAATCGAAAGTAATATAAAATATTCTTAAAATGATTAACTAGATGAGACATTTTTTTACTCCTTGAGTTTTTGAGACACAATTTGTACAACTTGATAGTCTTAAAACTCGCATTTCAAAATAATTATTTAAATTAAACAAACTCATGTTTTTTTCCGTCAAAACAACTTCTTTTTTTATCAACAACAAAACAATTAAAACAATCAACACGTCTGCATTTTCTACTCAAGAACTACATAGCTTTGATTTCTTCATCGCACCGGGAGATACGTAGGAGCAAGATCACACTCTTGTCAAGCACATTAATTTTTTTCTCTCTCTTTCTTTAGCACACATTTATTTCAAAATCACATTTAAAAAAATAATTGATATTCATATTTAATAATAAGGAAAATAAATATATTTAAGTTAATATTAATTTTGCACAATTAATTATAGGTAACCGTATTTTAACGGATGTCGTAGGTTGCTAATACATTCTCTACAAATAATCGACTCTCGAACTCAATCTGGTTTCAAAGACCATTTTTTTTTATTTGTTATTTTTAAGGGTTTCCCAATATTTTCCCTATTTTAATATAAACTTTGGTGGCGACTCCATTGAATTCGATGAAAACTCAACATTTAGGCCGCGACATGGTGAAATTATCAAGTTGGAATACATCCCTTCCAAGAACCAAACTACAGACATACTGACCAAGACCCTTCACAAATCTAATTTTGAGAACTTAGGGTTCAAGCTAGGCATGATTGACATCTACTGCCCCAGCTTGAGGGGAGTGTTGGATTCCAAATTGTGGTTGAGAATAAGTCATTTATTGACTGGTTATTCTGTAATTAATAGGACAACCGTAGTGAATATCAAGGGACCTTGTACAATAAATCTCTCCTATTTAATTCTATTTTTATTTTCTTCTTAGACTAGGGGATGTTGTATTTAAATCATAATTGTAACCATTCTGATTCAAGAAATAAAACGATCATTTCTTCAATAATTCACAATCAGATATGTATGCATGTATACACTAACATATGCATACATATACTTGAAGGTTACATTGCATAGATTGCATGGAATGTGAGGTGAGGTGGTATTCATCTTTTTTGAATATATTTTGATTTAATTGAATTTTAAAAATTGTGTTTTAATCTCATTTTCTATACTGGTAGCAAATAATAATATTGACACAGACAGGGTCGGAGTTTTCTGTTAGTTATTGGATGGAAGAAGTATTTATTTAGTTTTTGAAAGTATAAAGACTTCATTTGTATAATTAAAACACACAAAGACTAAGAAGATCACTTATCCTCATTTTCTCAAAGCTTGTGCCATTACAAGCTCCCTAAATGATGTTGCCCGTAAACTCTAAAACTAAGATGGTGCCCTCAAGGCTTGTACCATAGATTAGACCAGTCAATTTGCAAAATGAAACACATCAAAACTCGCTCAGAATAATCACAGTTGAATGAAAGATTATGAATTTTAGGAGTTAATATCGAAAACAAATCTTGTCTTTTAAGGTGCATCGGGGAATGAAGATGTATATGTAAACGCACATATGTAAGAACATTGAACCTATGAAACATTGACACGTCGACACGAATAATAATTTGAAAAAAGAAATTAATCGAAGGTCTCACATGTGTCAGTATATACACATTTGTCCAAAGTGTCGGTAATCACATGTGTCGGTATATACCTAGAACTAAACAAATCAAGAACTAGCACAAAAAGTTATAAAAATCGAGAAGAACAAAGATAGAAAATGAAAGTAGCTTTATAATAACCGAAAGGACAAACTAACTTTTACAAATTCAATCACATTTATAGTTATGAATCACTTAAAATTCTAAGGTGCATCGGAGAATGAAGATGTATATGTAAGCGCACATATGTAAGAACATTGAACCTATGAAACGTTGACATGTCGACACGAGTAATAATTTGAAAAAAGAAATTAATCAAAGGTATCACATGTGTCAGTATATACACATTTGTCCAAAGTGCCGGTAATCACATGTGTCGGTATATACCTAGAACTAAACAAATCAAGAACTAACACAAAAGTTATAAAAATCGAGAAGAACAAAGATAGAAAATAAAAGTAGCTTTGTAATAACCGAAAGGACAAACTGACTTTTACAAATTCTATCATATTTATAGCTATGAATCACTTAAAATTCTAACTACTTTAACATCAACACAATTGTAGATAAAAGTATAAGCGCAATAAATACAAAATATGCTCTGAAACTTGCTAAACCTCTATTTAATGTTGCACATAATCACCAGTCAATTTAAAAACTCAAAGCAAGTTTGACGATTCGTCGTTTAAGCAAAATAAAATGTTCATGGATATGTGATTGAAATAGTGAAATCATCACAACTTCAAAAAACTCCAAGGATTAACAACATAATACAGGTTAAATAAGATGACATATTTATCAAAGAGAAGAAAGAAAGAGGCTTTGAAGGTTTTAACTACACGAAGACAACAATGGAATCAACAAACGTACTAATGTAGTAGCGCGACAAGATTGAGATTAATGAAACAAAATATTAAACAAACGATATCAGAAAATTAACAAACGAAAACAAAATCAGCAAATCAACAAACGAAATCAGAGATCGAATAAACAAAACCATCGAAATCAGAGATCAGTTAACGAAAACTTACAAAGGAAGAAAACGGAAGCGCGCAGGGACGACGTGAAGAGAAGCGCAAACGGTGTGGAGGGAGGACGGCCAGTGCACAAAGACACGGGAGAGTTACCTTATCAGTAATCTGGGCTACTAATTCTTCTTCAAAGAAAAATGACCTCAATTGAAAATTCAAAAACTTTACATATTTCTTTAATTTATGAAAATGACCCCGAGGAGCTACTAAAGACCCAATTATAATATTTATTGCAACCGGTAATAATAGGTGTTAAATATCTCAGCCGTTCACCATTTTTGGTATTATATCTTACTGTCAGAAAACATGGTTTACCGATGAGTGACTTAAATGATCCCTCACCCTAGTAGTCACCCTAAAATAAATATTTAATAACAAATAAATGAACCATCACCCTAGAAGCCACCCTAAAATAAATAAATTTTCTTCCCTTAAAATAAAATCATGATATTTAATTTTTAAATTTCAACAAATATAACCAGAATAATACTAGATGTTGAGAAATTATTGTTTTTTTTTCTTTCTTTTTTTCAAAAAATTCAACTTGAAAGTTTTACTTTACCTAAAAAAGAATTGGAAGTTAATTTATTTTTGTTATGAGAAATAGGAAGTTAATTAATCACATTCTATATTTATAGAAAAATAGTTTTGATTGTGTGTCAGAATTTTAACTTTATTTCTTTTAAAAAACTACAATTCTAAATTCTAAAACGTAATTTATATAAACTTCAAACACTTTGAGATAATGCAAGAAAATTTATTTCCTCTTAAAAAAA
>JBBPBQ010020323.1:41830309-41846100 GCA_037974755.1 Cicer yamashitae | reverse complement strand
TATTTTATATTATTGTCAATAATATTGATTTTTTTTATTATTGTTATATATATTATTTTGAAATAAATTTGCTTAGTATTTTATATTATTGTCAATAATATTGAATTTTTTTTTATTATTGTTATATATATTATTTTGAAATAAATTAGCTTAGTATTTTATATTATTGTCAATAATATTGATTTTTTTTATTATTGTTATATATATTATTTTGAAATAAATTAGCTTAGTATTTTATATTATTGTCAATAATATTGATTTTTTTTTATTATTGTTATATATATTATTTTGAAATAAATTTGCTTAGTATTTTATATTATTGTCAATAATATTGAATTTTTTTTATTATTGTTATATGTATTATTTTTTTAATTTCAGATACCATCCAAGGACAAACTAAAATGTCATGGTCATGCCATCAAAAGACCGAACGAAACCATATTACCGTATTTGCAACAGGCCGGATTTGGTGAAGTGATTAAACTTGAAAACTACAAAATAGATGTCGGCCTAATTACAGCTATGGTTGAAAGATGGAGACCAGAAACTCATACTTTTCATCTGCCAATAGGTGAGTGCACAATTACTTTAGAAGACGTGTACTACATTTTAGGATTAAAGACTTCTGGTTTTCCTGTAAGCGGTTCGAATTTTGTGAATGTTAAAGATGTTTGTCAAGAATACTTAGGAGTTATCCCACCTGAGGGAGCAACAAGGGGTAATTTTATAAAATTAAAATGGCTAAAAGATACTTTTGATGGTGTTGGTGAAAATGCATCCGAATTAGAAAAACAAGCATCGTGTCGGGCATACATACTACGTATGATTGGAGGATTGTTGATGCCGGACAAATCTAACAATCGTGTCCATTTAAAGTATCTTTCACTTTTAGGCGATTTAAATAAAGCATCCCAATATAGTTGGGGTTCGACAGTTTTAGCAACGCTCTATAGAGAATTATGCCTTGCTACAAAACCCGGCATAATGTCTATCGGAGGATGTGCATTGTTGTTGCAAAACTGGGCATGGTATCGTTTGACTTGTGTCGCTCCAGAATCACCCAGTGCATGGATATTTCCACTTGCACAAAGGTAACTATTGCAATTAATTTTTATATATCTTTTTAAAACTTACTACTTAGTGTATTACTAATTTTATTAATTTTTTTTTTTATATATTCGACAGATTTCATTCCGGTGGTCTAAATTTCAGTAGAGTTCCTCACAACGACATAGAGGGATACCGGAATACAATCGATCATATGATGGTTCAAGAAGTAATATATTCATTCACATTTAGTTGAACTTTTTTAATTATATTTTTTTTATACCTTTTAATACTTACATTAACCTATTTTTAACATATCAGTTTCGTTGGAGACCGTATCTCGGGTTCCAACACGAGGTATCCGAACAAGAGATGAATACTTGGACTGCATCTACCTATCTGCACTGTTATCATATCGTGGAAAAACATCAGGTAGATAGAGTCGCACTTCAGTTCGGCTACCATCAACAAATTCCGCAACCACCAGAGGATATGACAATGTACCATGAGGTCGACATGAGGAGTGGCATCGATGATAATTGGTATGTGGTTTGGAAAGATGAGATTCAACATTGGAATGAACGTCAGAATTATGTATTGCAAGGTCAATTCGTAGAAGGTATTTTACGCCACAGTAAAGAATATATGAATTGGTTCAGAAATCACACCAAATTATACATATCTGTGGAAAGATATATGAGAGATCCACGTTTGCAACCTTCAACATATCCTGATGTTCACCCAACCCCTCAATCAACCCCACAACAACATACCATGCACCAAACACCATCTTTATCATCACCACCGCATCTACATGAATCTGCAGATATACCGACTCAGTACTACATTCCTTCAGTGCCACCAATACCAACTCCCGTTCATCAACCAGGGACTGGAATTTTCTATCATTTGTTTGGTACTCAATGCACAACTCCTGAGTCGGCTTATGCTGCTTTTGATTCTATGTATAACGTCGAAACTCAAAATTACATGGAAGCAGGTGGTAGTGGTTCTAATCCACATACAGATTATAACGAGGATAATGATCAAATTGATGATCAACCACAACAACCTCAAGCCGTACAAAGGGCTAGACGAGCAAGACGACCGCGTAGATGTGGAACTGGAGGACATTTAGATGGAAATAATTAATTTTAATTTCATGTATTTTTTTATTTTCAATTAATGTATTTTTTTCTTTCAATTTAATGAATTTTTATTTTAGTTTATTAATATAATTTTCTTTTTATTATGATTATTATTAAAATTATTATTATTAATATTACTTAATAATGTAATTTAATTTATTATTATTATTTTGATTTTTTTAATTGTTATAATTATTTATAACTAATTAAAATTAACAATAAGTCACTAATATTAATAATATTATTAAAATTATTATTATTATTATTATTATTATTTAATAATGTATTCTATTTATTATTATTATTATTTTGATTTTTAAAATATTTTAATTATTTTTAATTAATTAAATAATAATTATACCCATAAATAAAATATAACAAAAACAAAAAAAATAACTGCAGTACATAGTCGCATCCCCAGGTTGCGATCAACAACTGGGGCTAAAAAGTAGGGCAATCCAGTATTTTTTTTTGAAGTAGGGCAAATTGGAGAGATTTCCTAAAAACTAGGATATTCTTGTTAAAAAGTCACTATTTTTATTCTCATTGATGTTGTCAATTTGCAATTTATATATTTGATTTTTGTTTGAGTTTAGAATGATACGAAATCTTTAAGCAATTTGTAACCAACTGGTTGATTATATGCAATTACTTGGTCTTGAATTATCGGATTTTGCAATTTTATTAATTTGCATGGTTGTGACTTCCTTTTATTCATGTCTGTTCTTGTAGATCCCGAAAAAATAAACCTTTAGTAGATTTAATTTGCTTCAAAGAAGACTATTGCATTTGATTTGGTTCTAAAATAATAATGATTTGTTAACAAAATTTTCTTCCCTTAAAAGAAAATAAAGATATTTAATTTTTAAATTTCAACAAATATAATGAGAATCTTTTAATAATTGTTGAGAATAAAAGATAAACTAACTAATACAAAAAAGTAAATAAATGCGGATGATTCTTCAATTATAATTAATTGCACTAGATTGATTCTAACAGAATTGGAAATTCTTCTTGTACCAAAAAAAAATGGGAATTCTTCTCATTATATTGTTTATCCTTTTTTTTCTATCACTTTTTCATTTATCCTAAACAATCATCAAATTAAAACACTGGTATTACGTAAAATATTAAAATTAAATAAAATCATGCATATTGTTCTTACTTCATCAATAAAATAAATTTTAAAGTAAAAAAATCATCATTATCTAAAATTCAAGCAATGGCCAAGAAACATAGCATAAAAAAGGTTTTGAAGTCGGCTTAATCCCAATTTTAGATTCCAGAGTAAATTCTCAAATAACCTTTTTTTAATGAATATTCTCAAACAACCTTCAAACTCTTGGAGAAAAAAGAAATAATATCATAACAAATTGATGCTTAGAAGCATTTTGGAAAAAAGTGACCTTTTGTTTAGTTTTCTATCGGTTGAAGAATTCTTATTTTAGGTGCCACACTTAATTCCCAAACAGTTGTAATTATTAAACATTAAACACATGTAGAATAAACAGAGAATAATAGTAACACTTTGTGTGAAATTATAAAATCAAACTCATGTATTGAATAGTCAATTGCAAACAAAACAATGTAATAAGAACAATGTTTCGTCAACATTAGTGTTAATAATACTATGTTGTAAAAAACTGAGATAAAATAGACAATAACTACAAATAACTGTCCGAAAAGCTTGTTGTTTGTGATGATGCATTTTCCTTCATAGAAGACGTCTTTCTTTTAAACCCTCCTTCTCTTAAGAATATTGTTTCTTTTTCCATCTTCAATTACCCAATTTCTTTTCAAAGATTTCCATTTGTTCTCAAAACTCTCACTAAGCCTTATTGCAACTTGTGAATCTCATTCTTTGGAGGGTATAACATTACTGCTTGAGAGAACACTAATCTCATGTCATTAGCAAACTCATCAGTTGTAGAATAAAATTCCAATTTAGCTTCAATATCCTTCAAACCCATTGCCTTCAACTTTGATTTGTTCTCTAAATTACACTCCTTTGAGTTATGAAAACCCTCAAAAACCTTGAGATCAATAGGGTCTTTCAAAGCCCAACTATCTCTTCCTACCAACATTCTTTTCAAGATTACCCAACATTGCATCTTCTTGTAATTTTCCATTGGTTTTTTTTTCTTCTCTTTCTTGATCAACTTTATTTCAACACCATCATTCTTCAACCCATATTTTTCAGCACTTGGATTTTCTTTAATAGAAGAAGAAGGGTTTCTTGTTTCATTGTTCAAATTCTTTTTAATCTTCTTGCAACCAGAATCGGCAACAGTATCCTTCAATATGGATTTTGAATCTTTTTCACAAATCATAGAGTTTTCTTTGACACAAGACTTTTTTGAATCGGTTGTTGTTGTTGTGGAAAGTCCCTTGTTGACCATCATATGGTTGTTTTGATGAGACATTAAGGTTGTTGAATCTTTAGAATCAAGCCAATAACATGTAACAATTGGCTTCGTTGTAGAATGTTCCAGCTTCCTTCTCTTAATATCCCCTTGAGAATGATTATTTTGAGAACTTTAGGTAAGAAAATTTGATTACAAGTTGCTTACGAGGTTGTTTAGTACCCTCCAAATCCGAGGTGGTTACGATGTTGTTTAGTACCCTCCAAATCCGAGGTTGATAAAGAACTCATTGTGTTGTGTATATAGAACAAACGAGAGAATGGAATAGCAATGACAATGATCAATTAAATTCACTAGGAAGGTTTATCACCACTATCGTATATATTATATGTTGGGAGTGTGCTGGGTGTCTTTTATAAGGTTAAAATGAAACCAAATCGTTTTTTTTGTGTTGCCGTGATGACCAAATCTTTCTTACTTGCATTAAATTATTTTAAATCTTTTTTCTTTTAATCAAATAAAATATGATCTTTTAGTTTATCATTATCACATACATAATAGATACACATACATATTAATACATATACGTTGGGAGTGTGGGTTTTTTAATACACAATCAAATCTTTGAAAATATTTTGTTTTTTATGGTTCATAGCTGATTTTTTTTATAACCAATCACCTAATATCTTTTAGAATTTATACCGTACAATTAATATATATATTTATTTACTGATATTATTATTACACGAAATTATTACGTTAAATTATAAGTTGTTTAGAGATTATCATTTAAACAAGTCATTATTTAAATTTATAAATTATTATTTACTTAATAATTCAATTTAATTTAATTATACGAAAAAATATATATTCTAATAAAATAAATAAATTTATATTATTTTATCATTTTAACAACTCTCTCCTATTTTGTAGATAAATTTATATTATTATAACAACTCGATCCTATTTTAAAGTTAAATTAGCCACTTAATTCTATTTTGTTAAAAACTTCCTCTTATTTTTTTTATCTAATTAATAAAAATAATTATAATTAAAAATAGTAAATTATATTAATAACATCAAACAAAATACATTAAATTAAAAAAAATAATTATTCAAATGTTAAAAAAAAAATTCAAAATGTGTACATGGTTACATTTTCAGAATGCGACATTCTATTGCAACAATTTTTTTTTTTCTTCAGCTGATGGCATGCCTGGGAAACGACTTCCTGAAGGATTTAAAAAGTGGGACATTTTAATTTTTTTTTTCTTCAGCGTAGGACATTATGGTTACAATAAATTTTGAAACACATATTTTGTTGTTATAATAAATTTTGAAAAAATTATAAATTTAAAAAATATATAATTAATTAAGTTAAAAACTAAACAAAAAAAACATATGAAAGAAAATCTACTTTAAGTTTTGTCATTTTATTATCTGTAAAATGTTAAAATTTTCAACTTTTTTTATTTAGCCATATAAAAAATCTTTGGTAGATTTTTACCAAAACACTAAGATTTAACTTATGTTGAAGATTTAATTTGCTCCAGCAAAGAAGATTACTGCATTTGATTTGATTCTTAAAATAGTGAATTTTTTTATTTTAACAGTAAAAATTCTTTTTTTTTGGGCCGTAGAAAATCTGTTTTTTAGATTTTACCTTTTCATTTATCTTAAGAAGATTATTGTATTTGGTTTGGTTCTAAAATAGTTATTTAATAACAAAATTTTCTTCCCTTAAAAAAAATTAAGATATTTAATTTTTAAATTTCAACAAGTATAACCAGAATCTTTTGATAATTGTTGAGAATAAAGGATAAATTAGTTTTATCAACAAAGATTAAATTTAGCAGAGGAAAATAGACTCCTACAACGTAATAAACTCGAATTAAAATCTACGCTCAAAGTGCTATCCACTTTGGAAAACAAAAAATCATATACTAAAATTGATCTACCGAAGTTGAATTCATTCTGCAGTGCTTGCCAAACAATATGGTTGAGAAGAATTCTTCGAAAGATTGGACACCATCACGAGAGTGTACTATATAAATTTAAAGTGTAAACAAATACAAATAATGATGTTTATGAAGAAATAAAATATATTCATTTTATATTGGCAATAATATTCTCTTAAATCTCGATGTTAACAATTAATAATTATACTAAACCTTTATCTTTTTAATTTATCTATTTTTGTAGTGCAAAGTAATTATATATTCACAATTCAAAAATTACATATGTCTATATAATAATATATCAAAATCCACTCATCACATGGATCACAATCTAGTTATTAATAAAATGTTGGTTGAGGCTAAAATGGTGTTTCTTTTACCATTGGTTTTTATATATAACCGTTAATATTTTTAATAGGGATAGCAACACAACCTATATCAATGAATATCCATCCGAACTCGTCCCGATTTGAACAGGAAAAATTCACTTTGATTAGGGTGTTCATATCCGCCAACCTGTTGTCATGTCTAATTTTTAATAAGATATTGGTCGAATTGAATTTACTATTATTATTTTTTTCTTGGAAAATTAATTACTTTACCTTAAATGAATTGGAAGTTAATTTATTTTGTTATGAAAAATAGGAAGTTAATTAATCACATTCTATATTTGAAAGAAAAATAGTTTTGAATAGGAGGAAGTTGTTAACAAAATAGAATTAAGTTGCTAATTTATCTTCAAATAGGATCAAATTGTTATAATAATATAAATTTATCTTCATAATAGGAGGGAGTTGTTAAAATAATAAAATAATATAAATTTATTTTATTATTAGAATATATATTTCTTCGTATAATTAAATTAAATTAAATTATTAAGTAAATGATAATTTATAAATTTAAATAATGACTTGTATAAATGATAATCTCTAAACAACTTATAATTTAACGTAATAATTTCGTGTAATAATAATAGAATGTGATTAATTAACTTCCTATTTTTCTTTAAATATAGAATGTGATTAATTAACTTCCTATTTTTCACTACAAAAATTGATAAATTAAAAAGATAAAAGTTTAGTATAACTAATAATTGTTAACATCGATAGTTAAGAGAATATTATTGCCAACGTAAAATGAATATGTTTTTTTCTTCATAAACATCATTTTTTGTATTTGTTTACACTTTAAATTTATGTAGTACACTCCCACGATGGTGTCCAATCTTTTGAACAATTCTTCTCAACCATATTGGTTGGCAAGCAAATGAAGCTGCAACAATGAATTCAACTTCAGGAAATGATAAAGTCAGAACTGGTTGCTTCTTGGGGCTCCAAGAAATTATACCAGATCTCATCATCAAAACATGAACAGAGGAACTTTTCCTATCATCCTAATCTCCAACGTAATATGAATCTAACTATCCGAGTAGATATGTTTCTCTTCCTTTTTCATACATGATCCCAAGGCTCACAGTCCCCTTTAGGTATGTAAGGACTCTTTTGGTTGCAACGATATGCATTTCAATAGGTCTTTCCATATATGCTTATTAGACACACTGAAAAAGTCAGGTCTAGCCTAGTAGTAGTGAGATACACAAGACTTCCAACTATTTGTTTGTAAGTAGTGGCATCCACAACTTTTCCTTTTTCATCTTTAGTCAACTTATAGTTTGCTACTATTGGATTGTATACCATATAACAGTCAACCATCTTGAATCTCTGCAAGATTTTAGTTGCATATTTTTGTTGATGGATGAAAATTCCAGAGTCATCTTGCTTAACTTCAATATCTAGGAAATATCTCATTTTACTTAGATCACTAATTGCAAATTCTTTCTGCATTGGCTATTTAAAAACTTCAAATATATTGTTATCGTTTCATGTGAAAATGAGGTCATCAACATCTAAGCTCACAACCAAGATTTTGCTTTCATCACTAGCATCAGTTTTCACAAAGAGAGTTTGTTCATAGTGTAACACCCTAAATTTATTGTTATTATAAATTAGTGATATTTTCTTATACATGTGTTTATTGTGGTGTGATAATTTTTTACATGATTGTCTTTCTTTATTTGTCTTTGTAGTTATTTAAATTAAAATTAGTGATCATTGTTATTAGACTTATTTATTTTATTTTAAAAAATATATATGTACCAATTTTGGATTGCTATTATCTTTGACTTCATATTTTAGTAGTGTTGTTATCTAGACCTTTATTATTTAAATTTATTTTTATGGAGTATAAATATAAATTTACTATATTATTTATATATAAAATATAATAATGATGATGATGTTGTGCATAAACTGAATTCGCCGTATAATAGCCTAATAATATCTATTAATAGCCTAAGTAATAATCTGAATTCGCCATAAATGGAATTAATGGACCTAAACTAAATTTTAAATTCGTGATATACTATTTTGTAACCTAATAATAGCCTAAGTAATAGCCAAACCCTTATTTTATTATCTTCCGCTAGGAGCGCAGCCACACATACACGGCCTCTTCAAATTTTAATATCCCTGCGTTCTATGAAAGCTATTATTCAATTTGACTTGTACACACCATAACCAAGTTATTCTATATTTTTATTATCATCTTCTCATTTTGATTCTTTCTTATACATACTGGAAATCATATTGCAGTCGAGAGTTGTCCTCCTCTTTCCATGACCTTTCCTGGCTTCTTATTAGCGGAACCAAAATTAAGTATCTCTATCTTCTTTTCCTTTTTGAGTTCTATCTTTAAAAGCCACCACGTGGCACAAAATCTTGGCTTCTCACACATAATCAACCATGGGATACGATTATGGCCTCAACTCTACCAATTGTGGTGCCGTTTTTCCCGGAAACGGCCACTTTTCTCCCTTGGAGCAGACTGTTTTGTTATTTTCCAGCCACCATAGTCACCGATTCGGGAAAACATACATCGTTTTTAAATTTCATTACTCAGTGTCAAAATTCAAAAATATTAATTTAGGGGTTTAGGGTGTCACACATAGGGGCATTTTTCAAATCCTTCTCTATAAAAGTGGGCTTCAATCCTACTATACCAAGCTCTTGGAGCTTGTTTAAGCTCACACAAGGCTTTTTTCAATTTTTACAGTTTGGTTATGTCCTCCTTTTGATATCCCAAAGGTTGCTCAACAAAAACATCTTTACTCAACTCCCCATATAGGTAAGCACATTTATCATCAAGTTGAAATATACTCCATCCTCTTATGGCTGCTGTAACAGCCCGACGCTTACCGTTATCAGAACTGTTAATCACGACTTTCTCGCCCCCCTTCCCTCCCCCCTTCCCTCCCCCCTTCCACCTCGTGGAAATAGCGAGTTTTTACCTTCTGTGGAAATCGAACCCGGTAACTAGTGGATAAGCCGCCTCGACCCTTAGCGTTATCGACACTATTAGTCACGACCTTCTCCCCCCTTCCAAGGTAATGGATTTTCCCACACAAATTATAGTTAGACCGTTGGTTGGATGACATGAAATTAATATTTGCGATTGCTTGTCTTTTAAAAGGAATAAATGTAGATTAATGAATTAAAATAGTAAAATCCCAATCCTTTTCGTTGAGTTCGATATGTAATATATGATTTTTAAGAAGTATGAATTTGTTGTTATATGTGATAAAATTTTAATTTTTATGATGAATATGAAGTAAAGTATGAATTTTTATGTTTTATGTGATAAAGTTTTAATTTTTATTATGAATATGAAATAAAATTTGAATTTTTATGTTATATATTGTCGAGACCTAATTTTTTCTATCTTCTCTTAATATTCAAAAAAAAATTTAATAAAAAGGGTATTTTGAACTTTTTTACCTTAACTTTCTATTTTTTTTATTTTAATATATAATATTTATTTAATTTTTCGTATGATATTCGCTTGTTAATGAAAAGAGATATATATTAAGTTTTTTATTTTTATTTACTACATTTTTGGTCTATTAATAACATGGTGATAAAAAAATTAATTCAAAACATTTTATTTTTATTTAACTATATTATTTTGTTTGTAATTGACTATTCAATATATTATATCACTAGGACTCAGAGTGTTACTACTATTATCTGTTTATTCTCGATGTCTTTAATGTTTAATAATTAATTGTGGCACTTAAAGAAGGAATTCAGTATATGATAATTTGTTTTCTAAAGTGGGTAGCTCTTTCAGCCTAGATTTTAAATCGAGTTTCTTACGTTATAGGAGTCTATTTTCTTATGCTAAATTCAATCTTTGTTGATAAAATTAGTTTATTTTTTATTCTCAATAATTATCAAAAGATTCTCGTTATACTTATTGAAATTTAAAAATTAAATATCTTGATTTTCTTTCAAGGGAATAAAATTTTGTTATTAAATAATCATTTTAATCTTCTTTGGAGCAAATAAATCTATTACAAAGATTTCTTTTTTTCAGTTCAATTCTAATAAACAGATTTTCTATAGCCTAAAAAAAAAAAAAGATTTTCTACCGTTAGTGTAAAAAGTTTCACTAATTTAAGAACCAAATCCAATGCAGTAATCTTCTTTGTAGGTACAAATCTACAGTTCATAATTAATATAAATCTGTAGACATGTTAAATCTTAGTTTTTTGGTACAAATCTATCAAAGATTTTTTATATGGCTAAATAAAAAAGGCTGAAAATTTAACCTTTTAGAGTTAACGAAATCACAAAACCTAAAGTAGATTTTTTTTCATATGTTTTTCGAATAATTCATAACTTAATTAATTATATGTTTTTTAAATTCATAATTTTCTCAAAATTTATTATAACAACAAAATATGTGTTTTGTTTGTTTTGTTTTATACCTCTGATTACTAAGCGAATGAGACACTATTCATTCAAAGTTCAACCAAAAGATAAATAAAATTTGACAAATAATTGTTTCAATAAAAAATTCGACCACATATTTTTTTTGAATGATTCACCTTTAACTCTTACAAAATGTATTTTAAATTAAGAATCATACACAAAACACATAAAGAAATGCTCTTAAATTTTTCCGATACAAAATTGTTCATTGCTATGATCGGCGCTAAATTCAACTCAAGTTCAGATAAAAAAAAAAATCAATTTAAGTTATATATTTAATGATTAGACACTAGTAATCAATTAGAAGTATAGACGACAGTTATAACAAAAAAATCACCATGATGATCGATATTTGAGACACTTAATTTTCATTATTTTATTTTTATTTTTAAATTATCAATTTAATAAACTGTAATTTTAATATTCTATGTTGAATCTTCATATTTTCTCATTTTTTTTAAAGAGGAAATATATTTTCTTGCATTATCTCAAAGTGTTTGGAGTTTATATGAAATTACATTGTAAATTTAGAATTGTAGTTATTTTTCAAAGAACTAAAGTTAAAATTCTGGCACACAATCAAAACTATTTTTCTTTAAATATAGCATGTGATTAATTAACTTCCTATTTTTCACTACAAAAATAGATCAATTAAAAAGATAAAGATTTAGTATAACTATTAATTGTTAACATCGAGATTTAAGAGAATATTATTGCCAACGAAAAATGAATATTTTTTTTCTTTTCATAAACATCATTTTTTGTATTTGTTTACACTTTAAATTTATGTAGTACACTCTCATGATGTTGTCCAATCTTTTGAACAATTATTCTCAACCATATTACTTCGCAAGCAAATGAAGCTACAACAATGAATTCGGCTTCAGTAAATGATAAAGTCAAAACTGGTTGCTTCTTGGAGCTCCAAGAAATGATACCAGATCCCATCCTGAAAACATGAGCTGAGGAACTTTTCCTATCATCCTAATCTCCAACATAATATGAATCTGACTATCCGAGTAGATATATTTCTCTTCCTTTTTCATACATGATCCCAAGACTCACAATCCCCTTTAGGTATGTAAGGACTCTTTTAGCTACAACGATATGCATTTCAGTAGGTCTTTCCATATATCTGCTTATTAGACACACTGAAAAAATCAGGTTTGGCCTAGTAGCAGTGAGATACATAAAACTTCCAACTATTTGTTTTTAGGTAGTGGCGTCCACAACTTTTCCTTTTTCATTTTTAGTCAACTTACACCCTGGTACTATTGGATTGTATACATATTACAGTCAGCCTTCTTGAATCTTTACAAGATTCTAGTTGCATTTTTTGGTTGATGCATGAAAATTCTAGAGTCATCTTGCTTAACTTCAATATCTAAGAAATATCTCATTTTACTTAAATCACTAATTGCAAATTCTTTCAATATTGACTATTTGAAAACTTCAAACATATTGTTATCATTTCTTGTGAAAATGAGGTCATCAACATATAAGCTCACAACCAAGATTTTTCTCTCATCACTAGCATCGGTTTTCACAAAGAGAGTTTGTTCATAGGGGCATTTTTCAAATCCTTCTCTATAAAAGTAGGCTTCAATCCTGCTATATCAAGCTCTTGGAGCTTGTTTAAGCTCATAAAAGGTTATTTTCAATTTCTACACTTTGGTTATGTCCTCTTTTTGATATCCCAAAGGTTGCTCAACAAAAACATTTTTACACAACTCCCCATGTAGGTAAGCACTTTTAACATCAAGTTGAAATATACTTCATCCTCTTGTGGCTGCTATACCAGCCCGACCCTTACCGTTATCAGCACTGTTAATCACGACTTTCTCGCCCCCCGCCCCCTTCCATCTCGTGGAAATAACGAGTTTTTTATCTTCTGTGGGAATCGAACCCCGTAACTAGGGGATAAGACACCTTTTTTTTGTAACAGTCTGACCCTTACTGATATCGGCACTATTAGTCGCAACCTTAGTTAGATTGTTGGTTGGATGACATAAAATTAATATTTATGATTACTTGTCTTTTAAAAGGAATAAATGTAGACTACTGGATTCAAATATTAAAACCCCAATCATTTTCGTTGAGTTCGATATGTAACGTATGATTTTTAAGAAGTAAAGTATGAATTTTTATGTTATATGTGATAAAGTTTTAATTTTTATGATGAATATGAAGTAAAGTATGAATTTTTATGTTATATGCGATAATGTTTTAATTTTTATGATGAATATGAAATAAACTTTGAATTTTTATGTTATATGTGATAAAGTTTTAACTTTGATGATGTATATGAGTGGGAGTTTGAATTTTCATGTTATATATCTTAAAGTTTTAATTTTTGTGTTGTATATGAAATCAAGTTCCGATTTTTATGTGTATGTGGTGAAAGTTATAATTTTTATGGTTACTTGTCTATGAATATCTGATTCTCATGATAAGGATGTGTGATATGTGATCTTAGTGATCTGTGAATAAGATGATGATTTGAAAAAGTGACTTTTTGAATGAATATGACATGATAGTGGGTTGTTTGGAAATATTACTTTTTGATAATATATCATCATGTCATGGCATATGCATCTTCGTGGAAGTTGTCTTACTGACAGGTTTATTCTCTCCATTAGTAAGAGGGATTTTTCTGTATGGAAGTTGTCTTAGTGACAGGTTTATATCTGAATCATATAGTTTTAGAAGCATGCATTATACATAAGTGCATATGTTTTTGTCATACAATTTATCGATTTGTGTTTTTCTTTTAAATTGGAGACTTTTACATTTATATGTTTTGTGTCATTTTTTCATGTGTAGCTTTGGTTTGATGTGGATAATGAAAAAAAATTGACCCTTACAACATCATTTTAGGTACTCCTAACTTCGAGAGGATTCAAGAATAGTTGATGACTATTGATGTGCGGTGAACATGAGTGTAAAAATGGATTTTTAAGACTATTTTATAATAATAGATTTGCCACGATATTTCTTAGTTTATTTTAAATCTTTCGTCACCAACTTTGAAAAGAACTAGAAATATGGAAGTGAGTTTCCTTCCATATGGAGTAATTGTTTCTACTTTGTTTTAGCCTCTGAATAAATATTTTCTTGATAATATAAAATAAATATGATTGTTATTAATTATTTAAATGAATAGTAGTTTAGGTATCTTTATTAAAAAAATTATCATAATTTTTCTAAGTACTAAGTATTTTTTTTAATTAATACTTTGAATTCAAAATTGAGGACGTTACAATATAGTATCAGAGCAATAATTCTCGAAGTTTTTTGGGGTAAGACGATCTTGTGTGACACATGTTTTGATTGATGTGTGATGTTTGACTTTGTTATATTTTTATTCTAGCATTTATTATTAATTTTTTTATATATATTTATGTAGTGAAAATTAACACTAAGCATTGATTACTTCATTTCTTTTAATACTAATTGATTGCTCTCCCAAAAAACAAGAAATTTTCCTCCCGTTAATTGCAATTATGATATGCTTTAATTTCTTGATCCTATGATTTGAAATAATTTTAATTTGATTCAATGCAACAATTGATTATGATTTTATGAATTATAAATTTATTGTATTATGGTTTAAAATGATCTTGATTTAATTTGATTTAATGCAATAATTGCTTTTGATTTTATGACGTTATGAATTTACTACTTGTGATTTGAATTGTTTTAATTTAAATCATGTAATAATTGTTTTTACATTTATGATATTATCAATTAATTGTCACGATTTGAATTTTTTTATAATTTAAATCATAAGATGATTAGTTGTTATTTTGTTATACTATGGAATTATTGCTAATTGATTTAGATTGATTTGATTTGAAACATGCAATGATTGTTTATGATATTATGATTTGAAATATTCAGAATTTATACACTAAGGATTTGAATTGACTTCAATTGAAAAAATACAATAATTAATTGGTCTTCACTTTAATGACGTTATTAATTAGACCAATCAAATTTATAATGATTATGAATATTTATTAACTAGTGTGTAGCTCATGCCAAACACGGGATAAATTGTCGTTTTCCAATATTTATCTATGAACTTATATACTAATTGAAATAAATTTTATTTATAGGTGTAAATATTATTATGATATGCAAATGAACTAATGTGATAGAGATATTTGTTTAGAATTGAGGTCAATATATCGGTAATCCTTCATTATAAATTAAATAATAGAGCTATTACCAAAAATAGATGTCAGAAATGTTATGCTATAAGTATAAAAATAAATATCAATTTAATCTTAAATTAATAATTTTTAAAAATGTACATGTAGATGATCGAAATAAAAAATATGTGTTTATATTTTTTGTTTTATTTTAACATTGACATAAATATATTAAACTTAATAACTTAAAAATATATTATATTTATAAATGCAGTGAATATATCTTGACTTA
>JBBPBQ010020323.1:41736763-41820207 GCA_037974755.1 Cicer yamashitae | reverse complement strand
ACTTAATTAATTATATGTTTTTTCAATTTATAATTTTTTCAAAATTTATTATAACAACAAAATGTGTGTTTTGTTTGTTTTGTTTTATACCTCTTATTACTAAGAGAATAAGACACTATTAATTCAAAGTTTAACTAAAACATAAATAAACTAAATTTGATAAATAATTATTTCAATTAAAAATTCTTCGACCACAGATTTTCTCGAATGATTCACCTTTAACTCTTACAAAATGTATTTTCAATTAAGAATCATACACAAAACACATAAAAAAAAACTCAAATTTTTCAAATACAAAATTATTCATTACTATGTTCGCCACTAAATTTAATTCAAGTTCAGGTAAGAAAAATATCAATTCAAGTTATATATTTAATGATTAGACACTAGTAATTAATTAGAAGATTAGACGTCAGTTATAACAAAAAAAAAATTTAAAACCAAATGATCTCTTCTGTTGAAGAAGAAATTGCTCCTGGATTTCACAATCATATAATCAGCTCTTCAAGGAATATAAAAGATCCATCTCAGCAAATAATCAATTCAAAATGCAAAGTAGAAAAGCTATGGAATATGATGAATCAAGCAAGTTCAAACAAGACTGATCATTCTCCAGCTTGATTGTCAAGAACGAAGAACGTTCTTGAAACATATGCTTCAGCTACATATCTGAGATACATGCACATATAATGAAAGGTCCATGGAATACAATCCACAGATCAGCATTCAAGGAAAAAACGAAGAATGATCAGATCAGTCTCTAGAATGATCATCAGTTTCCAGGATGATCAGATCTGTCTCTAGAATGATCAGATGTGAAAACTGATATTATTGAACTTAAAACAGAAAATGCAAATCTGCAAACTAATATTGCTGAACTTAAGGCTGAAAATCTATCCCTGTAAAGTAATTATAGTTCAACATTAATTGAAAATACCACATGTAACTCTGATAAGCATGAAGAAGTATTTCAAGATTTTATTGATAATGGTATGGAAAGAAGCAAGTCTGCATCTATGATTTATGGGGTTAGTAGGAATGGTAAAAGAGGAATAGGATTTCATGAAAAAGTAACTGAATCTATGTTTATTCCCTCTGATGATTTATGTACTATTTGCTATAAGAAAGGTCACACTAAAATATCTTGTCCTATGTTAACAACATGGAAAGACAAGAAATCTTTAAGTTCTAACAATCTAGGACCCAAACAGATTTTGGTACCAAAGGATAAAATTGTTTATGTTGCAAATGTTCTAAGCAGCCAAATTGAAACACGAGTCATGGTGCCTGGTCAATGGATGCTTGCAATATATGAAGGCAAAAAGGTCTATGTTCCAAGACCTACCAAATAGAAGCCAACTAACTCTGGTAGAAGAACGACTGGTCAACACAATATCTATCAGAACCAGAACCATATGATGAACCAGAAATATCAGAAAAATCTGGAGTATCAACAGAATCAAAACTAGCAGAGAAATCACACATATCAACAAAATCAAAACTGGCAGAGAAATCACATATATCAAAAGAGCTAGAACTACCAGAAGAATCAGAATTACTATAAGTGTAACACCCCGATTTTTAACAGCGCAGGTGTATTTTTTTCTCAAAAATAAATTAATAAAAACCAAGGCAAGCACAACGAAAAATGTCATAATTAATTACTTCATAATTATCACAAACTAAAAATAGTTTTTGAGAAAATTATCCAAAATATCCAAATAGAAAGATACACCGGGGATATGAGACCTATCAGGCATCGCTCATACCCCTAATGGTATTCTTGGCAGACACCTGTACAAAAGTGCTGCCCCAAGAATGCTAACTCCCCCACAGTCACATCAAAATATGGAGCATGGACCCACCAAACAAAAGTCAAACTGACAGTATAAGTTATAGGTACAGTCTTCCCAGAATAAAATAATTACAACCACGAAAGAAAGACATCAAGTCCTTATATAGCCAAACTAGTCTGACCATTCCACTAAAAACTATAATAACCCAGGTGACCTCCACGTACTCCGCCGATTCCTTCTAACACAGTAACGGTCAGGTAGGTCTACGACCTTCCCGTCGTTAGGGTACTAATCTGTATGACAGTCTCGGGCATCATCTGAGGGCAAAGCCCAAATTCTACAATAATTATAAAAGGTCCAACCGAAATTAACAAATAACACTTAGAGAAAATTTTACTTTTCAAATGCTCAAGAGAACATTTCATCTTAACATACTCATTGAAAGGGTTTTCATATGTAAAAAATGCATAAACAATGTTAAAAAATGAAGTTTTTAACAAAACTGCACTATCGTATTCGAATACAGCACTGTCATATTCGAATACAACTGCTAAGTCAGTAGCAAAACAACACATTTGTATTCGAATACGAGACAGTATGTAGTCGGATACGAGACAGGACAGTAGCAAAAAATGCATTTTCGTATTCGAATACAGCATTGTCGTAGCCGAATACAACTGCGAAAAATGCAGATTTCCAATTTTGAAAATGGTTCGAAAACATTAAACACTTACAATACAAAATCCATCAATAACACATCAAACATTCATAATATCAATACATAATTACACCAAATTAATCTCCACAAATTCACACCTCAATCACACATCAAACCTTCATAATATCAATTATGAACACCTAATTACATCGAAACGTAATCAACACAAATTCACACCTCAAAGCAATTACGACACAATAACAAACAACAACCGAGTATGTATATACAATCATCGTAGTATAGCAAACATGACTCGCGTGCCAAGCACCCTAATGCAATGTGTATATGCCATTGCGCATCATTCCGGAATTTCCAATAAAATACCCTATTTGAAGGCGTAAATCCTAAATATACAGTCTCTCACGGACAACCAGGAGTGCAGCCTCTCACAGACAACACGAGTGCAGTCTCTCACGGACAAACACGATCTACTAGAGTGCAGCCTCTCACAGACCAACACGACTTACAAGAGTGCTGTTGGAACCAAGTTCGTTTTACATTTAGAGTTTTGATGTCAACAAAAGTATTTTATGAAAACAATATATTTGACTTCAAAGAGTATGAAAGAAGATTCATGATTCTGAAGAAAATCTAAAATAAGATTTGATTCAAATTTATAATTAAAGAAAATCTTAAATAAGATTTGATTCAAAATTATAATTGATGAAAATCTAAAATAAGATTTGATTCAAATTTATAATTGGAGAAAATCTTTGACCAAGTTGAAAAGAAAATATGGTCAAGATTTGAAAAAGATTTGAAGAATATTTGAAGAATATTTGAAGAAGATTTGAAGAATATTTGAAGAAGATTTAGTGAAGATTTGATTAACATTTAATGAAGATTTGAAGAATATTTGATCTACGTTTAATAAAGATTTGAAGATTATTTGATCAACATTTTAATGAATATTTGATCAACATTTAATGAAGATTTGAAGAATATTTGATATGAAGAAATTACAAAGTCAATCTACACAAAATTGGAACAGAATCATTCTGAAGAATTTACAAAGTCAATCTACACAAAATAGGAACATAATCAATTTGAAGAATTTAGAAACTCAATCTAAACAAGATACAATTCAGAATTAAATAAGGACTAAATTGAAGCCCAAATTTTCACTATAAATAGACACTCAAGGCTGAAGGAGAAAAGCATCAAAAAGTAGAAAAGAGTATAAGAACTCAAGCTCAAGATTCCAAATTCATCTTAGAGTTCAAAGAGAGAAACACTTGTTCAGGTTAGAAATATTTTTTGAGTGTTCTTTTCTTAAAGTTTGAGAGTTATTATTATTATTATCAGCTTTGTTAGAAGCAACTACTCAAGTTTCAATCTCTTGTATCCAACCCGATAGTGGTTTAGTTCCTTCTTCAATCTGAGGTTGTCAGGTTGTTAGGAGAAGACTTGGCTTGTAGGGTCAAGGTGGTTAGTTCCTCAAAAGTCGGAGGTTGTCAGGCTGTTTGGGAAGACTGGCTCGGAGGGTCAGGTGCTTTGTAATTCAAGGTTTTTGAATTAGTGGATTAAAGCCTTCTGAATGAGGGGACTGGATGTAGCCAAGTTAGTGGTGAACCAGGATAATGCTACGCGTCAAATTATTTATGCTTTCATTGTTTGCTGCCTCTAAATCTGATTGCTTCTACTCCAAGTAAGTCACCAAAACCAAACTAATTTTTAATTATATATAAATTATCAAAAAGTTACAACCCCCCTTCTCGTGTTCGCACCTTCAACTGGCATCAGAGCTCGGTCTCAAGGCTGAGCACTTTACAGTGTTTGAGAAAAGATCCAAGGGTTCAATATGTCTAGATTCAGTGAAGAAGCTGCTGGAGGAAATATCAACAGACCACCTCTGTTTGATGGAGAAAGTTTTGAGTATTGGAAAGACAGGCTGAGAAGTTTCTATATTTCACAAGATCCTGAACTTTGGGACTTGGTGGAAGATGGTTATATTGCTCCGAAGAATAAAGATGGTATTGATATTCCAAGAAAGGAGATGAATGCTGATCAGAAAAAGATGTACAAGATGCATCATAAGTCCAGAACATTCATGATAAATGCAATCACCTTCAAGGAGTTTGACAAGTGCACCAACAAAGAGACAGCAAAGAGTATTTATGATAGTTTGATTCTAACCTATGAAGGAAGCAAGCAAGTTCAAGAAGCAAAGGCCAACCTCTTAGTCAAAAAGTATGAGTTATTCAAGATGGAAGAAGATGAAGACATTGAAACAATGTTTTCCAGATTCCAGACCTTGGTCTCAGGATTAAAGGTACTTGAGAAGAGTTATACTACTGCTGATCATGTGAAGAAAATTCTTAGGAGTCTGACAAGTAAGTGGAGACCTAAGATCACTGCCATTCAGGAAGCAAAAGATCTGAATACTCTAAAGCTGGAAGAGTTAATCAGCTCTCTCAAATCACATGAAATTGAGCTTGAAGAAGATGAGCCCAAGAAGAAGAACAAGACTCTGGCCTTGAAATCTAAGCAGAAGAAGGTTCTATAGGCAACATCAGATTCAGAGGATAGTGATTCAGATAATCAGAATCTGAACTCAGAGGAAGAGGAGATTGCTTTCATAACTAGAAAATTTCGAAAGATGTGGCACAACAGAAAGAAGAAATTTCCCCAAAGATATTCCAAGCAATCCAACAAAGGAAATGATGATAAAAGCATCATCTGCTATGGATGCAATGAACCTGGACATATCAAGTCAGAATGTCCAAATATGGAGAAAGGAAAAAGGAAAGATTCAAGACCCAAGAAGAAGAGTTTGATGGCTACATGGGATGATTCTGAGGAATTCTCTAACGATGAACAAACAGATTTAGCTATGATGGCTCATACCAAGTCTACCTCTGGATCCAACAGAGATTCTGACTCTGGAAGTGAATCAACAGATGAAGAAACTGAGGTATTTTCTGAATTTACTCGATCTGATTTAATTATTGCTATAAACAATTTTTTAAATATTAATCACAAATTATCTTTAAAACTGAAAACACTTAGGAAAGAAAATATTAATCTAATTGAAAATGTTAATGTTTTAAAGAATCAAAGTACTGAATTTAAAATAGAAAATACAAATTTGAAAACTAATATTACTGAACTTAATATAGAGAATGCAAATCTGAAAATTGATATTACTGAACTTAAGACAGATAATGCAACTCTGAAAACTGATATTATTGAACTTAAAACAGAAAATGCAAATCTGAAAACTGATATTGCTGAACATAAGGCTGAAAATCTAACTCTGAAAAGTAATTATAGTTCAACATCAATTGAAAATACCACATGTAACTCTGATAAGCATGAAGAAGTATTTCAAGATTTTATTGATAATGGTATGGAAAGAAGCAAGTATGCATCTATGATTTATGGGGTTAGTAGGAATGTTAAAAGAGGAATAGGATTTCAAGAAAAAGTAATTGAATCTAAGTTTATTCCCTCTGATGATTTATGTACTATTTGCTATAAGAAAGGTCACAATAAAATATCTTGTCCTATGCTAACCACATGGAAAGACAAGAAATCTTTAAGATCTAACAAACCAGGACCCAACCAAATTTGGGTACCAAAAGATAAAATTGTTTATGTTGCAGATGTTCTAAGAAATCAAATTGAAACACCGCTCATGGTGCCTGGTCAATGGATGCTTGCAATATATGAAGGCAAAAAGGTCTATGTTCCAAGCTCTACCAAACAGAAACCATCTGACTCTGTTGGAAGAAGGACTGGTCAACACAATACTTATCAGAACCAGAACCATATGATGAACCAGAAATATCTGGAGTATCAACAGACTCAAAACTGGCAGAGAAATCACACATATCAACATAACTGGAACTACCAGAAGAATCAGAATTACCATCAGAGAAACCCGATACATCAGCAGAAACAGAAGTGGCTGAGTAAAAGTCAGAATCAAGAGACTTCTTTGAACACTCCAATCAAATTCATGAAGACTACAAACCTGGATGGGAATTCAAATCCCTTCATCTAGACTCTCTAATCGGAGAATATGCAAACTCAGAATCTGAAAACCAGAAAAGAAGAACTAAGAGGGTTTTCATAGTGAAACTGAAACTGTTAACATATAGTTGATATTTTTCTTTAAATTTAATTATTGTCTGATATTATGTTTACTGTGATAACAAGAAGCTTGATCATAAAAATCAAAGCTAGATAAGTATTTTGCAGGTTCTAAAGAATTTAAGAGGAATGATGTTTGGGATCTAGTATCTAGACCAAAGAAGAACATTATTGGAACCAAGTGGGTTTTTAGAAACCAAGTGGTCAGAAATAAGGCAAGACTTGTCGCACAAGGCTACAGTCATCAAGAGAGCATTGATTACACTAAGACATTTGCTCCAGTGGCCAGGTTAGAAGCTATTCGTATCCTACTTTCTTTTGCTGTAAATAATAACATTACATTATTTCAAATGGATGTTAAAAGTGATTTTCTAAATTATTATATAAGTGAAGAAGTTTATGTTAAACAACACCCAGGTTTTGAAAGTTCTGAGTTTCCAAATCATGTTTTTAAACTTAGGAAATCCTTGTATGGTCTAAAACAAGCACCTAATGCATGGTATGATAGACTTAGTAACTTCTTGCTTAAAAATAACTTTGAAAGAGGACAAGGTGAAAATACACTCTTTAGATGACATTCTTATTATTCAAATTTATGTTGATGACATTATTTTTGGATCTACTAATGGCATTCTTTGCCAAGAATTTTCTAAATTGATGCAGCTTGACTTTCAATTGAGTATGACGGGAGAACTTAAGTTCTTCTTAGGGATACAAATTCAGCAAGTCAAAAAGGTATATACATTCATCAAACTAAATATACAAAAGAGCTTCTTAGGAAGTTTAAGATGAGTAATTGCAAACCTATGGCTACACCAATGCACCCTACTTTACCTTACCGCTTCCAAACCTAACATCATGTTTAGTGTATGTGTATGTGCAAGATTTCAAGCTGACCCTAGGGAATCACATTAAACTATTGTTAAAAGAATCCTTAAGATACCTAAAAGGCACTACCAACCTTACCTTGTTCTACAAGAAATCTCATAAGTACAAACTTAGTGGATACTGTGATTCTGATTATGCTGGAGATAAACTTGAAAGAAAGAGCACCAGTGGCAACTGCACATTTTTAGGTGACAACTTAATATCTTGGTCATGTAAGAGACAAAACACCATTGCAATGTCAACAGCAGAAACTGAGTACATTTCAGCAGCTGGCTGCAATTCTCAACTACTTTGGATAAAACATCAACTTGAAGACTACAACATCCTAGAATCTAACATTCCCATCTATTGTGATAACACTTCTGCCATTTGTCTAGCCAAAAACCCTATCTTACATTCTAGAGCTAAACACATAGAGATCAAACACCACTTCATTAGGGACTTTGTTCAAAAAGGGGTACTAAATATTCAATTTATAGACACGGAATACCAATGGGCTGACATATTCACCAAACCACTACCTGAAGATAGGTTTGACTTCATCAAGAAAAACCTAAACCTTACCTTCATACCTGACTGATGTTGTGATCACTTCAAAGTAGTTTAGTTTTACACTAGTTATTATATTTTCTTATATTATGTAATATTTATTTTATTAAAAAAAAGGAAACAAAAAAAAACGAAAAAAAAGAAAAAAAGATTAAAAAAAAGAGAAAAAAGATTAAAAAAAAAGAAGAGAAAAAAAAAAAGAGGCGAAGTTTCATATTCAAGTCTTTTTGTCTGATGACAAAAGGGTGAGAATGATATTTGATAAAGTGGAGAGAAAATGCTACTAAGACTTAGGGGGAGTCAAAGAAATATATAGAAAAGTTGTTATCAAAAATACAAGTTTTGTCATCATCAAAAGGGGGGAGATTGTTGGAACCAAGTTGGTTTTACATTTAGAGTTTTGATGTCAACAAAAGTATTTTATGAGAACAATATATTTGACTTCAAAGAGTATGAAAGAAGATTCATGTTTCTGAAGAAAATGTAAAATAAGATTCGATTCAAATTTATAATTGAAGAAAATCTTAAATAAGATTTGATTCAAAATTATAATTGATGAAAATCTAAAATAAAATTTGATTCAAATTTATAATTGGAGAAAATCTTTGACCAAGTTGAAAAGAAAAAATGGTCAAGATTTGAAGAAGATTTGAAGAATATTTGAAGAAGATTTAGTGAAGATTTGATTAACATTTAATGAAGATTTGAAGAATATTTGATCAACATTTAATGAAGATTTGAAGAAGATTTGAAGAATATTTGATCTACGTTTAATAAAGATTTGAAGAATATTTGATCAACATTTTAATGAAGATTTAAAGAATATTTGATCAACATTTAATGAAGATTTGAAGAATATTTGATATGAAGAAACTACAAAATCAATCTACACAAAATTGGAACAGAATCATTCTAAAGAATTTACAAAGTCAATCTACACAAAATAGGAACAGAATCAATTTGAAGAATTTAGAAACTCAATCTAAACAAGATACAATTCAGAATTAAATAAGGACTAAATTGAAGCCCAAATTTTCACTATAAATAGACACTCAAGGCTGAAGGAGAAAAGCATCAAAAAGTAGAAAAGAGTATAAGAACTCAAGCTCAAGATTCCAAATTCATCTTAGAGTTCAAAGAGAGAAACACTTGTTCAGGTTAGAAATATTTTTTGAGTGTTCTTTTCTTAAAGTGTGAGAGTTATTATTATTATTATTATTAGCTTTGTTAGAAGCAACTACTCAAGTTTCAATCTCTTGTATCCAACCCGATAGTGGTTTAGTTCCTTCTTCAATCTGAGGTTGTCAGGTTGTTAGGAGAAGACTTGGCTTGTAGGGTCAAGGTGGTTAGTTCCTCAAAAGTCTGAGGTTGTCAAGCTGTTTGGGAAGACTGGCTCGGAGGGTCAGGTGCTTTGTAATTCAAGGTTTTTGAATTAGTGGATTAAAGCCTTCTGAATGAGGGGACTGGATGTAGTCAAGTTAGTGGTGAACCAGGATAATTCTACGCGTCAAATTTTTTATGCTTTCATTGTTTGCTGCCTCTAAATCTGATTGCTTCTACTCCAAGTAAGTCACCAAAACCAAACTAATTTTTAATTATATATAAATTATCAAAAAGTTATCAACTTTGTGCAAACACAATTCAACCCCCTTCTTGTGTTCGCACCTTCAATTGCAGTCTCTCACATACTAGCACGATTTACAAGAGTGTAGTCTCTCACAGACCAGCATGATTTACAAGAGTGCAGTCGCTCACAGACCAACACGATTTACAAGAGTGCAGTCGCTCACAGACCAACACGATTTACAAGAGTGCAGTCGCTCACAGACCAGCACGATTCACAAGAGTGCAGTCGCTCACAGACCAGCACGATTTACAAGAGTGCAGTCGCTCACATACCATCACGATTCACAAGAGTGCAGTCGCTCACAGACTAGCACGATTTACAAGAGTGCAGTCGCTCACAGACCAACACGATTCACAAAAGTGCAATCGCTCACAGACTAGCACGATTTACAAGAGTGCAGTCGCTCACAGATCAGCACGACACGAAAATCCTCGTAAGGATAAGATGGACAAGTCAACTCTTGGACCATCTTGTGCCCTATCACGGTCACCACTTAACATCGTGGCCCATCGCGGTCACCACTTAACTTTGTGGCCCATCACGGTCACCACTTAACAACGTGGCCCATCGCGGTCACCACTTAACAACGTGGCCCATCGCGGTCACCACAAATTCGCACCTCAACACACCTCTAACACACATATAACAGCTTTTAACACATAATCACATCAAAACTTAATCACCACAACTTCACACATAATCACACCACAATCATTCATAATTTCAATTATGAGCACATAAGCACACCAACTTTTAATCTCCACAAATTTACACATTTATCAAATATCAAACATTCATAATATCAATTATGAATATATAAATCACACCAACTTATAATCTCCACAATTCACTCATTAACCACCTCAAATTTACTTCAACAATTCACACATAAACCACCACCACTTTTAATTCAACAATTCACACATAAACTATCTCAAATTAAATCCCAACCACATAACCCTCCTCAAATTTAATTCCAATAATTCACTCATTGAACACCCACATTAAACTCATCAAATTTAATCATAAATTCATAACACGTAACAAGCCGTATTTTCACTCAAAATATATATATTCACGTTGAAAATGATTTTTCACGCAATCACACCTTAAACATACATCAATCACACATATAGAGTCCCTATATGCAAACTAGAAATTTGGAAGGAGCCCTTACCTTAGTTATCGCTTTTACAACCGTTTCCGCTACCGAAACCAAATTCAGCAAAAACTCTCGCTCGTGCGTCGCTTCAAAAGCTAACTCACTAGCACCGTAATGTGGAGAGGAGTAACTTTCCCTTCTGAAAACTTCTCAAATGGAAGCTTAGATCTTGGTGAGAAATGAGGGTTTGTGTTTGTGTGGTTTTTAAAACCACTAAACTTGGTCGCAAAACAAAGAAAGAAAGAAAGAAGAAGAAGTACGCAAGGCAAGGGGAAATGTTTCTGTTTCTCTGTTTCTAATTCCTCTCACATATATATATATAAACTAACTTACTAAACTATATATATATATATATATATTAATTAAACAAAACCAAAAATATCTAAATACTCATACACACATCACTTCACTCACATCTCAAACTATTTTGAAAAAAATATCTACTCTCGTCACAACTCAATTGACAGATAAAATTTTCAGCAACCAGAGATATTTTTAACAAAACTGCCCGGTATTAAATTCTTCGTAACGTAAATAAATTATTCTTCAACAAATAATTTTAATCGGGTCTCAAAATATATATATAAAAATATTCATATATTAAACATATTACAATTTCTAACAAAATAAGCTTTTGGTACTAAATTCACAAAATGAATTAAAATTGGGCTGAATGCCTCAGCAATTCAATACAAAATATACTAAAATTGCATAATTTAGAGTTTAAAATCAAGGGTCTTACAATCACTTCCAAAATTACCAGAAGTGTTAGATGAACAATCAGAATCAGGAGACTTCTTTGAACACTCCAATCAAATTCATCAAGACTACAAACCTGGATGGGAATTCAAATCCCTTCATCTAGACTCTCTAATAAAAGAATATGCAAACTCAGAATCTGAAAACCAGAAAAGAAGAAATAAGAGGGTTTACAGAGTGAAACTAAAACTGTGGACATAGGTTATATCTTTCTTTAAATTTAATTATTGTTTGATATTATATTTACTATGATAACAAGAAGCTTGATCTTAAACATCAAAGCTAGATAAGTATTTTGCAGGTTCTCAAAAATTTAGAGGAACAAAGAGATCCACAAAATCTGAACACTTCAGCAGAAGTAGTATACAAGTTTGGTTTTCAAAAACAAGCAGAAACCACTAGAAACAAAACTGATGTTTTGGTTGTATTGGTTTCATTCTTCAATTTCCTTATTTATATTATGTTACATGAAAAACATCTTGACATTAAAAAGTCAAAGCAAGTTGAGGATACTGTAGGTTTACCGGAACTAGAGGAAGCAAATGCAAACAAACCATAAAATGACAAATCTTCAGAGGATGAATCTGTTCAAGTTAGAATCAGTCATGAAAAGTCAGAAGGAAGATCTGGATGGAAGTACAAGACATCTCATCTAATTGGAAGTTCAAGTGATCCTTTGAGGATCAGATCATCATTAAAAGATACCTAATGTTTGGCTCAGATCATCATTCAAATTTAAGTTGATGACATTATTTTTGGATGTACTAATGACACTCTTTGTCAAGAATTTTCTAAATTGATGCATCTTGAATTTCAAATGAGTATGATGGGAGAACTTAAGTTCTTCTTAGGGATACAAATTCAGATAAGTCAAAAAGGTATATACATTCATCAAACTAAATATACAAAAGAGCTTCTTAGGAAGTTTAAGATGAGTGATTCCAAACCTATGGCTACACCAATGCACCCTACTTGTTCACTTGAAAAAGATGATTCAGGCGAAAAATATGACCAAAAAACCTATAGAGGAATGATAGGATCCCTACTTTACCTTACCGCTTCCAGACCTGACATCATGTTTAGTGTATGTGTATGTCCAAGAGAATCCTTAGATACCTAAAAGACACTACCAACCTTACCTTGTTCTACAAGAAATCTCCTAAGTACAAACTTAGTGGATACTGTGATTCTGATTATGCTGGAGATAAACTTGAGAGAAAAAGCACTAGTGGCAACTGCACATTTTTAGGTGACTACTTAATATCTTGGTCAAGTAAGAGACAAAACACCATTGCAATGTCAACAACAGAAGCTGAGTACATTTTAGCAGCTGGATGCAGTTCTCAACTACTTTGGATGAAGCATCAACTCGAAGACTATAAAATCCTAGAATCCAACATTCCCATCTAATGCGATAACACTTCAGCCATTTGTCTAACCAAAAACCCTATCTTAATAACACATAGAGATCAAACACCACTTCATTAGGGACTTTGTTCAAAAAGGGGTACTAAACATTCAATTTGTAGACACTAAACACCAATGGGCTGACATATTCACCAAACCACTACTTGAAGATAGGTTTGACTTCATCAAGAAAAACCTAAACCTTACTTTCATACAGTGACTGATGTTGTGATAACTTTAAAATAGTTTAGTTTTACATTAGTTTATATATTTTCTTGTACTATATTATATTCATGTTATTAAAAAATAAATCGAAAAAAAAGAGAAAATCGAAAAAAAAGGGACAAAGTTTCACTTTCAAGTCTTTTTGTCTGATGACAAAAGGCGGAGAAAGATATTTGATAAAGTGGAGAGAAAATCATACTTAGACTTAGGGGGAGCTCTAAGTTAGGGGGAGTCAAAGAAATATAAAGAATAGTTGCTATAAAAAAGACAAGTTTTGTCATCATCAAAAAAGGGGAGATTGTTGGAACCAAGTTGGTTTTACATTTAGAGTTTTTATGTTAACAAAAGTATTTTGTGAGAACAATATATTTGACTTTAAAGAGTATGAAAGAAGAGTCATGTTTGTGAAGAAAATCTAAAATAAGATTTGATTCAAATTTATAATTGAAGAAAAACTAAAATAAGATTTGATTCATATTTATAATTGAAGAAAATCTTTGACCAAGTTGAAAAGAAGATATGGTCAAGATTTGAAGAAGATTTGATCAAGATTTGATCAAGATTCGAAGAAGATTTGATCAAGATTTAAAGAATATTTAATTAAGATTTGAAGAAGATTTTATCAAGATTTGAAGAAGATTTGATCAAGATTTGAAGAATATTTAATTAAGATTTGAAGAAGATTTGATCAAGATTTGAAGAATATTTAATTAAGATTTGAAGAAGATTTGATCAAGATTTATCTACAACAAAATATGAATAAAATCAATCTGAAGAATTTACAAACTCAATCTACACAAAATAGGAACAGAATCAATCTGAAGAATTTACAAACTCAATCTGAACAAGATACAATTCAGAATTAAACAAGGACTAATTTGAAGCCCAAATTGTAACTATAAATAGATACTCAAGGCTGATGAAGAAAAGCATCAAAAAGTAGAAAAGAGTAAAAGAACTCAAACTCAAAGTTCTCAATTAATCTTAGAGTTCAAAGAGAGAAACACTTGTTCAGGTTAGAAATATTTTCTGAGTGTTCTTTTCTTAGAGTGTGAGAGTTATTATTATCATCAGCGTTTTAGAAGCAATCACTCAAGTTCCAATCTTTTGTATCCAACCCAATAGTGGTTTAGTTGTTTCTTCAATCTGGGGTTGTCAGGTTGTTAGGAGAAGACATGGCTTGTAGGGTCAAGGTGGTTATTTCCTCAAAAGTCTAAGGTTGTCAAGCTGTTTGGGAAGACTGACTTGGAGGATCAAGTGCTATATTGGAAGGACACGAGAAACCGGTTAAGTCGTTAGTTTCTCAAAAGTCTAAGGTATTTAAATTAGTGGGTTAAAGCCTTCTGAATGAGGGGACTGGATGTAGCCAAGTTAATGGTGAACCAAGATAAAACTATGTGTCAAATTATTTAAGCTTTCATTGTTTGCTGATTTTGAATTTGATTGCGTCTTATCTAAGTAATTCATAAAAACCAACCAACCTTCATCAAATTAGCAAAAATTATCAACTTTGGCAAACACAATTCAACCCCCCTTCTCGTGTTTGCACCTTGAAATCCACGACTTGTCCTTTTTCATCTTTAGTCAACTTACAGTCTGGTACTATTGGATTGTATACCATATTACAGTCAGCCATCTTGAATCTCTGCAAGACTTTAGTTGCATTTTTTTGTTGATGGATGAAAATTTCAGAGTCAGCTTGCTTAACTTCAATATCTTGGAAATATCTCATTTTACTTAGATCACTAATTGCAAATTCTTTCAACATTGAGGTCATCAACATATAAGCTCACAACCAAGATTTTGCTATCATCACTAGCATCAGTTTTCACAAAGAGAGTTTGTCCATAGGGGCATTTTTCAAATCCTTCTCTATAAAAGTAGGCTTGAATTCTGCTATACCAAGCTCTTGGAGCTTGTTTAAGCTCATAAAAGGTTATTTTCAATTGATACATTGGTTATGTCCTCCTTTTGATATCCCAAAGGTTGCTCAACAAAAACATCTTTACACAACTCCCCATGTAGGTAAGCACCTTTAACATCAAGTTGAAATATACTTCATCCTCTTATGGCTGATATAACAGCCCGACCCTTACCGTTATCAGCATTGTTAATCATGACCTTCTCGCGCCCCTTCCACCTTGTGGAAATAACGAGTTTTTATCTTCTGTGGGAATCGAACCCCGTAACTAGGGGATAAAGCGCCTTTTTTTTTTTGCAACAGTTTGACCCTTACTGATATCGGCACTATTAGTCGCGACCTTTTCGCCCCCTTCGAAGAAAAGGCCTTTTCCCCACACAAATTATAGTTAAACCGTTGGTTGGATGACATTAAATTAATATTTGTGATTACTTGTCTTTTAAATGAATAAATGTAGACTAATGGATTAAAATATTAAAACCCCAATCCTTTTCATTGAGTTCGATATGTAATATATGATTTTTAAGAAATAAAGTATGAATTTTTATGTTATATGTGATAAAGTTTTAATTTCAATGATGAATATGAAGTAAAGTATGAATTTTTATGTTATATGTGATAATGTTTTAATTTTTATGATGAATATGAAATAAACTTTGAATTTTCATGTTACATGTGATAAAGTGTTAACTTTCATGATGTATATGAGTGGGAGTTTGAATTTTCATGTTATATATCTTAAAGTTTTAATTTTTGTGTTGTATATGAAATCAAGTTCCAATTTTTATGTGTATGTGGTGAAAGTTTTAATTTTCATGGTTATTTGTTTATGAATATATGATTCTCATGATAAGGATGTGTGATATGTGATCTTAGTGTTTTGTGAATAAGATGATGATTTGAATGAATATGACATGATCTTAGTGGGTTGTGTGGAAATATTCCTTTTTGATAATATATCATTATGTCATGGCATATGCATCTTCGTGGAAGTTGTCTTACTGGCATGTTTATTCTCCCCATTGGTATGAGTGATTTTTCTGTGTGGAAGTTGCCTTAGTGACATGTTTATATCCGAATCATATAGTTTTAGAAACATGCATTATGCATAAGTGCATATGTTTTTGTTATACAATTTACCGGTTTGTGTTTTTCTTTTAAATTGGAGATTTTTACATTTATATGTTTTGTGTCATTTTTCCATATGTTTAGCTTTGGTTTGATGTGGATGATGTAAAAAAACTGACCTTTACAACAACATTTTAGGTATTACTGACTTCGAGAAGATTCAAGAATAGTTGATGAGTATTGATGTGCAGCGAACGTGGCGTAAAAATGGGTTTTCAAGACTATTTTATAATAATAGATTTGACGCGATATTTCTAAGTTTATTTTAAATCTTTCGTCACCAACTTTGAAAAGCACTAGAAATATGGAAGTGAGTTTCCTTCCATATTGAGTAATTGTTTCTACCTTGTTTTAGCGTCTGAGTAAATATTTTCTTGATAATATAAAATAAATATGGTGAAGTAACAATGTCAATTATAAGGAAGGGGGGTTTGAATTATAATTGCTCCTTTTAAAAAATTCTTATTTAAAAAACTGAAATGTTTAACTCAAGATTGATCTTGGTTACAAACGAATAACGTTCTTGGTTAGTGGAAAAATAACAATATCAAAACTCTTTCCTAAAATAGATAAAATACCAAAAAAGAAAACTTCGGAAAAGAGATGAAATTGATATTTGAGAAAATGATTGTTTTGCAAGTGCGCTTTATCTATTTTTCAGATAACAATTACAATCCCTGAGATAATCCCTCTAATACTACACTATATACAAATGCCTTGCAAAATGCCTTTTTTTTTTTTGTTTATTAATCACGATATCCTCGTCCCCTAACCAAATAACGAGTTTTTGCATTCAAGCCGGTACCTGAGAATAAGTATCGCCTCCACAGTCCCACTACCAATAATTACGAAAAATATATTATTATTATAATTAAAAATATATTAAGACTATAAATAGTCATAATTAGTATTGATAACGGGTCTTCATGTCATTTAATTAGCTGTATTTTTTATTCAATTAGGTCATATAATTACGAAGTAGGTCATGATAGCAAAACAAATTACCTTCATTTAAGTTTTCAATTAGATCATAAAATTTAATAATAATTTTGATTGGTAATTATTAGATAACGAAAAATAAAATTAATTTTATATTTCTAACACTAACAGATATAGTTGTAATATTACTGGAAAATTGAGCAACAGTTTTATAGTCTAACTAAATCTCTGCAAGAAAATATAGTCGTAATATTACTGACAAATTGAGCAACTATTTTATTTTATCTCAATCCAATTTTTTTGAGATTGATACGTGATGATTATTAGATGGCGTAGTGTATATTTATAATGTTGCTATAATTTGGACTAGGTGCATAGCAAATCAAACAATAATCTTAATTGATTATTTTCCATAGATGCGGTACAGATATTGAATGTCAAATTTTTGAATCATCCACTTTAGTTGACATATAATGACACATGAAATTTTTTAAATACTCTAACGTTAGTGTGTCCATGCGATAAATACTTTCTTATCTCAAATTCTAAATTAAATATTTTTACACAAATTAAAGAATATAATTAATTTATATAAATTAGTTAATTAATTATGTATGGAATAAAGTATGACAATAATCAAATTAATTTTATAGTTTAACACAGATATTTTTGAACGGTTTCCATTTATATTGGCACTTATCAAACAAATTAATCATTTATTGTGATACTAATTTCTTACATTTATTTTCAAATGCAACAAATAAAAGTAACATATTTCAAACATATTCTATCTTCTTTTCAAATAGATTCATAATTTAAATTGAATATTTTTTATTTCGAAAAAAATTGAATACTTTCTAACAACAATATTGTTTATGTGCATTAAATCACATAAATGAAATGGATTTGTTTTGACTATTTGACTGAACGCACCCAAAAATAATCATTAATCACATAAGCACATTTGATAAAAAAAATAAAAAAATAAAACCTTTTTTTTTTGACAAAATATGATAAACCAAAACTTACATGTTTCAAAAAAGTATTTGTATATATAATGACAAATAATTAACATAGTTTTTCTATAAATTTATTTCTTTTAGATTTTTTTTTCTATACGATACCTTCTCTCTCTTCTTTTCGAATTATTTTTTGGTTTCTTTAATCAGTTTTCTTATTCTTATATTTGGTTCATATATCTAATTTTGCAATTTCGTCGATCATCACCATGGATCCTCATCGGTGTTCAGACTAGGTATATAATATTTCATATTTTTTAGTTTTTTATATTTTGAGTCATAAAAATTTAGGATGAGGGTAAGGTAAGTTGGTAACTCAATCTATGGTATGAAATATCTTAGAACTCTATCAATATTTACAACGTGAAGCCAATATTTGTCTTTTTACACCAAATCATTGATGTTTTTGTTGTAAATATTTTAATATACTCATTTCTATAGATTATATTTAGAGTAAATACATATTATATATATATATATATATATATATATATATATATATATATATTTAACTTCAGAAGTTCTGATAGAACTTATATTAATTTATTATATTTTTTTCGTAACTTAAGAAATCATTCGTATACTCATTTCTATAGATTATATTTATAGTATATATATATATATATATATATATATATTAAACTTTAGAAGATGTAATACAGACATGCACAATGAAAACCCAAAAGATGGTGTTAACTAGATAGATTTTAGGTATGAAAGACTACCTATGTTTTGGTTTATATGTGGATTGATTATGTTGAAGATGAAATTGTTGAACTAGTTGGTACTAATAATGTTCTGTTTGATCATCCTATTTTCAGAACTACTAATAATCCTCTTCTTGGATTTCATCATGATTGTGAAAATTTGGAAGTTGATACTTTTATTCATCATAAGGAGCCTATTACTAAGGTACAATTAAATTCGGCTACTACAGAAAGTAAATCCCCACATTATGTGCATGCTGCTGAAGACTACGCCTCGAGAAGTAAATCCCCATAATCTGATCCATATTGGTAGTTTAACGGTGATTTCTTCTTTCTAATTTCCTCGAGAAGAAGACTACGCCTCACCCTTTATCTTTGACCTGGAGCTTCTTTGCATATCTGTTTGATATCTCTTTAATTTAGATTTTTTTTATTTTATTTTATGTTACACCCTAATTTTTCCCAGATCGCCTTTTTATGTTTTCAACCTAGCGGGTATTTATATATTTGTCCCCTCCTTTTTGCCTAGGCCGCCGTTTCAGGTTTTCAACTTAGTGGGCATTCATTTTTTTGAGTACCCTCATTTTTGCCTAGGTCGCCTTTTCAGGTTTTCAACCTAGCAGGTAATTTATTTTTATGCCTTAATTTTTGCCTAAGTTGCCTTTTCAGGTTTTCAACCTACCGAGTATTTTAATCAAGTATGATATTTCCTTACAGCATCTGATTTTACATGGAGGACTAAGTCTTTTCCGTCCATATTTGTGAGGATTAAAGCTCTACCTGAAAAAGCTTTCTTTACAACATATGGACCTTCATAGTTGGGGTCCATTTCCCACGATAATCCATTTGAATGGGTAAGATCTTTCTGAGCACCAAGTCCCCTTGCTGGAATTCCCGAGGGCGTATTCTCTTATCATATGCTTTTTTTAGTCTCTTCTAGTACAATTGCCCATGGCATATGGCCACTAATCTTTTCTCTTCAATTAGATTCAATTGATCGAAACGATTTTGTACCCATTCCAACTCCTCTAGTTTGGCTTCCATCAATACTCTTAGCGAAGGGATTTCTACTTCAATTGGTAGCACAACCTCCATCCCATATACTAGGGAAAAAGGGGTTGCCCCAGTGGAAGTACGCATCGAAGTACGATACCCGTGTAGCGCAAACAGCAACATCTCGTGCCAATCTTTGTATGTTACGACCATTTTCTAAATAATTTTTTTGATATTTTTATTAGCTACTTCAATTGCACTGTTCATTTTTGGTCTGTACGGGGAAGAGTTGTGGTCTTGAATTTTAAAGGTGGCACACAATTCATCCATCGTTTTGTTATTCATATTTATGGCATTATCAGTAATGGTCTTACTTGGCAGGCCATAACGGCATATTAATTCCCTTTTTATGAATTTGACTACCACATTTTTGGTTATGTTAGCGTACGAAATAACTTCTACCCACTTTGTAAAGTAATCGATTACCACAAGATAAAGCGATGTCCATTTGATGCTTTCGGTTCGATCATTCCGATGACATCCATGCTTGACATTGAGAAGGACCAAGGCACCGTAAGGAGGTTCAGGGGCGTTGGTGGGACATGGATATTGTCAACATATATTTGACACTTATGACATTTCTTCACATAATCAAAACAATCTTTTTTTAGGGTGAGCCAACAATATCCGGCCCGAAGAATCTTTCTAGACATGGTGTGTCCGTTCATATGGGTCCCATAAGAACCTTTGTATACATCATGCATAATCTATTTTGCCTCATCGACATATGATTTCTTTTATACAAAATGTTTTTGTTCAAGAAGAAGTTTGTGGTTAATCGTCTTAGGGTCCTTTTCTCATTTTTCGATATTCTGAGAGGATATTTTCTATTTATAAGATATTGTTTGATGTCGTGGTACCTAGGTTTCCCATTGGGTTCTCCCTTTAATATGTGGCAGTAGGCAGGATGATCTCGACTCTCCATTTTAAGGAATGCGATTTCATCGTCTCGACTTACTTTAAACATCAAGGATAAAGAAGCCAAAGCGTTAGCAAATTGATTGTCTTCTCGAGGGACACGGTGAAAGGTGATTTTGTAAAATTGCGAAGACAATCCCCTAATGTAGGTGTAATAAGGTATCAATTTCTTATCACGAGTTTCCCATTCTTGGTTAAGCTGATTAATGACAAGAGTTGAATCTCCATATACGTCCAGTATTTTTTCTTTTGATTCCAAGGCCGCCAAAATTCCCATGGTGCAAGCTTCATACTTTGCTATATTATTGGTGCAATCAAAACACAAGCGCATTGTGATAGGGATGAACTGTTTTTTGGGAGATATTAAGACAACCCCAATCCCATGCCCCATTGCATTTGAGGCCCCATCGAACAATAGAGTCCATTTCTAATTATCACGTTCTTCAAACAACACCATGATGCTTTCATCTGGGAATTCACATTGCATTGACTGATAATCATCAACAAGTTGGTTAGCAAGATGATCAACTAAGGTACTACCTTTGATGGCTTTTTTAGTAACGTAGGTAATATCATATTCTGATAACACCACTTGCCAGCGAGCAATTCTCCCTGTGAGAGTAGACTTTTCGAAAATGTATTTGATTGGGTCCATCTTGGATATCAAACAAGTAGCATGGAAAATCATGTATTGCCTCAAGCGGTGGGCTGCCCAAGCTAAGGCACAACAAGTACGTTCTAACATTGTATATCTCGTTTCAACATCTGTAAATTTTTTACTCAGATAATAGATGGCGTGCTCTTTCTTTCTTGTTTCATTGTGCTGCCCCAACACGCATCCCATGGACCCTTCGAGCACTATAAGATACATAATCAAGAGCCGACCAGGGACTAGAGGGATTAGAATTGGTGGTTTTTGCAAATACTGTTGGATTTTCTCAAATGCGTTTTGGCACTCTTCTTTCCACACAACTATTTGATTCTTTCGCAAAAATTTGAAGATCGGTTCACAAGTAGTGGTTAATTGTGATATAAATCTGGAAATATAATTTAGTCTTCCAAGAAAACCACAAACCTCTCTCTCTGTACTTGGGGGAGGCATTTTTGAAATGGCTCAAACTTTATCGAGGTTGACCTCTATTCCTTTCTGACTAACCACAAATCCCAACAATTTGCCCGACCGCATGCTAAAAGTCCATTTGGAGGGGTTAAGTTTTAGCTTGAACTTTCGAAGTCTTTCAAAGAGTTTATTTAGATCAATCACATGTTTTTCTTCTATTTGTGGCTTAGCAATCATGTCATCTACATAAACTTCTACCTCTTTATGTATCATGTGATGGAATACAGTTACCATATCTCTTTGGTAGGTTGCCCCAGCATTCTTTAGACCAAAAGGCATTACCTTGTAACAAAATGTTCCCCAAGAGGTGATGAAAGTTGTTTTTTCCATATCTTCGGCTGCCATCTTGATTTGATTATATCCTGAGAAACCATCCATAAAGGAGAAAAGCGAATAGTTGGTCGTATTGTCAACCGAAATATCGATGTGAGGCAACGGAAAATCATCTTTAGGACTAGCTTTGTTAAGGTCCCTGTAGTTGACACACATTCGCACCTTACCATCCTTTTTCGGCACAAGGACGACATTAGCTATCCATTGGGGATAATTTGCCACAACGAGGAACCCAACATCAAATTGTTTTCTTACTTATTCCCTAATTTTAATTACATATCGGGTTTCATCCGCCTTAGCTTTTGTTTGACTGGAGATAAATCAGGTTTTAAGGGCAATTTATGCTCCACTATGCTAGTGTCCAATCCAGGCATGTCCTGATATGACTAGGCAAAAATATATTTGTATTCGTGTAGGAGTTGGATTAGTTCATGATATACTTTTTTCTTTAAGATAGTGACGACTTTAATTTCTTTCTTGTTTTCTTCTATCCCTAGATTAATCACTTTTATTGGTTCCTCGTGGGGCATAATGCCCTTGGCTTCTTGTTTTACCAATTTTGACAATTCTAGGATAAGTTCATAATCTTCTTCATTATCTTTTACTGTCTAATTAGCAAGATGGTCAAAGTTATGCGGCGGGATTTTAGTACAGTCATCTGTGAATGAACTATTCCCATATCTGCATGATTTAAGGTTAGGATAAGAAAAAATGAAGAAATTTTGGTGAATGGATGCAAAAATATAAGAATGGTACAAAGGAACGATATGAAAACGAAATGGAAATGTATTTATTGAAATTCAAAGTACTGGAAAAACAAAATTGTGTTCATCCGAAATAAAACATCTTAAGGTCTTAGTAATAGCTTTAATGCTTTTAGAATTACATAGGAATTGCATTAAATACTATAGGCAACTTGATTATCTCCCAATTCTTGATATCTACTTTTGCATCACAAGGACGAACCCAATTTGCATCCACAGCGGCTGCAATGTGGACTTCGTTTGTCTTTCCTGCACTTTGGAAACTATGCCGAATGTCACATATGGGAATCCTTTTGGTTCTAGGCTCTCGATTTTCAATTCGAGCTAACCTTTTTCCTTTAGCCAATCTTCAACTTTGGTTGGTTCGTAGCCTAAACCCCATTTATCTCTATTCTTAGGAAGCTCTATCAATACTTGAGTCCTTCTTCATTCTTCCCCAAACAGTGCCATGGACGATGCCCTCTACTCAACATGAATCTAGCCACATAATAGTTGTGTTTGATAGATGTGGTTCTATTTGTGTCGTCTCGATGTAAGCGGTGTCCACGATTTCTAGTGTTTGGAAGGCGATCTCCAGAGCTTCCTCTGTCGTCTCAGTGTACGGTGTGGTGGGCAACTTACTCACCAACAAGTCTTCCTCTCCTAACACGATTACCAATTGGTCATGTACCCTATACTTTAGCTTTTGATGTAGGGTTGATGGCACCACATCGGTAGAATGGATCCATGGTCTCCCCAATAAGAAGCTATAGGCAGGTACGATATCCATCACATGAAACATGATTTCAAAAGTGATCAAGGCGATTTGAATTGGGAGTTCAATTTCTCCCATCACTTCTCTGCAACTCCCATCGAAAGCTCTAACAACCATATGACTTGGTCTCATATATGTACCATCATAAGGTAGCTTTGCTAATATCAATTTTGACATGACATTTAGTGAGGATCCATTGTCGATGAGGAATCTTGATATCATATGGTCGAGGCACATTACTGAGCAGCTTCTTCAATGAATCCAGACATATTAAACCCTTGAATCTTTTCTCAAACACTGTAAAGTGCTCAGTCTTAAGACTGAGCTCTGATGCCAATTGAAGGTGCAAACACGAGAAGAGGGGGGTTGAATTATGTTTGCCAAAGTTGACAACTTTTGATAATTTATAAATTAAAAAAGAAAGTTTGGTTTTGGTGACTTACTTGGAGTAGAAGCAATCGGATTCAGAGATAGCAAGCAATGAAAGCATAAATAATTTGACAAGTAGATTGATCCTGGTTCACCACTAACTTGGCTACATCCAGTCCCTTCATTCAGAAGGCTTTAATCCACTAATTCAAATACCTTGAATTACAAAGCACCTGACCCTCCAAGTCAATCTTCCCAAACAGCCTCACAACCCCAGACTTTTGAGGAACTAACCACCTTGACCCTACAAGCCAAGTCTTCTCCTAACAACTTGACAACCCCAGATTGATGAAGAAACTAAACCACTATTGGGTTGGATACAAAAGATTGAAACTTGAGTAGTTGCTTCTAACAAAGCTCGTAATAATAATAACTCTCACACTATAAGAAAAGAACACTCAAAAAATATTGCTAATCTGACAAGTGTCTCTCTCTTTGAACTCTAAGATGAATTGAGAACTTTGAGCTTAAGTTACTTTTTTCTGCTTTTCGATGCTTTTCTCCTTCAGCCTTAAGTGTCTATTTATAGTGAAAATTTAGGCTTCAATTTAGTCCTTGTTTATTTCTGAATTGTATCTTGTTCAGATTGAGTTTGTAAATTCTTCATATTGATTATGTTCCTATTTTGTGTAGATTGAATTTATGAATTCTTCAAATAAAAGCTTCTTCAAATCTTCATCAAATGTTGATCAAATATTCTTCAAATCTTCTTCAAAATATTCTTCAAATCTTGACCATATCTTCTTTTCAACTTGGTCAAAGATTTTCTTCAATTATAAATATGAATCAAATCTTATTTTAGATGTTCTTCAATTATAAATTTGAATAAAATCTTAATTTAGATTTTCTTCAATTATAAATTTGAAATGAATCTTATTTTAGATTTTCTTCAATTATAATTTTGAATCAAATCTTATTTTAGATTTTCATCAATTATAATTTGGAATCTTCTTTCATATTCTTTGAAGTCAAATATGTTGTTTTCAAAAAATACTTTTGTTAACATCAAAACTCTAAATGTAAAACCAACTTGGTTCCAACAGAATTCTCGTCACTCCATTACTAGTGTTGGTATTTTTCTTGGTTTTTCTTCAATTACTTTGCAAACAAGAAGCAACATACCGTGTTGATAGCGTTTCAGCAAGTGTACTGAATCCTTGCAAGTAATAATAAAATGGTAGTACCGAGTGTCGAACTCAAGGATTGCGTTTTACTATCGAATTATATTTAATTACTAAAATTGAACAAAAAGTTCCCAAATTGATTGAAGTAATATTTAAAATTAACAACAGTAATAAAATTGATCCTTTATAATGAGAAAAATGTCAGGGATGAGTTTCACTTTGAATCCAACCTTGGTGTCTACTGAATTCCTTTATTGAATTATTACCGAATTCTCTCTATTATTCTTGCCCTAATGTCTTAGTGACAGAACCTTTAATTCCAAAGTAGCCCCTAATTCCTTAGTGGATTTAAGATTAGAATTAAGCCTAACCGTGCAGGAATTCTCTGGTTAAACTATTGCCTTTGCAACTAATTTAATTGGTTTCATGACCTGCATCTATCCGTAGACTACAAATTCATGAATTTCTCATCTCAAGCATTCGTAAAGTGCACTTCGGTTTCAAAATACGAATTGTAGAACATTTTAATGTTGATCAAGCAATAAAAAGCATTAAGCACAGAGATGAGAAAAATAATTCAATAAACTCATTCATATAACTAGAAATCAAATCAGAAAAATAAGGGTTTCATCTTGTTACACTCATCCCTAACAAATAGGGTTTAGTTACTCATGATAGAGATACAAAAGATAGGGATTAAAGAAGAATTACAAGAATGATTCATGAATGATTCTTGATAAAACTGCTCCAATGATGTTAGCAACGGCCGTCTTTGAGTTTCTCTGCTAGGGCACAAGTCACCCAACTTCCCAATAGTCAAAAAGATACCTAAAAAGTGACAAAAACGAGTTTTAATATGTTCCTCTGCGCGTCATGCGCTTCAGGCGCGCTTCAGGCGTGAAATAATAGTGTCATCAGCGCGAAATGCGCTTAGGGCGCACTTGGGGCGCGCTTCAAGCGCACAACATCTTCTGCCTGGCTTTTAGTTCATTTTTCTCCTATTTTAAGTTCGAATTTGGTTTTGATGTCTTCATGAAAGCTGTAGCTATGGATCTTAGCTTAGCTTTCATTTGCACTTGGTTTGACTCCAATTGGACATCTACAACTCCATATATGGCTAAAATACTCCACATAGGTCATGTCGATTTCTCACCAAAATTCAGCACTGCACTAAGACAAAGAAACAACGCAAAACTACGAAAAATATCTACTTAATCAAGGAAATAAGAACATAAATATTTCATTAAATCAAAGAACTAAAATCAACAAAATATATCAAATAACTCCTTAAATTAACTAATGAATAAAAGATAAATAAGACTAAAAACAATGAAAACTATGCATATGATGAAGAGTCATCACGTGTCACAGTCGTCGTCTGAAGCCGAGTATCGATCCTTAGTAGATGCGGTTTATGAGCATCAATGATTGGTATATTTGCTCCAATATCATCGTGTTTCATGCTCTCGTATGCCAATTATTTACTATGACAACCAATGCTCGTTGCACATTGTCGTGAAACTTGTAATCCATGAACGAACAAAACGCGTAGAATTTAATTTTCAACTCGTACGAGAGAAGGCCTATGAATGTATCATGTGTTTTTTCTTGTTTCTTTAATTGATTAGCTTGCTGGCTTTTCTCACTTAGGCTATCTATCCTAACTCATTCATATTGTGGGAAATGCAGAATATGCAAGATGAAACAAAAAGATCTCAAGTCACTTGACGTTAGTTAGAGTGGTTCTCACTAATATGAAGTTAGTTATAGTTAGTTTCATAGATCTATTTCTCTACATACAGTCTATGTAGCTTAAGGAAGACTAGCTAGTTGACATAATACTATATGTTATTTCATTCTTTCATTATCAATGAATAACACATCTTATCTTCCTCCCTATTCATAGAGTTTTCAATTGGTTCTTACATGGAATTGCATTCCTAATAATGGTAAATTATTAATTTTGGAACTATTGTCTCTTGTGAAGGAATTGGTGGGACACCTAAGACATGTATACTTTTGACTTTGAGAATGGAATCCGATTATATCATATGATTGTAGAGTTGTGGAAGGTTTGCTTTATGACTTAAGAATTGCTTGGAGCAGAAGTTATAGACACATTGATCAAGGTCCATTAAAACTCAAAGGCATAGTTGAATTTGTAACTTTCTGGATGTTGTTTACCCCTAAAAATAAATAACTTGTTATCCAAGAGCGGCAAGTATTCGAATTTTAGGTTAGCTAAATTCCTTATATCCAAGGAAGAATCAAGTGCGCATGAAGCAACTAAATATGGGTTAGTCGAGTCTTTCTTAGATTTTCAAGTGTCTACAAAAAATGCAGAGGCTCAAGATCGAGTTAATGCCTAATATAACCTAATAGTTTAATAGTTAGACCCACCTTCCACGTTTTTAGCACACTAATGATCAGCACGGAGGCACGATTTCAAGGAAAAAGCATGTGCAGATATTGCAAATAGGACATCCCGAAGAACACAACAAAAACGAGCCAATCATGAGGCGCCACAAATTTATCAAGTCTCTCAACAAATTGCTGACATTGTTAAACTAATGGTTCATAATTAGGTTCAACAATAGTTCCTAGCAATAGTTTGTTGTGAACTAGTATAAAAGTACATGTGTCCCTTCTCTATATCCACTCTGTTATTTAATCTAAGTTTTTTATGATTCAACTTTATTTTACTTAAACTGTTTTATAATCATAAGTTGAATGATTTGATCAAGAACATATCATTTTGTTTAAGCAACTCAAATAATTTTCAAAAATGGCAAAACACAATTCAAACCCCCCATTTCTTGTGTTTTCCAGCACCATCAAGGTTCAATAAGAATGAAGGAAAATGTTCAGTTAAATTCCCTAATACGAATATGCTACCATGGCTATCAGTTGCATGGATCTTCAGCTAATGGAGAAACTGGTTGGATAGGTTTTCCATGATCTAAATGAATTGGCCTACCGGGTGGTACGCATTGAGTAATTCATCCAAGAAAAGAAAAAGAAGTGTGGTAGCTGAGGGAGAGTCTCACACATGGTTTCCATAATCGACATGGATGAGTCTGATGATGATATATAAAATGATTATGCAACAGACATAATGACGGCTGGAATTTTGAAAGGGAAAAGCTTTTATTGTCCAGCCTTGAGGCCTGCCAAAGGGATGGATAATATATCCTTAGATACCAAAGTTGATTATTTCTTTGGCAATATTAAAGCTAGCTATATTTTTTATTATCTACTCAAAGATAAGCATATACGACTATTAGATGGCCACAAAATACTTCATCCTGAGGAAATCAAAGGTAAAAAGCGTTACATATGGCACAACTCCTACAACCATTCAACGAATAATTGTATCATCTTTTGAGAAAAGTTACTCAAAAGGCTATTAAGGACGACATGTTCAAGTTAGCTGACAAAAGGATTGCTGAGATAGCCATCGATACATATCCCTTCCCAGTTAGGAATATAAAAATTGTATCATTTGTTGAACCAACAAGGTTCAAGTTAATTGTGAAAACGAGGTAGTAGACACACATATCAACCAAAAAGATGAAACAAACTTTACAAATGATTGTTGATGTCTAGGGTTAGGAACATGAGAAGATCTCTTCACCTCAATTTCTAGAAGCTTTGGTTAAGGTGATCCTAGGACAATTCAAAAGGTCTAAGTCTAACATGGCAATGTTGGGGATGCTAAATACAACAAGTAAGAATGTGCAGGATCAAGAATGGTCAAATCTCTAATAATGTTATATCAGATGCCCAAGAACATGTCTAATATGAACCTGAGTCCATGATGAATGATCCCTAATCCATGTTAACAACCCAAGATGAAGCCGATCTAGATAATATGGTTAATTCGACTGACTTCTCATATTCTTGGATGAAATACTCAAAGACTATTATAAGGTCCATAAGGAATCAATCCTAGAACCTTATTCCAGGAAGACACGAACATCAATACGGCACCCATAGATATTGTAACATCCTCTAAAATTATTAATTAAAATACTTTGGATCTATAAATATATTTTCCAATATTAAATTAGGTGTGGTAATTATTCGCCTTGTTTGCCTTATTGTAGTAAAGTTTTTAGTAAGAATTATTTAGTAGATGTATTTTTATTTCTAAGGCAAGAAGAATTTGGGCTAAGGGTTGTGGCTTGGTATCACACGGCCCATTTGAATGAGTAGGAAGTTGAGCTGGGAGTTTATGTCTTGTTTTTTATGAAGGTTAACTAATAATTGATGAAGGTTAACTAATAATAATAATAATAATAATAATAAGAATTATAATAATATTTTCTCCCTTCTATTCCTTATTCAGGCCCAACGCTATCTACCCAATAATATTCACTTTAAATAGAAAAGAATACTGAAACCCTAGCCACAATCACAAACCCTATTCCACAAACCCTTTACAAACAAGATTTTGTAAAGAATACCAAAATCCTGGCCACCATCACCTCTTTTTCTTCGTGCATCAAAAGCTTGGAACTTCTTTTCCTTGTGAAAAACTTCGTGGGGCTTAGAGATTTGTACTAGGAAGAAAAACGGCCAAGGTAAGGGCTTTTCCCCACACAAATTATAGTTAGACCGTTGGTTAGATGGCATGAAATTAATAATTGTGATTGCTTGCTTTTTGAAAGGAATAATATGTAGACTAATGAATTAAAATAATGAAACCCCCATTCCTTTGTGTTAAGTTTATTATATAATATATGATTTTTGGAAGTAAAGTATGAATTTTGATGTTATATGTGATGAAGTTTTGATTTTTATGGCGAATATGAAGTAAAGTATGAATTTTATGTTATATATAATAAAGTTTTAATTTTTATAATGATGTATGAGTTGGAGTTGAATCTTGTTGTTATATATGTTAAGGTGTTAATTTTTATGGTGTGTATGATACCAAGTCTTGATTTTTGTGTGTATATGATGGAAGTTATGATTTTCATGATTATTTGTTCATGGATATGTGATCTTAGTGATATGTGAATAAGATGATGATTTTGAAAAGTGATTTGAATGCTTATGACATGATTCTTAGTGGGCTGTGTGGAAATATATCTCTTTGATAATATATCATCATATCATGTCATGGCATATGCATCTTCGTGGAAGTTGCCTTAGTGACAGGTTTTTCCCCATTGGTATGGGTGATCTGTGTGCAAGTTGCCTTAGTGGCAGGTTTTCCCCATTGGTATGGGTGATTTTTCTGTGTGGAAGTTGCCTTAGTGGCAGGTATATCCGGATCATATAGTTTTAGGAGCATGCATCATGTATATATTTTTGTTATGCAATTTATTGGTTTGTGTATTTTTCTTTTAAATTGGAAGTTTTACTTTTATATATTTTGTGTTATTCTTCTATATGTTTAACTTTGGTTTGATGTGGATGATGGAATAAAACTGACCCTTACAACAACATTTTAGGTACTAATGAGTTCGAGGAGATTCAAGTGTAGTTGATGAGTATTAACGTGCGACGAACGGGGAAAAAAATGGGTTTTCAATATAATTTTGTAATGATAGGATTGTCGCGATACTTCTAAGTTTGTTTTTAATCAACTTTTAAAATGCACTAGGATTCTAAAAATGCGGAAGTGGGTTCCCTTCCGTTAGGAATTATTGTTTTCTTGTTATAGCCTTGAATAAACATTTTCTTAATAAAATTAAATAAACGTGGTTGTTACTATTTATTTGCATGAATAAATGTTAGGTAGTTAGATAAAAAAAAAAAAAAAGAATTGTCGTAAATCTTTCAAATCAATATATTTTTAAGTAACGCTGTGGATTAAAAATCGGGGGTGTTACAATTGGTATCAGAGCAATAATCCTCAGAAATTTTGGGGTGGGACGATTTTGTATGACGCTTGCCTTGATTTATGCCTTGATTTATGTGTGATGCTTGACTTTGTTATTTATGCCTTGATTTATGTGTGATGCTTGACTTTGTTATTTATGCCTTGATTTATGTGTGATTCTTGACTTTGGTGTATTTTTATTTTAGGATTCATTATTAATTTTGTTATATATGTATTTATATAGGGAAAATTAACATTATGAATTGATTACTTGATCTCTTTTAATGCTAAAAAAAAAAAAAAACAGGAATTTTCTTTCAATTAATTACAATTATGATATGCCTTGAATTCTTGATCCTAGATTTGAAATTTTTACTAATTTACTACTCGTGGTTTAATGATGTTATTAATTATGGCAATTAAATTTATAATGAATATAAATATTCCGTAATTACTTAAATTTTGATTTATGATCTAAAATTTTGCAATAAAGACAATGTTTTAAACCTTCAACCTATTTAAAATTTTAGAATCCCCATAATATAAGGGAAGGGTAATATCGTAAAGGTTGTATTAGTGGGATTTTGGCTAAGGAAAGACTTGGTTATTAAGTGGTCCGTTGACCCAACTCTCTTTCCTAGGAACCCCACTAATACACGGTTTACGGTGTGACCTGAACTTATCGTATAACCGTGAATAAAATATTCCCTTACAACCCTACGATTACAATTAGATCATAGTGTTATCCTAATTAGAAAATTTGTAGGAAGTATGGCTCGTCGCGCAAATCGACCAGTCCCACAGGGAGGAAGTGACATGACTGAAGTAATCCAAGCCATGAATGCAATGGCAGCTGGAATGACCCAACAAGTTGCAGTTCAGGCTGAGCAAGCTGCAGTCCAAGCTCAACGCAATGCGCAGAGGGACCAGATGGAGGAAGCAGCTATGGCAACAAGAGGACTGACTGAATTCCGTAGACAGGACCCGCCAAAATTCAAGGGGGAATATGAGCTTGACAAGGCTGACCTCTGGCTGCAGGAGATCGAGAAGATCTTTGAGATCCTCCACTGCCCAGATGACACAAAGGTGGAGTATGCCGCCTATTTGTTGGTTGGTGAAGCTGAATATTGGTGGCGAGGGGCGAACAAAATGATGGAAGGAAACCACGAAGAGGTGACCTGGGATGTTTTCAAGAGAAAATTCTTGGACAAATATTTCCCGAAGAGTGCCAGGGCTGAGAAGGAGGCCCAATTTCTAAAACTATATCAGGGAAGTCTCACAATGTCCGAGTATGCAGCAAAGTTTGAGTCCCTAGCAAAACATTTTCGCTATTTTCGTAACCAAATGGATGAAGAGTACATGTGTGAGAGGTTTGAAAGCGGGCTCAGGTATGAGATTAAGGAGTCCGTGGAACCCCTAGAGATACGTCAATATCAGGTGCTGGTGGAGATGTGCAAAAAGGTGGAGATCATGAAACGGAGCCGCCTTAATAGGAGTGCTATTGGTGGACCAACGAGACCTCAGGTAGAAATCAAACACAACCTTAACATTCAATTATGGGGTTTTGTCTCTAAATGTTACTTTCGAACAGGGAAATGGTGACCAACAAAATAAAGGTAGACAGCTCCAACAGCAAAAGTCGTATGCTCGCCCACAGGAGACTGCTAAAGATCGGAGGCCTCAGAATGCGGGACAGAACCAAACACGTACCATGCGATGCTTTCACTGTGGACAAGAGGGACATAAGATAACCGAGTGTCCCAAAAGAACCAGGTTATGTTATGGTTGCCAAAAACCAGGCCATCTTGCAAAAGATTGCTGAGAAAAGGATAGTGCTAATGATAAGGATGATGCACGCCCTACTGCTCGAGGACGTGTTTATCACATAAGTGGAAAAGAAGCACCATCTTCCTCAGAACTTATTCAGAGTGAGTGTTTAATTGCTGGAAAAATACTTTCTGTGATATATGATTCTGGAGCAACACATTCGTTCATTTCAATAGATTGGGTGAATTCACTCAAACTAGATGTCACTACCTTGCCGTTTGACTTAGTAGTTGCCCTACCCTCTGTTGAGCCAGTAAAATGTAATTCGGTGTGCTTGCAATGCCCGCTGACTGTGTTTAAAATGAACTTTAAGACCGATTTAATTTGTATCCCTCTAAAACATCTGGGAGTAATTCTGGGAATGGATTAGTTGTCTAACAACTACGTCCTACTAGACTGTGCTCGACGGAATGTGATATTTCTGGATCCCGATATTTCGAAGTTCCTCTCAACCAACAGACTGAAGTTTTCTCTGAATGGAGGAGTCCAAAAATATGTGTTTCTCAACTCAATCAGTATGAATCCAGAGGTTACTGTCGATGATATCCCAGTGGTGAGGGATTTCTCTGAAGTCTTTCCAACAGACGTACCAGGACTACCCCCAGTTCGCGATGTCGAGTTTTCTATTGATGTTATTCTGGGTACGGGACCCATTTCTATGGCTCCTTACAGAATGGCCCCCTTAGAGCTATCAGAACTAAAGAACCAACTGGAAGACCTTTTGTCTAAACAATTCATTCGGCCTAGTGTGTCACCATGGGGAGCCCCCGTACTATTGGTCAAGAAGAAGGATGGAAAGTCGAGACTGTGTGTTGATTACCGACAACTCAACAAAGTCACAATAAAAAACAGATACCCCTTACCCCGCATTGATGACTTAATGGACCAACTCAAAGGAACAGAGGTGTTTTCTAAGATCGATCTAAAGTCGGGATACCATCAGATTCGAGTGAAAGAAGATGATATATCCAAGACAGCCTTTAGAACGCGATATGGGCACTATGAGTACTTGGTGATGCCCTTCGGAGTGACCAATGCGCCAGCTATCTTCATGGATTATATGAACAATATTTTCCGTCCATTCTTAGACAAGTTTGTGGTGATTTTTATTGATGACATCTTGATCTATTCCAAGAGTCGGGAGGAACATGAGGAACATCTGCGTCAAGTTCTACAAATACTGAAGGATCAACAACTATATGCCAATCTAGGAAAATGCGAATTTTGGTTGGAAGAACTGAAGTTCTTAGGACATGTAATTTCTAAGGAAGGGATTGCTGTCGACCCATCCAAGGTAGAAGCCGTGATGGCATGGAAACAACCGCAAACAGTCACAGAGATCAGGAGTTTTCTAGGTTTGGTCGGGTACTATAGGAGATTTATTGAGGGATTTGCCAAGATTGCTGCCCTATTAACACACCTTACGAGGAAGAACCAGATTTATGCTTGGACTGAGGCATGTGAGAAAAGTTTCCAACTGATGAAAGAAAAGCTAACTACGTCCCCAGTGTTAGTGTTGCCACAACCAGAAGAGCCTTACGAGGTTTATTGTGATGCTTCCTATCAGGGTTTGGGTTGTGTTCTGATGCAGAACAAACAAGTAGTGGCCTATGCCTCAAGGCAATTGAAGGCGCATGAAAAGAATTATCCCACTCATGACTTGGAGTTAGCTGCAATTGTTTTCGCATTGAAAATTTGGAGACACTATCTATACGGGTGTAGTTTTGATGTATTTAGTGACCATAAGAGTTTGAAATACTTATTTGATCAAAAGGAACTTAACATTAGGCAGATGAGATGGATGGAGTTCATTAAAGATTATGAGTTCACGTTGCATTACCATCCAGGGAAAGCAAATGTGGTGGCTGATGACCTAAGCAGGAAGCGAGTTCATCTCTCGTTTGTATCAATGAAGGGGTTGGAGTTATTAGAGAAGTTTCGTGACTTGGATCTTTATTTGGATTCTGCATTGGAGAAACTACACTGTGGAATGATTGTTATAAATAGTGAATTGATGAATGAGATTAAAGTTCTCCAAGTTACAGACGTGTCGACTCAAGAAAAAAGGAAGTTGATCGAGGTCGGCAAGGCACCTGAATTCAAGGTGGGCCCCGACGATATTTTGAGATGTAGTGGACGTATTTGTATACCTGACAATGCAGAGTTGAGGAGGACTATCTTGGATGAGGCCCACAAAAGCAAGCTGAGTATTCACCCTGGTATCACCAAAATGTATAAAGACCTTAAGCTGAAGTGTTGGTGGCCGGGAATGAAGAAACAAGTAGCAGAATATGTGGCTTCGTGTTTGACTTGTCAGAAAGCTAAGGTAGAGCATCAAAAGCCAGGGGGACTACTAATGCCACTAGATATTCCAGTATGGAAATGAGATAGTATATCCATGGATTTCGTGGTAGAATTGCCTAAGACTCAACGGAAGTTTGACTCCATTTGGGTAATTGTCGATAGGCTGACCAAATCTGCCCATTTCATACCCGTGAGGACTACTTATGATGTGACTAAGCTTCTAGAGATATCTACATTGCCGAGATTGTCAGACTACATGGGGTGCCGTCTAGCATTGTGTCGGATAGAGATCCGAAGTTCATTTCTCGTTTGTGGAGAGCATTACATGAGGCGTTGGGTGCTTAGTTGAGATTGAGTTCGGCCTATCACCCTCAAACCGATGGACAAACAGAAAGAACTATTCAAACATTGGAGGATTTACTAAGAGCGTGTGTGTTGGATGAGCAAGGAAGTTGGGATAACATGTTGCCTCTCGTTGAGTTCACTTATAATAACAGCTACCATGCGAGCATTGGGATGGCACCGTACGAAGCCCTGTATGGGCGTAAGTGTCAAACCCCCTTGTGTTGGTATCAGGATGGTGAGAACCTAATTGTAGGGCCAGAATTGGTACAACAGACCACAAATAAGGTCCGTCTGATCCAAGAAAGGATGAAGATAGCGCAAAGTAGACAAAAGAGTTATGCCGACCAACGAAGGAAACCATTGGAGTTTCAAGAGGGTGAACATGTATTTTTAAGAGTGACGCCTACTACTGGAGTTGGTAGGGCACTAAAGTCTAAGAAGCTAACTCCTAAATTCATTGGCCCGTATCAGATCCTACGACGTGTGGGTCTCGTAGCTTATCAGATTGCTTTGCCTCCAAGTCTAGCCAAACTGCACGACGTGTTCCATGTGTCACAACTGAGGAAGTACATCGTTGATCCTTCCCATATTATCGTGCCAGATGATATACAGTTAGAGGAGAATTTTTCGTTTGCAGTTCTGCCGCTGAGCATTGCGGATAGGACTACTAAGCATTTACGAGGCAAAGAGATCGCCTTGGTCAATGATTTGGATCTATAAATATATTTTCCAATATTAAATTAGGTGTGGTAATTATTCGCCTTGTTTGCCTTATTGTAGTAAAGTTTTTAGTAAGAATTATTTAGTAGATGTATTTTTATTTCTAAGGCAAGAAGAATTTGGGCTAAGGGTTGTGGCTTGGTATCACACGGCCCATTTGAATGAGTAGGAAGTTGGGCTGGGAGTTTATGTCTTGTTTTTTATGAAGGTTAACTAATAATTGATAAAGGTTAACTAATAATAATAATAAGAATTATAATAATATTTTCTCCCTTCTATTCCTTATTCAGGCCCAACGCTATCTACCCAATAATATTCACTTTAAATAGAAAAGAATACTGAAACCCTAGCCACAATCACAAACCCTATTCCACAAACCCTTTACAAACAAAATTCTGTAAAGAATACCAAAATCCTAGCCACCATCACCATCACCTCTTTTTCTTCATGCATCAAAAGCTTGGAACTTCTTTTCCTTGTGAACAACTTCGTGGGGCTTAGAGATTTGTACTAGGAAGAAAAGCGGCCAAGGTAAGGGCTTTTCCCCACACAAATTATAGTTAGACCGTTGGTTGGATGGCATGAAATTAATAATTGTGATTGCTTGCTTTTTGAAAGGAATAATATGTAGACTAATGAATTAAAATAACGAAACCCTCAATCCTTTATGTTAAGTTTATTATATAATATATGATTTTTGGAAGTAAAGTATGAATTTTGATGTTATATGTGATGAAGTTTTGATTTTTATGGCGAATATGAAGTAAAGTATGAATTTTATGTTATATATAATAAAGTTTTAATTTTTATAATGAATATGAAGGAAGAGTTGAATTTGTATGTTATATGTGACAAAGTTTTATGATGATGTATGAGTTGGAGTTGAATCTTGTTGTTATATATGTTAACGTGTTAATTTTTATGGTGTGTATGATACCAAGTCTTGATTTTTGTGTGTATGTGATGGAAGTTATGATTTTCATGATTATTTGTTCATGGATATGTGATCTTAGTGATATGTGAATAAGATGATGATTTTGAAAAGTGATTTGAATGCTTATGACATGATTCTTAGTGGGTTGTGTGGAAATATATCTCTTTGATAATATATCATCATATCATGTCATGGCATATGCATCTTCGTGGAAGTTGCCTTAGTGACAGGTTTTTCCCCGTTGGTATGGGTGATCTGTGTGGAAGTTGCCTTAGTGGCAGGTTTTCCCCATTGGTATGGGTGATTTTTCTGTGTGGAAGTTGCCTTAGTGGCAGGTATATCCGGATCATATAGTTTTAGGAGTATGCATCATGTATATATTTTTGTTATGCAATTTATTGGTTTGTGTATTTTTCTTTTAAATTGGAAGTTTTACTTTTATATATTTTGTGTTATTCTTCTATATGTTTAACTTTGGTTTGATGTGGATGATGGAATAAAACTGACCCTTACAACAACATTTTAGGTACTAATGAGTTCGAGGAGATTCAAGTGTAGTTGATGAGTATTAACGTGCGACGAACGGGGAAAAAAATGGGTTTTCAATATAATTTTGTAATGATAGGATTGTCGCGATACTTCTAAGTTTGTTTTTAATCAACTTTTAAAATGCACTAGGATTCTAAAAATGCGGAAGTGGGTTCCCTTCCGTTAGGAATTATTTCTTGTATTAGCCTTGAATAAACATTTTCTTAATAAAATTAAATAAATGTGGTTGTTACTATTTATTTGCATGAATAAATGTTAGGTAGTTAGATAAAAAAAAAGAATTGTCGTAAATCTTTCAAATCAATATATTTTTAAGTAACGCTGTGGATTAAAAATCCGGGGTACCGTTGGTCTTATCCCTCTTGAGTTCAAGGGAAAGATCTCTCGACCAAAAGGAAAGATAGCAAAGATTAAACTTAAAAGCCTAAGTCTCATCAAGGGTTGGCTAATGATTATAGAGATCAAGTAGTTGATTCCCCTATTCGAAGGAAACTCCCAACATTCGAGACTAACGATTTGTTTATAGATGTTAATCTAGGGACTTTAGAGGAACCAAGAATGGCTAAATTTAGTTTATGGTTGTCTAAAACTAAGAGGGGTAATTTAGTGGAGTTGATTAATCCACTAGGAATGTGGAATGATTATCAAATATAGTTCTTGTAATCAAGAAGAATGGTCAGGTGAGGGTTTTCACGAACTATCACAACCTAAATTTAGCCACTTCAAAGGATGAATATGGAATGCCAGTAGTTGACCTGTTAGTTGATTTTGTGGCTAGCTATGTCATTTTCACCTTCATGGACAGGTATTCAAGTTACATTCAAATATTTATTACCAAGCAAGACACTCATAAAACAACATTATGATGACATGGGACATTAGGATCTATGAGTGGATTGCCATGCCCTTTGGTCTCAAGAATGGAGACACTACTTATCAAAGGATATGAATAGAATCTTCTATGACCTTACTGGAAAAAGCATTGAGGTATGCATTGATGATGTGGTAGTCAAATCCCTAAACTTCCAAGGCCATCTGGAGTAGTTGGAGCGGGCTTTGAAAATAATAAGGCTCCATGGTCTAAAGATGAACCCAGTAAAATGTGTATTTGCGGTATCAATTGGGAATTTTCTAGGTTTCTTGGTGAACAACAATGGAATTGAAGTGGATAAGAACAAAGCTAGGACCATATTGGAAACCTGTCCTCCCACTGTCAAGAAGGAATTGCAAAGTTCTTAAGGAAAGACTAACTTTCTAAAGAGATTCATATCCAATTTAATGGCCAAAATGAATGCTTTTTCACCTTCGCTTCGATTGAAAGATTTAGAAGAATAAATATGGGGAAGGCATAAAAAAAAGTTATTTTATCAAATCAAGGAGACTTTAGCTAACCTACCAGTACTTATGCCACCAATTCAAAGTAAACCACTCAAGTTATACATTATTGATCAAAATGAGTCTATCAGTTGCTTGCTAGCCTAGGATGTTGAGGATGGTAGAGAGAGTTATGTATTATCTCAGTCGAATCTTGAATAACACAGAAACTAGATACATGTCTATTGAGAAATTATGTTTTCAAGATTCTATGCTTGTACTAAATTTGAATATTATTTATTACCGAGAGAAGTTTTAATTTTGTGCAATAGTGACATAGTTAGATATTTACTGGAGTTTTTGTTGCAAGGTCGACTAATGAAATGAGCCATCAAACTTAATGTGTTTGCATTAAAATATGCCCCCTATGAGAAGTGAAGGGACATGCTCTAGCAAACTTTTTAGCACAACATTCGTGCCTAGAAGTCCAAGATCCATTAGCCGAGTCGAACCTTGTCATGACTGCCAAATCTTGAATTTTGATGTTTGACAGATTTAGAACCCCAAAAGGGAACTAAAATTGGCATTTTCATCATTAATTCAAAAGGTAGAGTTAATGTCAACTAAATCTAAGTCTTCCAATGATCAAGTTGAATATAAAGCTATGATTATGGGGTTGAGGATACTAGCAAGCATGGTAACAGAGTATGACCACATACAGGTCAAGGGAAATTCACAACAAGTAGTAAAAAAAATTACTAGAGAATACCAATGCTTGAACCCAAACATCCAAAGGAGTTGTGAAACGACTAGCAAACTACTACGTATGTTTATCGATGCAGTCAACTTACACATTTCTCGTGAAGAAAAATGAGGAGGCTAACGAATTAGCTCAACAAGCATCCGAATATAAGGAAACACCCTCGGGACTTATTCATGAGGAATATTCTATAAAAGGGTGCCTTCTGATGGTTAACCTCAACCAATTTCAAATTGAAGCAAAAAGCATTCAACTTTATTTTAGTAGATAGGGATTATATAAAAGAGGATGCAATGGTGTTCTCTTAAAGTGCGTAGGGAAGATAGAGTCTCTCAAAATCTTGGCTAGGACTTGTCCCATCATGAAGTAGTTAATTTATCGCCTTAGATACTATTGGCCCACCATAGTGGCTGACGGTTTCTAGTATGCTAAAATATGTGAAGCATTTTAGTTGTGCAAAGCTATACAAAGGGTGCCATTCGAATTACTACACCTAGTGATTAAACCCTAGCCTTTTAGAGGATGGGATATAGATTTAACAAGAAGACATATCCAACTTCTTCAAAAAGACATACGTTCATCATAGTAGCTACTAATTATTTTACCAAATGGGTAGAGCGTCAGCCTATGGTAAATGTGGGTTAAGATGTAATAATCAGGTTTATTCAATACCAATTCATCTACAGATTTGGCATTCTAGAGACCATTATAATTGATCAAGAGAAAATGTTCACCGATGAAAAAGTGGTAGCCTTTATGCAAGAGTCTGGAACCAAAATAATACATTCCACTCCCAATAGCTCCCAAGCTAATGGGACTGCTGAGGCAATCAACAAAATCACCATTGACCTAATTAAGAAAAATATTAAGGATAAGTTGAAAAAATGGCATGAAAGCTTACATGAAGTTTTGTGGGCCATAAGGAATTCTAAAACCACTGCAACGGGTTTCACCCTTTATCGGCTCACCTATGGTCAAAATGCAGTTCTCCTATTAGAGATTAATGTAGCTTCAATTAGAGTTGATAAGAAAAGCAAGCTCAACATGGATGAATATCAACAAGCTATGTTGAGGGAAATGGAGTCCTTGGATGAGGACCAATTAATGGCCTTAACTAGGATTGAGAATTCAAATATTAAAATGGCAAAGGCTTACAACAAACGAGTCAAACTCAAATGATTCGTTGAAGGTGACTTAGTTTGGAAAACAATTTTGCCAATGGGAATTAAAGACCCTAAATTATTAAAATAGTCTCCAAACTGGGAAAAACCCTTTTTGTGAGCAAAGTTATTAGTGGACGATCCTATCAGGTCATGAATATGTGGGTAAAAAATTAAATAGAAGCATATATGGAAAATACTTAAATATTATCCTACTTTTTTGGAAACTATTGAGGAACAATGGTAATAAAGTTTCCATTTAATGTTTTAAAATGTAGTCACAAGCCTATACGAATGGGTCTTGAGTGGTTTCCTTTGCAGGGTCTTCAATAATCTCTTCATTGAGAGGAAGAGAACCTTCAATATGGGCTTCTAGCTGCAAAGTCTTCTCGGTTATTGCCTCTTCAATTAAAGAGACTTCTACTACTACAACCTTAGAAACTATTTGTTTTTCATCTACTTTAGTCACGGGAGGCTCGACTATTGGAGAAGAAAGTGCTAACGCTGAGGGAGCAGAAGTTGGTTCCCTAGCCTTGGCTGTGGAGAGTATGAAGTTCTCCCAAGTCTCTCATTTGAGTTTCAACCCTTTTTAGCTGGTGGCAAAGTCTAATTAAATACCTACCTTTTGAGCCAGCAAGGGCTTCAACTCACAATCAATGTGTGTCGACTCGATGTACAAGTTAACTATTTGATTGTTAGTCGTTTTCAATTTCTTGGCTACCTGCAAGCCTCAGGATTAAGCTTCTCCAATTTCTTCTTGATTTAATCTTTTTCACTCTTCTTCAAGAAGATCATTCTTTAATCAATAGCCATTTTCCTTCGAAGAGTTGCGATCTTCTCCTCTTCGAGTTTTGAGTAAGCGGCTTAGATGATTATCTTGTTTGCCTCCAATGTCTGCATGTTGCCTAGATACGTGCAATGAGAGCCTATTGATCCCTCAAGCCAGAATAACCTCTTGAGATGTCACCTAGTTGAAGAGCAACTTTGCTTAACAAGTCTCTAAGGGCATGGTACATTCCATCGATTGAGGATAGCCAAAAGAGTATAGTCTTTAAGCAACAATCGCATCTACTGAGATAAGGATTTCATTTTGTAATGTTTCGTCCACTTCATGAAGGTCTTCTTTGAGTAACAAAGGGATTACGGCAGGGAAATCCTCTTCCCCAAAATATCGGCTCAACTCGACCTCAGATATATTGGGATTAGAAGAAAGAGGCTGAACTAAAGTTGCAATAAGGGTCTGAGCCACAAAACTTGGCTCTGGAAGGATTGTGGGGGGAAAGCCTTGCAAATACAAAGAAGTCATCTTGAAAGTTTCATGAAGAAAAAAGGTAAGATATTAGCGGATAAAGTAAATTGGAGCTTATCTTATTCAGAAAGGATTCTACCTTGTCATGAGAATCTAGGGTGGTTTTAAGTGGAGAAGTAGGAGGTATGTTGGTCGCTGCTAAGGGAGTTTGATGCAGAGTTTTTTTTTTTTTTTTTTTATAAAAAACCATTATGTTATATGGCATTTGAATTTTTTAGAATTTCAAAACATCTAAGGTATGATTTCAAACAAATTAGAAAAACTAAAAAAACTGAGATATTTTGGATGTGTTTATGTTCTAGTAAACTCAAAATTTTAATTTAGCAGTACAAATTGGATAAATAAAAAGGTTGCATAAGGGAACTTTAGATCTATGATGCTTATGTGGATGTATCAAAAATTAAGAAACTGAGAGGAAACACAATCTTTGTCGTACTTATCCATTTGTGAATATCAAAAAGCGATGAAATGGGCAAATAAGTGAATCTAATACAATTTGGTAGCTTATAGAACAAGTTGATATAGGACGTTCATGTGACATTCTTGTCACTACAATAAACAATGTCTTTCCATATCTCCATCATTGACTCTTGTTTATCCTTCAAGACATATTTCTTGCATTTGACTTCAATATTTGTATCAATGTGAAACTGACAAAGCAAATTAACGGCGTGCGAAAATACAACAGCAAGTGCTTTCATCAAAGCAATCGATCACACAATCACCTTGAGGAAATTAGTTTTGTGTAACAAACAATTCTCTTAATGTCTCTAATTCCCAATAGAAGTTATCTTCACGCTCGCATTTCAAATAAGAAAATCCCACTATAAATGTTCTCCAAGTAAGAGAAACTCTTCATTGGATGTTGCCACCAATTTAAGAGATGTGTGATTTATTTAATATAAGTTGTAATGGAATATGCTTTGTTATTTATATTTATAATTGGTTTATTTAATCCGGTCAAGTTATGTTTTGTTTATTTATGTAATTATTAAATTATGTTATTTATGTTTATGTTATTTATCTGTTATTTATGTAATTTTTAATTTAAATTATTTTTAAGAGCAACTCAGACACATTATTCCAGAAAACATAAATATCAACATTTGACAAGAATACCAGATTAATCAAAATTAAAATCAACCAAAGTATTATAATTAAACAAAATATTAAAACAATGTCTATCTAAATCAAAAGCAATACTCCGTAATACATAAATACTACTGCGTAACTCTATTTCTAATGTTACTCTGTCTCCTCCTACGATACAAAAATACATCATGTGTGTGATTAATGATCTGTTACACACATTCATATGCACGAGTTCCCTCCTCCATCATCACATGTGCTTCAAGTGCAAGATCTCTAACCATCCTACAAATTGGTAGTGTGTCAGCTACATTAAATGCATACTCTTGTTGTATGAAGACCTCCAGGTCTACAAATCTCAGATGATTTTCCTCTGGAAACGATTGCATGAAAGGATGGGAAACCCTATAAAACCAAGTTATATATCCAACTACAATATCCCAACTCCTGTCCACGAATAGTCCCCGTATATCTAGATTAACTAGATGCAATCTAAAATCCAGATATGCCTGATCGACCTCCTACATACTCATGGTAGAAGGAAAACATATGTCTGGATGTCTAGGGATGGTCAAGATATACCCAAATTGCCTAAGAACACAGTCAGACAAGTGAGGACACTTCATCCTAGCTTCGCATCTAATCCAGTCAGAGTACCAACATATTTCCTCCAATGGACGAGTTGGACCTCCAACCGATTCAGTGTATTCATGTATGTCTCTACCAGTGGATGACCTTGGTGAGGAACGAACATACATGCACGTGGAAGGGACTCATCAAAACCAGCTTGTAGAGTTCGCTGACATATCGTAGGACAATGCTACATGATCCATGCCTGAAGCAAAAAAATAAATTATAAATTAACTATAAATAATGTTTCAAAAAAATTAACTAATATTATAAAAAATATTCCAATTAAACTAACTCTTAATTACCTGGAGGAGGGACAAGTAACCAGCTAGTTGCTTCATCTTGGGCTTCCTAGCATCCCCTAGCTAACTATACAAGAAAGCAAGAGCATCAACACCCCAAGCATACTCTCAGACACTACCAAGTCTCTGAAGTACTGAACGTAGATAACATCGATGCACGTTGCACACTTTTTGTTGAATATGGTAGTGCCCACGAGGTAGAGAAGATATAATTTGATGACGTTAAGTTGATGATATTCCCTCACCTCATCATGATTAGCAAATTGAACTTTGTTCAGATGAATTGAAAATTGGACTTCGAGGGTTGATAATTTGACATGCACTCATCTGGTACATTGAACCTCTACCACACATCATCTAAACTTAAACCAAAAATCGTTGCACAACCACTCAACCCCCTCATCCTTCACTAGCGGCGTATGTATTAGGAGGTATCCAGTGATGGGCAAGTGTAGAAGATTAGACACATCGTACAGTCACTGTCATCTCACCAATAGGAAGATGAAGTGAGCTAGTCTCCATGTGCCACCTTTCAGCAAACGCAGACAAAATGCCGACGTCTATTAATTTGTAGCTTGTGCGCGCAAGATCAGCTAAGTCGAGAGCTTTGATTGGATTCCAAAGCTAAGTCAAAGTAGAAGCTGGAACCTGAAGCTAACATATCTTTCTACCATTGTTAACGCATTTAAGAGGCATCCGCTCCTAAAAAAACCAATGGTCAGTCCTTTGATGATTAAATAAATAAATAATTAATCCATAATTAAATAATTAAATAATTTTGACATTAAAACTTACATCTCTAACCTATATGTGTGCCACCGTGTGGTCCTTAAAGTTTTGATGTTAACAAAAGTATTTTATGAAAACAATATATTTGACTTCAAAGAGTATGAAAGAAGATTCATGTCTTTGATGAAAATCTCAAATAAGATTTGATTCATATTTATAATTGAAGAAAATCTTTGACCAAGTTGAAAAAAAGATATGGTCAAGATTGGAAGAAGATTTGAAGAATATTTGATCAACATTTAATGAAGATTTGATCAACATTTAATGAAGATTTGAAGAATATTTGATTTACAAAGTCAATCTACACAAAATAGGAACAAATCAATCTGAAGAATTTATAAACTCAATCTACACAAAATAGGAACAAAATCAATTTGAAGAATTTACAAACTCAATCTGAACAAGATACAATTCAAAATTAAACAAGGACAAAATTGAAGCCCAAATTTTCACTATAAATAGACACTCAAGGCTGAAAAAGAAAAGCATCGAAAAGCAGAAAAGAGTAGAAGAACTGAAGCTCAAAGTTCTCAATTCATCTTAGGGTTCAAAGAGAGAAACACTTGTTCAGGTTAGAAATATTTTCTAAATTTTCTTTTCTTAGAGTGCGAGAGTTATTATTATTATCAGCTTTGTTAGAAACAACTACCCAAGTTCCAATCTTTTGTATTCAACCCGATAGTGGTTTAGTTCCTTCTTCAATCTAGGGTTGTCAAGTTGTTAGGAGAAGACTTGGCTTGTAGGGTCAAGGTGGTTAGTTCCTCAAAAGTCGGGGGTTGTCAAGCTGTTTGGGAAGACTGACTTGGAGGGTCAGGTGCTTTGTAATTCAAGGATTTTGAATTAGTGGATTAAAGTCTTTTGAATGAGGGGACTGGATGTAGCCAAGTTAGTGGTGAACCAGGATAATTCTACGCGTCAAATTATTAATGCTTTCATTGTTTGCTGCCTCTAAATCTGATTGCTTCTACTCCAAGTAAGTCAGCAAAACCAAACTAATTTTTTAATTATTTACAAATTATGAAAAAGTTGTCAACTTTGCCAAACAAAATTCAACCCCCTTCTCGTGTTTGCACCTTCAACTGGCATCAGAGCTGAGCACTTTACAGTGTTTTAGAAAAGATCCAAGGGTTCAATATGTTTGGATTCAGTTGAAGAAGCTACTGGAGGAAACATCAATAGACCACCTCTATTTGATGGAGAACGTTTTGAGTATTGGAAAGACAGGCTGAGAAGTTTCTATATTTCACAAGATTCTGAACTTTGGGACTTGGTGGAAGATGGTTATATTGCTCCGAAGAATACAGATGGTATTGAAATTCCAAGATAGGAGGTGAATGCTTATCAGAAGAAGATGTACAAGATGCATCATAAGTCCAGAACATTCATGATAAATGCAATCACCTTCAAGGATTTTGACAAGTGCACCAACAAGAAGATGGCAAGGAGTATTTATGATAGTCTGATTCTGACCTATGAAGGAAGCAAGCAAGTTCAAGAAGCAAAGGCCAACCTCTTAGTCAAAAAGTATGAGTTGTTCAAGATGGAAGAAGATGAAGAAATTGAAACAATGTTTTCCAGATTCCAGACCTTGGTCTCAAAATTAAAGGTACTTGAGAAGAGTTATACTATTGTTGATCATGTGAAGAAAATTCTTAGGAGTCTGACAAGTAGTGGAGACCTAAGATCACTGCCATTCAGGAAGCAAAGGATCTAAACACTCTAAAGCTGGAAGAATTAATCAGCTCTCTCTAATCACATGAAATTGAGCTTGAAGAAGATGAGCCCAAGAAGAAGAACAAAACTCTGGCCTTGAAATCTAAGTAGAAGAAGGTTCTAAAGGCAACATCAGAATCAGAGGATAGTGATTCAGATGATCAGAATCTGAAATCAGAGGAAGAGGAGACTGCTTTCATAACCAGAAAAATTCGAAAGATGTGGCACAACAGAAAGAAGAAATTCCGCAAAGATATTCCAAGCAATCCAACATAGGTTATGATGATAAATATGACAAGAAAAGCATCATCTGCAATGGATACAATGAACCTGGACATATCAAGTCAGAATGTCCAAATATGGAGAAAGGGAAACACCAGAGGAAAGATTCCATATACAAGAAGAATAGTTTGATGGCTACATGGGATGATTCTGAGGAATCCTCTGACGATGAACAAGTAGATTTGGCTATGATGACTCATACCAACTCTACCTCTGGATCCAACACAGATTCTGACTCTGGAAGTGAATCAGCAAATGAAGAAATTGAGGTATTTTCTGAATTTACTCGATCTTATTTAGTTACCGCTATAAATGATTTTTTAAAAATGAATCACAAATTATCTTTAAAATTGAAAACACTTAGGAAAGAAAATACAAATCTAACTGAAAAAGTTAATGTCTTAAAGAATCAAAGTACTGAACTTAAAATAGAGAATGCAAATCTAAAAACTGATATTACTAAACTTAAGACAGATAATGCAACTCTGAAAATTGATATTATTGAACTTAAAACAGAAAATGCAAATTTGAAAACTGATATTGCTGAACTTAAGGCTAAAAATCTAACTCTAAAAAGTAATCATAGTTCAACATCAATTGAAAATACCACATGTAACTGATAAGAATGAACAAGTATTTCAAGATTTTCTTGCTAATGGAGTTAGTAGAAATAGTAAAAGAGGTATAGGATTTGAAGAAACTATAATTGAACCTAAACCTATTCCCTCTGATATCTTGTGTATTGTTTGCTCTAAGAAAGGTCACTCCAAATTATCTTGTCCCATGTTAAATACAAGGAAAGACAAGAAACCTTTCAAGACTAACAAACTAGGACCCAACCAAATTTGGGTACCTAAGAACAAAATTATCTTTGTTGCAGATGTCCTCAGCAATCAAGTTAAAACACCAATCATGGTACCTGGACAGTGGATGCTCGCGACATATGATGGGAGAAAAGTCTATGTTCCAAGAACTAACTTTGAGAAAAGGAGGCACAATGACTTTTGGAGGAAAGAAAAAAGGCCAGATCATTGGTCAAGGTACAGTTGGTAATGGTACTTCCCCTTCTATTAAAGATGTCTTGTTAGTTAAATGTCTTAAGTATAATTTATTAAGTATTAGTCAATTAAGTGATAATAATTATGATATTATATTCAATCAAAAAACATGCAAGGCAATTAGTCAGAAGGATGGATCTGTACTCTTTACAGGTCAAAGGCAAAACAACATTTATAAGATAAATCTGTTTAGTCTAGAGAAATAAGAGGTTAAGTGTCTTATGTCAATAAATGAAGAGAAACTAATTCGGCACAAAAGATTAGGTCATGCAAACCTTAGATTAATTTCAAAACTGAATAAACTCCAACTTGTTAGAGGTCTACCTAAGCTTAGTTACAAAACTGAAATTATGTGTGAAGCTTGTCAAAAGGGAAGACAAACAAAAAACTCATTTATCCCTAAGAACTCAGTCTCTACCTTAAAGCCCCTTGAGCTCTTGCATATATATCTCTTTGGGCCAATGAAAACAACCTCTCTAAGTGGAAAGAAATATGGCTTTGTTATAGTAGATGATTATACTAGGTGGACATGGGTAAAATTTTTAAGATGTAAGGATGAATCCCACAAAGTGTTTATCACATTTTGCAAACAAATAATGAATGAAAAAGGTCTTAAGATTGTAACAATTAGAAGTGATCATGGAGGAGAATTTGAAAACAAGTATTTTAAAAGTTTTTGTGATGAGAATGGAATCTCTCACAACTTCTCCTCTCCTAGAACACCCCAACAAAATGGAGTTGTAGAAAGAAAGAATAGATCACTCCAAGAAATGGCTAGAACCATATTAAATGATATGAATGTTGCAAAACACTTTTGGGCTGAAGCAATTAATACTACATGTTATATTCAAAATAGAGTCTATATTTGATCTATATTGAATAAAACACCATATGAATTGTGGAAAGGTAAAAAGCCTAACATCTCTTATTTTAAACAATTTGGTTGTACGTGTTATATGTTAAACACTAAGGATAACCTTGGTAAATTTGATTCTAGATCTCAAAAGTGTACCTTCATTGGATACTCTGAAAGATCCAAGGCTTATAGAGTGTTTAATAGGGAAACTCATATTGTGGAAGAATCCATACATGTTAAATTTGATGACAAACAACTTGACCTTGAAAAGTCAAAGCAAGATGATGATAGTGCAGGTTTATCAGAACCAAAGGAAGCAGATGTAGACAAACCAGAAGAACTTGAAAGATTAGAGAATACAAGCAAATTAGAAGAATATGACAAATCTTCAAAGGATGAATCTGATCAAGTTAGAAATAGTCAAGATAAGTCAGAAGAAAGATCTGGATGGAAGTACCAGTCATCTCACCCTGAAACTCTAATCATTGGAAGTGCAAGTGATCCTTTGAGGACCAAATCATCACTTAAAGATACCAGTTTGTTTGGCTTACTCTTATCAATTGAGCCTACCTCTATTGATGAAGCATTGACCGATGATGGATGGATTCTTGCAATGCAAGAAGAGTTAAATGAATTTGAGAGGAATGATGTTTGGGATCTAGTACCTAGACCAAAGAAGAACATTATTGGAACCAAGTGGGTTTTCAGAAACAAGCTAAATGAAAAAGGTGAAGTGGCCATAAATAAGGCAAGACTTGTCGCACAAGGCTATTGTCAGCAAGAGGGCATTGATTACACTGAGACGTTTGCTCCAGTGGCCAAGTTAGAAGCTATTCGTATCCTACTTTCTTTTGCTGCAAATAATAACATTACATTATTTCAAATGGATGTTAGAAGTGCTTTTCTATATGGTTATATAAGTGAAGAAGTCTATGTTAAACAACCCCCAGGTTTTGAAAGTTCTGAATTTCCAAATCATGTTTTTAAACTTAGGAAATCCTTGTATGGAGTTGTCAGACTGTTTGGGAAGACTGGCTTGGAGGGTCAGATGCTTTGTAATTCAAGGTTTTTGAATTAGTGAATTAAAGCCTTCTGAATGAGGGGGTTGGATGTAGCCAAGTTAGTGGTGAACTAGGATAAATCTACGTGTCAAATTATTTATGCTTTCATTGCTTGCTGCCTCTAAATCTGATTGCTTCTACTCTAAGTAAGTCACCAAAACCAAACTATCAAAAAGTTGTTAACTTTGCCAAACACAATTCAACCCCCCTTCTCATGTTTGCACCTTCAAACGACCATCCTAGAAATCCTTGGACATATGGTGGTGGTGGTGGTGGTGATAGTGGTCCCTGAAATGGTGCATGTGGTGATAGTGGCATCGGTGCAAACATCTCATCCTATATATGTTAAGCGTCAACATATGCGTGAGAGCAAAAGCTTTGACCTCTAACCTGTTGTTGTTTGCCAATAGCTTTGGTATGACGTTCTCTGCGTAAAGACCCATGTTGGGTCTCCCTACTGTGTTAGAATCGAGTAATATCATTGTCACCTTCCATCTCTAAAAGTAAAATCGAAAACAACAACAACATCATCATTATCAACCAATTGACTTAACAACAACATCGTCATCAACATTCATTTCTAACTATCTATTGAAACTACAACAATTATAAACTAGTTATATATCAATACAATGTTTTATAAATCAAAAACATTTTATCAAACACTTAGCATACAACAACTATAACAACTCAGAAAACATAAATCCAATTGTAACAACAACATTCATCACTAACCACCGAGTGAAACTACAACAACAACATAAACACTAAAATTAAAAGTATAAAAACATAAACCTTAAAATAAAAAATATAAAAACAAAAAACTTATCTTTTGATGATTAAGAGTTGTTGAATGAAAAAATGAGATTATAGTTAGATTTGAGAGAAATAGATGTTTAGAGAGATTTTGATTTGGAAATTAAAGTGAAAGCGGGAAAAAGACATGATGTCCTATTTATTGGTTCTACCGGATGCGTGAATCCAGTAACTGAAGTTACTAGATACGTCATTCCAGTAAATTACCAAATCAGATTTTGCAATTCGGCAAGGGGTAATTTGAATTTTTGGGGGTTTAGCAGACTCACAGGATAAGTAATTCTAAAAAATATTTCACACCACCTAAAAAGAAATGGGCCGCCAGGCCCAATGGGTTATCCAGCTAAAGAGAACAAACCAGACCTGAGTCCAAAGTAGAACTCACCTTCCTCAGCACGAAGCTATAAAATGTCTCCTCTCATTTCCAAAGTTTGATTTTCCAATTTCTATACACACAGTAACTTCAAAACCTAGAACTCAAGTTTTTTGAAATCGATGGCTGGTGAATCTGATTTATCCGTAAATAAACTATCTTGTGCTAACTGTGGCAAACCTGCAAATCTTCAGTATGTATTAATCTCTCTCACTCTCTTTCTCCGTGTGTTCCATTGCTGCTCACAGAAGCTATAACCTATTTTGAGTTTTGGTTTTTAGATTGTAAATTTTCTATTTTTATTTCATTTAAAATGGTTTGATATGTTGAAAAGACTTTGTTTTTAGCTAAGATCAAATAGGGTTTTTGTTGGTTTCAGCAAATATCTGCTGCTACTGCTTGTGGTAGATTGTAGTTTTGGGTCTTGGGAGTGTTAGAATTGCTTGATGTTTTTGTTTAATTAAATTTCTGCGATAGAGGTTTGTGGTCAATTGGGTGGTGAAAATGTAATTTTTAAGTTTATTTTGATGGTTTAGCAACTTGGTATTATTGGGATGATTTTATGCATCATGATTTTTATTTTAACTCTGCTACTTGTGCTTTTCTATGTTTTTTTCTTAGGTGTCCAAAATGCATGGAATTGAAGCTTCCACGTGAAGGTTCTGCATTCTGGTTTGTGATTGTTTACTACTTTGTCAGTTATTTTAAGTTCCTTTATTTTGGTGATGGAATCTCAGTAGGCTATTATAAAAAGAAATAACCTCAAGGGCCAAGTTTATATCATCTTTTAGAAATGTTGGAGATTGTTTGGTTTGAATAAATGTTTTCTGTTTTCATTTCCAATTTTATTTTATTTTCTAAACTGCCTCCTTATTTTCATTTTGCTTCCTAACTAAAAACATTAATACTGAAAACAGTTAAAACAAAAAAAATGTTTTCACAATTTTTTTTGTATAAAAATCCTTGAAAACAAGAAACGATGTCAAAATAAAGGGGAAGTTCTGTAATTACAAAATGAAAGCAGAAGAAAACACAAGAAAACGGTTTTCCAGACCCAAAAGTTGTGTAGATGATATTTGTGTTTCTTTTAAGGTCGGGATTCTATGTGATGGATTAAAATGGAATGTTGTGGAATAGGATGTGGAATAATATGCTATTCTATTATTCAGATATTTAAAAAAATCATGGAATGGAATGAAACATGATGGCATCCATTCCACTACTTACCTTAATTTTTCTTCCCCTCCTATTTGGGAGGTATGAGATGGAATGACTTATTTATTCTGCTCCGTCGTAAAATATCCAAGCAATGGAATGAATTCTCCATCGCATTCCACTCGATTCCTCTCTGTTCCTTTCCGTTTTATTCTACTCTGCTCCATTCGTTTTAAAATATCCAAAGAGTACCTAAGAGATAATAGGTCATTGTGTTTCCCATAAATGCTGTTTGTTTACATAATCTTTACCAGAGTCTATTACCTGCCTGGCTGTTGAGCTACAAACTTCAGTATTTTGATTTCAACTGCTGGTATTGTGCAACTGCAACATAATGCTTGATTTGGTCTAGTATTGTCAAATAGCGTATATAGTGGTGCTACAATGCTATTGTGCATCGGAATTTTAACAAACTACTACTGTTCCTCGATGCGCGATTTAGTATAAAGCTGTAGCATAGTGGAATTTAAACAAACTGCTATTTCTGTGATCTGCAATTGACAACACTGATTTGGTCCTGACTTGTAATTCAGTTCTAGTTATTGTAAAAAGAAAAAGAAATAAGCCATTATTGATCTAAATAACTAAATCATGTAGAACTTTATTTCTCACAGTATTGATATTTTTCACATATTAGGTATTTTGGAACCAATTTTGATAGTTTTTGACAGCACTCAGGAATGTTTCAAATCTTCATGGAGTTCCCACAAATCAGTGCATCTGAAGGCAAAGCTATCCTCAGTTGGCACACAGAATTCAGACTCACTGGGTGAAGGATGGTTATATTGCTTGAAGAGAGGGCAGAGTCGAACTCCAAAGCTTCCTCACTTTGATTGGACTGGGTAAATTTCTAGTGATATGAGTCCCTTCATGTTTTAGTACGTATATGTATTACTGTGTTTTTTATCAGTGTTATTTATGGTGGATAGCTTAATGGCGGAAGGCCAAAAATCCGCCATATCAACACGCCATTGTGGCCTATGGCGCTGTCATGGGAGGCATCCCTTCACGAATTTCCTATGGTGGTTGTGAAAAATTCGCCACGCTATCATTGTGCCATGTCGAAAACTGTTTTTTATTAATAACTGAAGATTATGTTGATTATCAGTAGTGTGTATGTTCATGTTTGTGCAATTCATTGTCCTTTTCTTTATATTTTCCCCCGTTTCCCTTGTTTTCTTTGATGCTTTTGGTTTCAGTATCTTAGATGTTCCGCGTTTAAATTTGCAATTATTTTTGAATTATTGGTATCATCTCATTTATTTGCTGAAAGTGCATTTTTTATTTCTGCTTTTGCAAGGGCGCTGCGGCCATATCCCATATCTGGTAAACGGATTGTCCCAGCTCATATTGTCATACCTGATTGGGCTGATGATGTGAGTTATCTGTCTTCTTCCTATTTAGATGCCTTGAATTTTATCTAATTTAATTATGTAAGTCATTTTATTTAACTTTAACACAATTTGAAGTTATCTGTTCATAATATACCTGAGGTTCATTGGTTTCTATCTCTCTCTAGGGAATTCCCAAAGTTGAGCCGAATAGTGACCTGCAGCATACTGTTGAGGTAGTTAATTTAAAATTCCCGAGTATTCAATTGATGCAAGTCTTGCAAGGTCAAGTTGCACACTGACTGTGTTTTTTTATGCCACTTTTTAATTAATGTTAATCTGTAGATCAAGTCTCCAGATCTAATTGGAAGAATGAGAGAAACTTGTCGGGTGAGTTCTGCCATTTTGCCCTCATCACTATCTCTATTCATTATTCGAGGAAAAACTGGTTCTTGTGTTTATAAAAAAAAAAAATATTGTGAAGGTTATATTTTGTTTAAAGAAATACTGTGTTTTTAAGGACAGTTGAGGTGGCTTTATCTTGTATGGATAAACTTTTGGTGAATTTTTTTTTTTATATGTTGTTGTTTATCTTTCACCTTGAATATTGAAGTAGAGTGGCAGACTTTATAGACTCTCATTTCATGAATTGATTCATAGATTGGAAGGGAGGTGTTAGATGCAACTGCTCGGATTGTTCGGCCTGGTGTGACAACCGATGAAATCGATAGAGTAGTTCATGAGGCAACTATTGCTGCAGGTGCTAATTTTAATGAGTTTCATTTTTTAACCCGTTTCAGTTTTACCTGCTTTATTTATTGAGTTTAGTTAGTTTGTCATATTACATTTTGAAAATATTAGCATAACTATTTGTTGTTGTTATTGTCATTTGGCAATTGCAATAGCCATTGGTATTGATGATATATTTTTCTTAAATTTTACCTTCGCAGGAGGATACCCATCGCCTCTCAATTACCATTTCTTCCCGAAATCTTGCTGCACGTAGGTACTTTCCTTACGTACATATTCTATTGTTCATAGACTGTCTTGGTCTTCATGAAGAACAAAATCTGCTCTTTCTAACAGGTCAGTTAATGAAGTGATCTGCCATGGAATTCCTGATGCAAGGTAGAATGTTATGTCCTTTTTCTTTCAGCTTTCTTTTATTTTTCTGTTTCTAGAGCTCAACAATTTTACTTACAGATCTTCTAATTACAATTACAAAAATACTGTCTGGTTTTAGAAAATAGTGTTCTTATTTTCTATTTTCATCGTGAATTATAAAATGCTGTTTAATTTTAATTTTGTTTCCTGTTTCTAAAGATTTGTACAAGAAATCCTGAAAAGAAATGGGAAACAGTACAGATGAAAGAACAAAACCAAAAACTTTTTTCTTTACAACCAAACAGGATCTAATGTTCTCTATTAATCAATCCTTCATATGGAAACTTTACACTTGATTAGTGTAAGTTGCAGTGCTACTTAAGCATGACGAAGTAGACAATTATATCCTTTTCAAATTGAGAATTTTCAATAATTTTGTCATTCTACAGGAAGCTTGAGGATGGTGACATTGTAAATGTTGATGTCACTGTTTACTATAAAGGTGTTCATGGTGAGTTGATTAACATATATATATATAACTAACACTGTAAGATCAGAAAATTCGACCGTTGGTTAATTATGCGTGTTGTTACGCAGGTGATCTAAATGAAACATACTTTGTTGGAAATGTGGATGAAGAGTCTCGCCAGTTGGTCAAATGCACATATGAGTGCTTGGAAAAGGCAATATCCATTGGTATGTCTCCATTGAATTTCAGCTCTGAAGTTTCTCTCCCAAATTTCAAATCTAATTGAAATTTTAGAACATTATCGTAATGTTATATTTTTTCTCTTTTCTTTGTAATGTCCCTTAAAGCTATTTGTCAATTCATATTAAAATATATATATATATTTATATATATATATATATAAATTAGAAACAGGACCAGTTGAGTAGCTGATATAAAATATTATACTAGCTACTGATTTTGATTTAAATTCAATTGATAATATGTATTTGGTGTTTGAAGTTTGTTGCAATTGCTGTGTGTTCAAGTACTGTAAGTATAACTAAAAGTTACATAAATTTCTAAGAAATTGAACTATATGTATTTGATTCATTTTTCCCATCAAATTCAGTTAAACCTGGGGTACGATTCCGTGAAATTGGTGAAGTTATTAATCGTCATGCTTCAATGTCCGGCTTCTCAGTGGTAACATATCTCATTTTCTTTGTTATCTATATAGTGTTATCTGTTCACACTTTTGATGGTTATCACCTTGTTCCTTGCTCATATTCTTCCTTGTCCTTCTAGGTAAAATCATATTGTGGTCATGGAATTGGAGAGCTTTTCCATTGTGCACCAAACATTCCTCATTACGGAAGTATCCTTTTCTTGGTTTAAAAGCATTATAGGGTTTTCGAAAAACTTTTTTGGAAATTATTTTCAGCATCCTTTGATGATTGTTCTAGCATCTAGCAGTGTGCTTTTCTTTTAGGCTAAATTACACTTTCGTCCTAAGTTATTTTTAGATTACACTTTGGTCCCTTAAGTTTTTTTGGTCCTTAAGTTACAAACTTTGGTTTTAGAAGTTTTCTACGTTCCATCTTTGCTCACTTAAGTTACAAACGTGGGACACTGTGGTTCTTTCTATCAGTTTTCTGTTTGAGTTTGTCAAATGTTTCCTACGTTGACATTATGTTTTGGTTATTAGACGCCTAACTCAGTCTGAAAAAGAAAAAACATGAAACATTTTACAGACTCAAAGAAAAATTGATAGAAAGAAACATATGAAACATTTTACGGTCTCAAACAAAAAACTGATAGAAAGGGCCAAAGGCTAAATAGACCAAAATAGACCAAAATTGAATGAAAAAAACTTAAAGGACCAAAGTGAAATTTAAAAATAATTAAAGAGACCAAAAATGTGATGTAAACTTTGTTTTAATATAAAAGGACCAGTTATTAGGCATGAAATCACTATTTTATGGATATAACATTAATTAATGTGAAAAATAAACCATGATTACATGGAAAAGAGTACACTTTCAAGTTGCAATACACCTTAACCACTGCCAGGAAATAAAGCTGTTGGTGTGATGAAGGCTGGTCAGACCTTTACAATTGAACCAATGATCAATGCAGGTATATGTACAATTAATTGATTAAGTGAATAACTTTGACGGATACTTGTAACAGATACTAAGGAACTGTTTTTTAATAGGTGTCTGGCGTGATCGACTGTGGCCTGATGGATGGACTGCTGTTACATCAGATGGTAAACGAAGTGCTCAATTTGAACACACTCTTTTGGTAAGAACATATCTATTTACTCCTTTTCCTTAATAAATACTGTATATTAAAGTTGCCTAGTTTGGTTATTTTATGCATTCTTTGTTCTTAAAAAAAGCATGGTCTTTTTGTGCTGAAAGGGAGAACTTTTTACCGTTTCACTTATTTGAATAATGATAAATATATGGTTTTGTTGTTGCGAAGTTTTTATATAATGTCCTTGACTAAAGTTGATTTCATCTTATCTTATGACATAAACACTTTAAATGTTTGTAAGCTTATAAAAATATAGTACAAAATGTCTGGAAGATGTTTTAAGCTCATTTTCTTGTAAGTTGTTTTCAGCTTTTGCAGAATTTATTCTCATTCTTTTTTCTATTATATAAAAGCTTAACATAAACTCTTATATGATAATCTTCTATTGGTTGTGTGCTTAATTAGGCTGTTTATCCAAACCCACATTAAGTCTGCAACAAAATGTTATGCTATGCACTTTCTCAGTGCACGACACATTTTTACTCTTACAAACAAAATGTTATGCTATGCACTTTCTTAGTGCACGACACATTTTACTCTTACAATAGGAGTAATAAAATTTGAACATATTTGAATCCCTCACCAGTAGTCTAATCATAGTTATTTCTAATTTATTTTTGAATTTTGAAAAAGTTTGAAAAAACAATTCATGTCACCGAAAATATTACTGGGTTGAGTCGCGGACTAGGTCGCTCTCTTTAAGACGTTTCGAGGCACCGCCCAAAAGTTGCAAGGCAGACTATCAACCACGAAGTCCCCAGGATAAAACAGCCAGATCACTGTATCGGAGTTCTACTGCACCGTAGAAAACCGTTCGAATTACACCCACAATATGGCAGTTTGACGATTACCACTCGTAATATGGTACGAAGGCCACTCAAGAAAAAGAAGAAGAAGAAGTAAGAACGAGGGGAGAAGAGAGAAAAGCCTCAAAAGCGGAGTGCTTTTGGTGTGATTTTTCTACTGAGGGGAGCCCTCTATTTATTGAGGAATTCCGCAACTAGATCAGAAAAATTGGTGGATCCATCAGTGCGCTCCTGTTGACCGTTCCAAACCTTGACCTCAGGAAACGTGTGCTCCAAAACCGCTGCCCACCCTAAACGTGCGCCTTTGACTACCTGAACATGCGCTAGGGTTTTGACTTTGTATTATGACCGGGCAACAGCAGTTACGTGGCACCTAGGGTTAGGGTTTTGACCGGGCAAAAAGGGGAAGACTGGATCAGATCATTAGGTAGACTCGGTGGAGGACAGTTACGTAATTAACGCAACAATCAGAGATAAAAAGGGCCGAGCTGAGCCGGACGACGGCGGCGCGCGCGCACGTGTGTGGTGGTCAACTTTGCTTGCGTTCTCCCTCCTTCACAAAATTGGGGTACCCCTTAGGGCATACCCCAAGGTACATACCTCCACCTTATATGCCCTTCTAAAGTGTGGTATCCCTCTTATGTGGGACTTCTCATTTTTTTAATTCACAACCACACTAGCACATTAATGTCACCATTATTACCAACAATTCTTCCATTAATATTTCATCATTTCTAACAATCCCCCACTTGAATTTAAGATTGTGCATAAACAAAGGTGTCTCTTGACTTGAACCTTTGCATAGTAAGTAAGATTCAGATTCAACAAGAGTGACTCGTAGTCTTGAACTCTATCTCTAACATCAAACCCACACACAACCGTTTCATTGAGTGTATTCTCAAAAGCCCGTGCATTTAAGGCCATGCACGTATATCCCAGTATAGTGAACGCTCTAGGAATTCTGTATCGAAATTCCATAGGAAGCGGCCCCCATTTCCACATGCACATAGGTGAGTCTATCAAGAGTACTCCTGTAGCTAGGTACTCCACTCCACATAGAGTATAGATCTCATTAAGAGTTTCAATTATCTCATCCTTATATCGCTTCAAGAATCATGCTTCTCTCAAAAAAATAGCATGTTCTTCTCATATCACTATGACTTGTTATTACCCATTGAATCTAATTCTTGAGATTTCCAGTCTTTTAGGTCGGGTTACCATCATAAGTGACTCATTGATCTATAGGCATTAGTCCCATCCTTTTGGATGTATTTAGGACTTTCTCTCTAGCTAATCCTTTCGTCAAAGGATCTGCTAAATTATCATCAGTGCGTACATGATCCACTATAACAGCTCCTTTAGAAAGTAATTATCTGACTGTGCTGTGCTTACGATGTATTTGTCGTCTCTTACCGTTGTAATAACGGTTCTCAATTTTTTGCAATAGGCGCGGTACTATCGCAGTGGATCAACACAACTGGTAAAGGTTTTTCCCATAAGGGGACCTCAGCTAGCAAGCATCTCAACCAACTTGCTTCTTCACTAGCAGTAGCTAGTGCTATCATTTTAGTCTCCATAGTGGACTGAGCTAGTATCGTCTGTTTCTTTGATTTCCAAGATACCGCATCACCGGCTATACAGAAAATATAGCCACTGGTTGCTTTGGAATCATCTGATAAGGTATCTCATGACTCTTTCGATAGCGTGCCAATGCTCCATACTAGGTCTACTAGTAAACCTGCACAACAATCCAACGACATAGGCAATGTCGGGTCTAGTACAATCAGTGGCATACCTGAGGCTGCCAATGATGCTCGCATATTCAGTTTGTCTAACACTTTCACCAGTGTTCTTGAAAAGTTTCACACTTGGATCATATGGTGTGCAAGCAGGTTTACAGTCAAAGTAATTATATTTCTTTAGGATCTTTTCAACATAGTGAGATTGATCCAAAGAAATTCCCTTTTTTGACCTAGTAATCTTTATTCCAAGGATTACACTCGCTTCTTCGAGGTCTTTCATATCAAAGTTGCTACTCAATAGTGATTTCACATTGTTGACGGCATGAATGTTTGAACCAAATATGAGTAAGTCGTCTACATAGAGACATATGATAGTGCAAATGCCATTTTCAAATTTGTAATAAATACATTTGTCACTTTCATTCACTTTAAACTCATTCGACAAAATCAAGTTGTCAAATTTTTCATGCCATTGCTTAGGAGCTTGTTTAAGACCATACAGAGACTTATCTAACTTACAGACCTTGTCTTCTTGCCCATGTATTACAAAACCTTCAGGTTCCATATAGATTTCTTCTTCCAGGTCACCATTTAAAAAAGCTGTTTTTACATCCATCTGGTGTATCATCAGGTTATGAATAGCCGCAAGTGATATGAGCACCTTGATGGATGTTATTCTATTGACAGGTGAAAAAGTGTCGAAGAAATCTATATTTTCTCTTTGTCTAAAACCTTTGGCTACAAGGTGTGCCTTGTACTTGTCAATAGATCCATCGGGTTTTAGTTTCTTTTTCAAAATCCATTTACAACCTATAGGTTTGCAACCTGGAGGCAAGTCCACTAAATGCCAGGTCTTGTTAGACTCTAGAGAATCAATTTTATCGTTTATAGCTTCTTGCCATAAATCTGCATCCAAAGATGACAAAGCTTCCTTGAGATTTGTAGGATCCTCTTCTAAATTATAGGCCATATATTCAGGACCATAATCTTTAGCAACTCTCACTCTCTTACTCCTTCGAATTTCTGTTCCGTCTTGTTTGTTACTTTCAGTGCTTCTTATCATAGGGGCTTGACTAGGTTCGCTGCCCCCACTATTTCTCGATTTGAAAGGGAATTTATTTTCAAAGAAGTCAACATCATTTGATTCTATGATCACTTTCGCATTTAGGTCGTAAAACCTATACGCTTTACTGTTTATCGCATTCATAGGCTCAACTAGCGAGTTTAATTCGCTTGGGATCATGGATTCTGACATAAGCCAGACAGCCCCAAGTTCGAAGATAAGACAAGTTGGGCTGTCTTTTCTTCATTATCTCATAGGGAGATGTTTTGTTCTTAGATTTAGGGACTCTATTCAAAACATAGCAAACAGTCAAACTAATTTTCCCCCACTAGTGAGAGGCAGCACCAGAATTAAGCATTATAGCAACAACAAGTTCAGTAAGAGTTCTATTCTTTCTTTCAGCTTTACCATTCATTTCAGGTGAATATGGTGCAGTAGTTTCATTTATAATTCCTTGGGTTTTATAAAACTCATTAAATAAACTAGAATCACACTCTGTTCCTCTATCACTACGAAATCTCTTAATCTTCTTACTAAATTGATTTTCAATTTCAGTTACAAAGATCTTAAACATGTCAAGCGCTTCACTTTTATTTTTCATAAGATATACAAATGTATAGTCAGAACAGTCGTCAATAAAAGTAATAAAATAACGCTTTCCATTTCTGGTTAAAGTCCCATCAAGCTTGCATATATTAGAATGTATTAAGTCTAAAGGTTCAGATTCTCTAACTATTGATTTATGTGAACTCTTAGTTATTTTAGCTTGACTGCAAAAATCACATTTTTCAAAATCTTTTAAGGATAACTTTGGAATTAAGCCTAAGTTACTTAAATTCGAAATTACACGTTTATTCATATGACAGAGTCTAGCATGTCAAATATTAAAATCACACAACATGTAAGCAGAAGGAAGCATTTTATTGATTTCAACATTCAATTTAAACATGCCATCAGTGGCGTACCCTTTCCCAACAAAAATACTATTTTTAGAAATAGTGTACAAATCGGCCCTATAATCTGAGTAAACCCTGCCTTAATGAGAAGAAACCCAGAAACCAGATTCTTCCTTATTTCTGGAGTATGCATGACATCCTTCAGAATTAAGGTCTTTCTAGATGTGAATGTTAGTTCCACATCTCCAATACTAGTAACATTAGTGGTGTGGGAATCTTCCAACAACACTTTCTTATCTTCAGCAGCAGTGTATGTTTTAAACATAGCACAATCATAACAGACATGGCGGGAGGCACTAGTGTCTATCCACCATCCTTCCGATCCACCAAGGTTGATCTCAGTTATCATAGCAACGAATTGCTCTTCTGTCAAGTTAGCCTGATTAGCAGGGCTTGGCTTGTTCCTGCACTTGCGTGCTACACGACCCTCTTTTCTACAGCGAAAACAGAGAAAAGGGGAAGGGCCATTTCTAGGAGGTGGTTGCTGCTTTGCAATTGGGGCCTTTGGAGGGTTCCCATTCTTGTTGTTGTTCTTTGAAGAGCGATTCTGAATCTTTAGTGGTTTGCTGTTTGGCTTCAGAACTGCTTCGATGAATTTCTTTTTCTTGTTATTTGCCACAAGAAGAACTTCATCTTTCTGGTCTTGCTTACGGGATTTTTCCTCAATTCTAAGGCGAGTTATCAGACTTTCTAGAGAGAATTCTTTTGTTTTATGTCTGAGAGAATTTTTAAAATCTTTCCAAGCAAGGGGCAGTTTGTCAATAATAACAGCAATTTGAAACTGTTCATCGAGGGACATACCTTCAGTGATGATTTCGTGAGCAATTTTCTGGATTTTATGAGACTGAGCTTCCACGGATCTGTCATCTGTCATCTGATATTTGAGGTAGCGGCTAACAACATACTTTTTGGCTCCAGCTTCCTCAGTATCATATTTCTTCTTCAGAGCATCCCAAACCTGTCTAGCAGTATTGCTGTCGGAACTGTAGTAATCATACAGATCGTCAGCAAGTCCATTCAGAATATAATTCTTACATAAGTAATCATTATGTTCCCATTGGGTTAATTCAGCAGCTTTCTTATCCTTTTCTGTTTGTTCAACATTTTCAGGAACAACAGGGATGTCATCCTTCAGAACGTTGGCAAGCTTTTTCGTGGTTAGAAAAAATAGCTTCTTTTGTTGCCATCGTTTGAAGTGACTTCCTTCAAACCGAAACGGTTTGTTGTATTCAGAAGCAGAGGAAACTGTCTCAGTAATTTCCTCGGTAGACATGGCAGTTTGAAAAACGTCTTAAAATTGTTATTTTTGAATTTTGAAAAAGTTTGAAAAAATAATTTATGCCACCGAAAATATTACTGGGTTGAGTCGCGGACTAGGTCGCTCTCTTTAAGACGTTTCGAAGCACTGCCCAAAAGGTGCAAGACAGACTATCAACCACGAAGTCCCCAGGATAAAACAACCAAGATCACTGTATCGGAGTTCTATTGCACCGTAAAAAATCGTTCGAATTACACCCACAATATGGCAGTCTGACGACTACCACTCGTAATATGGCACGAAGGCCACTCAAGAAAAAGAAGAAGAAGAAGAAGAAGTAAGAACGAGGGGAGAAGAGAGAAAAGCCTCAAAAGCGGAGTGCTTTTGGTGTGATTTTTCTACTGAGGGGAGCCCTCTATTTATTGAGGAATTCCGCAACTAGATCAGAGAAATTGGTGGATCCATCAGTGCACTCCTGTTGACTGTTCCAAACCTTGACCTCAGAAAACGTGTGCTCCAAAACCGCTACCCACCCTAAACGTGCGCCTTTGACTACCTGAACATGCGCTAGGGTTTTGACTTTGTATTATGACCGGGCAACAGCAGTTACGTGGCACCTAAGGTTAGGGTTTTGACCGGACAAAAAGGGGAAGACTGGATCAGATCATTAGGTAGACTCGGTGGAGGACAGTTACGTAATTAACGCAACAATCAGAGATAAAACGCAAGCAAGCATTTAATTTAAAAATTAATTAAATAATTTTTTATTTTTAAAAAAATAATAATAATACACCACAAGACCAAGACCAAAGCCAAGGCCCGAGCCAGACGGACGGCGGAGGCGGCGCGCGCGCGCGTGTTTGGTGGTCAACTTTGCTAGCGTTCTCCCTCCTTCACAAAATTGGGGTACCCCTTGGGGCACACCCCAAGGTACATACCTCCACCTTATATACCCTTCGAAAGTGTGGTATCCCTCCTATGTGGGACTTCTCATTTTTTCAATTCACAACCACACCAGCTCATTAATGTCACCATTATTACTAACAATTCTTCCATTAATTTTTTATCCTTTTCAACAATTTCTAACATTGACCACTTACCTATAATTTCTTTTGAACAGTCAGTTAATAATATAATTTTCATATTTTTTTCTCCTACGTGTACATTTTTGTAGTGCGCATAATTTAATATGATTTATCCTTTTGATTATTAGGTGACAGAAACTGGTGTTGAAGTTTTAACTGGGAGGTTGCAGACATCACCCAATGTTTATCCTTGGTTAAATTCATAATTGGGGAATCCGAAAAACATATGCTGCCATTTTCTAAATACTATACAATTAATGGACAACCATATTTCATTGCTCTACTTTCTCTGATCGCTCTTTTGGGAGTCTTGTTTGTAACCTAAATTTCAATTGGGGTTTTGGTCAAAAGTATGATTAACAATAGATTGTTCGTGTAAATTTCAGATGATTTGATTTTGTCATTTTGTTGTGTTGTTTTTTCTGCATGAGTTTTGAGTCTATGATTTTGGTCAAAAGTATACAATAAATTGTGAGTTTAGTTTTGACTTTTGAACATCAGCGCTTGAAGATGATATTTTGCTATATCCCCAGTTGTAGTTTTTTTTTTTCAATCCCATTTTCCTGTTTCTGTTATTCAACGCAAGAAATAAAAAAAAAATATTATTCAACACATTCTCTCAAAAAAAATTTCAAATGGAAATAATATAAAAAATATGCAACTTATCATTTTGATTTGTATTACAATGTGTAGTTGTTTAAAATAATTTTAGAATTTAAAGATTATGCACTTATAGAGATTAGTAAATACTAAATGGCAGTGCATATTTTATATCTACAACAGAAGGTTTTAAAAATATTCTTAAGATATTTATTATACATCTATTTAGACCCAGTAAAAACAGTTACGTCTATTTAGACATAAATGTTACAGAATCACAATGATATATGCTTATATTTTGTAAAACATTTACTGTTCTAGTGTATAATTTTTAAACTCAAATGAATTTACGTTGAAAAAAAATATTTCGAACTACTGCATGCTATACATCTGTTATAATTTTCCATGTTTCCGTTTGGTTATCTTTTGATTATTGATATTTGATTGGATTGCCAATGAAAAGAATTGATTTATATCTAATTTGAAAGATAATTATATTGAAAGAATATAGAAAAAAAACAAACAAATAAGGAATATAGAAAAGAAATAACTGACAAAAGAAGTTCAAAATAATACATTCAGGCTATGTTAGTTTGGGGGAGGTGAAGGGTTAATCCTCAATTTGGTTGCAGGTAGGGTAAATACTCCAATTTGGTCAAAGGTGCTACATATATTTTCTATACGTTTTTTTTTCTCTACAATTTGAATACTTCTTTTTTTGGATCAATTATGAATATCAGGTCCGTTTACTCAGAGAAAACAATTCCTAGTTTCATTTCATAAAATAAAATATGTTATTTTTATTTGTTTATAAATAGGAAAGAGATTATTTTTCTATGTCAAAATTACTTTTATTATTTTCAAATAGAGTTTAATTGCTATATAATATGTGTCAGTACATTATAACTATTTATGGGCATATGACTTATGTAATGATAAAATTCAAATATTTTTAACGATCTAACAATTGTGATTAACTAACGGTGTAAAAATTTTTTATACTAATAATATATTATGGATTAAATATTTTCATCTGTAATGTCAAAAAAAAGTGTTCATTATTTTTTGAATAATTAGTATTGTATCATCTCTTCATCACAATAGTTCGCGAATATATATTTTACAGTATAAAAAACACAAAACGTGAGACTGAAGTAAACGAGGCATTAGTTGTCTGTGGTATATTCAGGTCAACACGGCAGAGGTATATTACACAAACAAGTAACAAAATACAAAGGTATATTACACAAACAAGTAACAAAAAACACAAGGAATTTATCAAAAACTAACAACGCAAGGCGTTTATAATCATACTGGAATTAACTTGATATAAATTCTAAAAGGAAATAGTTTAGCTAAAGACATGCACAAAAATATGGAATAAAATCACTTGGTATGGTTTATTTTTATTTTTATTTTTACTTACGAAATTTAATCAAACCGATTCTTTATTATACACACACACAAAACTCAAATAAAAGGGCCAGAAACAAGAACTCCATTTGAGAGGGTTTGGATCAATAATTACCCTTTAGGAGGAAGTTTTTTCACCTCTCATCGTGATTTCAGATTTATACTTCTTCTGAAAAATACAAATTTTGTACTATTTTGAAATACACTTTTAGATAAATTATGTCATTATATTTTTATAAATATGGAGGGCGATAACCAAGTAACCGTTTTGTGATTAAATTGTGTTTCTTACAACTTTTTTTTCGTCAAATAAAAAATCGGAAAGTAATTTAAAACATTTGTATATATTTGTTATAGCTTTATAAAAAATAAAACATTATAAATTATTTTAAAAATTATTAAAAATGAGAAGCTGTTTTTAGTAATTTCTCAAACAAAAATATTTTTTATAATTATTTTTCTAAAAAAGTAATTTTTACTACGAGATACAAACACAAAATAGTCTCACATTTTCTTAAAAATCTCTAAAATATAATTTTTAAATTATAAAATATTAAAATCATATTTTTTTTTTAGAATATGTAACAAACAGGTCGTTTGTTATAGTGTTTTCTCATAAAAAAAATCACTTTTTTAAACAAATTAATAATTTTGAAATTTTCCATGAGTTTTTTACAATTTTTGAAAAAACAAGAAGTTGAAAATAATCTAAAAACTGATTCAAATTAGAGGTTGTTTTTAGTAATTCATCAAAAAAATAATTTTTTTATAACCGATATTTTTAAAAATATAACTACAAACAAAACAATTTCTACTTTTTTTTACAATTTATAAATTATTGAATAGCAAAATTAATTTTTTTTAAATACGTAACAAACATACTTGTAATTTCTATCCTTTGGTTTTATGCTACTTTTCATGAAACATGGCCAGCAGCTAAGAGAGCCTTAGTCAACGGATTTTATATATTTCTAAGGAATGAAAATACATCATCAATCTCAAAATATAAACATAAGTGAGTCAAATTTATTTATTTTTTATGTATTTGATCTAAAATTTTTGAGAGTCTTCAACTTTTTTTAATTTATTTTGACATATATTTCAGAACGGAGAGATTAATAAATAATAAAATTAAAATAGAAAAGTTCTTTTTCAACGCAAATAATAATGAAATTTTGAATATATCCATATTACACTTGATTAATAATAATAAACCACCCAAAGAAAAAACATGTATACAATACAATATACATGAACAAACAGAGGATGAAAAAATAAGCAAACAATTTTAGTTTTTGGTTTTCAAGGCTTCTTAGTGGTTCTAGCTGCAACTTTCTTGTACCTAGAAGCATAACTATGGAACAAAGCAAGTGCATTACTAGTAACTTCAGCAACATTCTTGGCCTTAACCTTAATCATCGCTACCCTTTTACTCATCCTATGACCTGGGAATGATTGAACACAACTACTTGCATCGGTTAAGGCAGTGCTCACCCATGTCTCAACATTACTTATATGCCACAGCACTTTATCACTAATGATGATGCTAAATTGGTTCAACCTTTTTAATTCTTTGATGGCTTGACTAAGTTGATCAACACTATCATTGATTTGATTCACACAATCTTGCACGGTTAAGTACATCCTATTTTTATGATTAGTTGTTTGGAGTTCCTTTGTCACTTTTAAAAGGTATCCTCTTGTTTGTAAGGCTCTAGAGAGGCTCACGGACAAGGCAACATGGGCCAAGTGTTGAGGACCATTTATAGTTGAGTTGGAAAATTTGTTAAGGCAACGAATGCATAGGTTAGGATAGAGGGTACCATGGCAAGAGGACTCTATGTAAGTTATTGTTTGGGAGTTTTCTTTAGCTAGGGAAGACTCTAAGAAGAGTGAGATGAAAATGACTAGTAATGTTAGGGCGGTTTTTTGTTGTGACATCTTGGTTTGCAATTGAACTTTGATTTGCTAGTCTAAAAAAAATATGAAAAAGAAGAAGAAAAATTCACAAAGATCAAATTGAGATTTCTTGTTGATGAAAAAGCCAATGAGGGTGTGTTGCTTATATAGAGATTTCCTCGCATCTTTTCACATGCATTTAGCGATTTTGTATTTGATTTCCCAATGTTACGTTAATAATCCCTTATACGTGCAATGAGTTGCGGTAGCTAAAAAGACAGAGCAGCAACAATATAACTTTATTATAAAATTTTATTATGAGCTGGTCGGTCAAAAATCTAGCATACCCATTAGCTTTAATTAATTAGCATAAATTATCCTATCCCTCCTTAATTATAAACACTTATTAAAAAATATTATCTTTAAATATAAGTTATCTTTTAAATTATTAGATGCATTTATTATTTTTTTCTAAATATAATCTTAACTAATGCTATTAATTTATCTTGTAATATGAAAAATTAATATTGAATATATCTATATACAATGAAGAATTTATTCATATTGTTTATGCAAAATGAATACATTAATTACACTCCAATTTATTTTTAATGAAAACGAAATATGTAATTTGTGATTATATTTAGAGACGGAAGGAAGGAGTATGATATTATGATATTTTAGATTATAATAGATTCATATCCAAGATTATCAACCATGATGAGATACTAAGAAATATATCAACTTGGAGTGAAATCTCAATTTATCAATCTTTGTTAATTTACCTTATTTTAGTGTGAAGTAATGTTGGTCAAAATTTTCTTTTAAACTTATTATGTTTAAAACGTTGACAATCACAAAAGAAAAAAAATTATTATTAAAGAGTTTACATTATAATTAAGATGTAATAAAATTAATCTTTTGACGAATAATTTAATTTCAACTTATTGAGGTTTTTTTATGTGAAATATTATCGTATAAAATTATTTTGATAAGATATATTGTAAAATAAAAAAAAATCTGGTGAAGATCGAGAGGGGAACATTAATGAGTTATGAGGGTATAAGATGTCCACAACCTAGTTGCTTTCAATTTTTGTTTTTTGAAAAATCAGTTTGCTTTCAATTTAGCAATGTTTGCCAAACAAGGATGGAAAATTGAGCAAAGAAAGCAGGAAAATTGAAGGAACTAAAACAACCTATAATATAATCTTCAAAGCTTGACGACAACATGAATGCCTGAAAGATGATTGAGCACGTTAGATCAACAATCCAGCTAAGTAATTTCCGGTTACAAAATTTTAGTGGTGCGTTTCGTTCATGCAGACGATTATTCATTACAGTTGTGATTATGCTGTGTGGTGTTTTTCCACGTGTTCAAGGCTTGCACATGTCACAATACTCCTGTTAAAACAATATTGAGATCTGCAACAAGAATTAACCAACAAAATAGAAAACTAACAGATGCAGAAAAAAGAAACGAAAACGGAGAATGTTCTGAAAAACCAAAAAAAAAAAAAAAACAGAAAACCAGAAAATGGAGATTGATTATCGTTCTCCGTTTCTGCAGTTTTGAAAAACAGTTCTTTCAATCAAAGTAAACGGAAATTAAAGAGAGATAAGGGAAGAATAACACCCAGATTTACGTGTTCGGTCTCAATTGATGAGACCTACGTCACGGGCAAACAAGCAAGATTAATCCACTATTGTTAATTAAACTTTACAAGATTAAAGTCTTCTCAAGATTTATCTCCTAGTATCTATCACTGTTTATGAACCAGCAATACTAGCCTTTTCACTCAATATTTCTTTCTCTCCCTTGAATCTTCTTTCTCTGATTTCCTATGAGTCACGAATTGATTATGCCTCTCTCAATTTTCAGCTATCATTGCTGCAACAACTTCTGGGCTGCTACTATATTACAACTTTATTTATAGTATACACAAACAAACTAACTATAACTACCTATCATAACTAGCTTGGCCAAAGGTAGTTATAACAACCACTAAAGCTTAACCAACTTTAGTTAGATGATTTGAGGCACATATTCACAATTCTCCACCTTGACTCAATATCAGAATAATTCAATCTTTGATCTTGCTGCCATTGCTTCATCTTTACTCTTTGTCAAAGCCAACTATGTCCAAGCAATGCTTGAACTTAGCTTGTGAAAGTGATTTGGTGAATGCATCAGCTTGGTTGTCCTCAGTTGCAATTTTCTCAACTGAAACCTGCTTTGAATCGATGACATCTCGTATGAATGATACTTAACATCAATATGTTTAGACTTATTATGATACACTTGATGTTTGGATAAGTGTATAGCACTTTGACTATCACAATAAATTGAAACACAATTCTGATTTATTCCTAGTTCACCAATAAGTCCTTTCATCCATAAAGCTTCTTTAACACCTTCAGTAAGCGCAATGTATTTAGCTTGAGTTGTAGAAAGTGCTACAACTGACTGTGTAATTGCTCTCCAACTTACTGCAGTCCCATATAGAGTGAAAACATAACCAGAAATTGATTTCCTAGTGTCCATGTTTCCTGCATAATCCGAGTTCACATATCCTTTGATTGGTTCATTGTCATGATAAGTCTTTTTGAATTTTAAACCTGCTGTCAGTGAGCCATTTAAGTACCTCATAATCCACTTGAGTGTAGACCAATGCAATGCTCCTGGATCAGTCATAAATCTGCTGACAACATTCACAGCATATGCCAAATCTGGCCTGCTGCAGATCATTCCATACATTATGCTGCCAACTCCACTAGCATAAGAAGTTATACTCATTCTTTTCCTTTCCTCATTTGTCTTAGGTGAGTCTTGCATAGACAATTTGAAATTTTGTCCCAAAGGAGTAGTAACATGTCTTGCTTCATGCATTCTATATTTAGTGACAACTTTCTTCAAGTAGGCAGCCTGAGAAAGAAATAGTTCCCCCTTCATTCTGTTTTTTTTTTATATCCATTCCTAAGATCCTCTTGGCGTCTCCAAGTTCTTTCATCTCAAAATCATTACTAAGATCAGCTTTGAGCCTTTTAATCTGGTATTTACTTGAGCTTGCAAGAAGAATATCATCCACATAGAGTAATAGGTAAGTTGGAGAACATTCTTGACCTTCCTTATAAACTGGAGAATGTTCTTTAGCTGGAGAACATTCTTGAGCTGGAGAACGTTCTTGATTTTCCTCTTTCAGAATGTAAACACAGGTGTCAAAACTACATCTTTGAAAACCAGCTCTTATCATGAAATCATCAAACTTCCTGTACCATTGTCTAGGACTTTGTTTTAGGCCATAAAATGACTTTTTAAGAAGACAAACCTTGTTGCTGCCTTTAGCAAATCCTTCAGGTTGCTGCATATAGATGGCTTCTTCAAGATCACCATGTAGAAATGCTGTTTTGACATCCAGCTGCTCTAATTCCAAGTCTTGTTGGGTTACAATTGAAAGCAGAATTCTGGTTGAACAATGTTTTATAACTGGTGCAAATACTTCATTGAAATCTATTCCTTCAAACTAAGAAAATCCTTTTGCAACTAATCTTGCTTTGAACCTTATCTTCTCTTTTCCTTGAATGCCTTCCTTTCTCTTGAACACCCATTTTGATCCAATTACCCTTTGACTCTTAGGAATGTCAACCAAAGTTCAGGTTTGATTCTTTTCTAATGACTGTGTCTCTTCATTCATAGCTGTCATCCAAGCTTCCTTGTCTTCACTGTTAATGGCTTCTTTGTAGTTGCTTGGTTCATCTCTTTGAAGATCTTCAGCAACACTTAAAGCATAACAAATCTTTTTAGCAGTTTTTTGCAATATTTTGCTTGATTGATGAAGATGCCATGCTTGAGTTGTTTGATGTGAAGGCCAAGAAAGTAGTTTAATTTTCCCATCGTGGACATTTCAAATTCTCCTTGCATCATCAACGAGAATTCTTCACATATGTCATTGTTTGTTGATCCGAATATGATATCGTCAACATAGATTTGGACCAACAAGGTGTGACCATTATTTCTTTTAATAAATAATGTCTTATCGACTTTGCCTTTTTCAAATCCTCTTTCACATAAGAAAGTACTCAATCTGTCGTACCAAGCTCTTGGAGCTTGTTTTAGACCATAGAGAGCTTTTCTTAATTTGAAGACATGTGAAGGATTCTTGAAGTCCTCAAAGCCGGGTGGCTGTTTGACATATACTTCTTCATTGATGTATCCATTGAGAAAGGCACTTTTCACATCCATCTAAAATAATTCAAAGTTCATAGAGCAAGCATAAGCAAGTAGTAAACGTATTGCTTCTAACCTAGCGACTGGAGCAAATGTTTCATCAAAATCAATCCCTTCTTCTTGATTATATCCTTGGGCGACCAATCTTGCCTTGTTGCGAACAACTATACCGTTTTCGTCAAGCTTATTTTTAAACACCCATTTTGTACCAATGATGTGTTTATTTTCCGGATTAGGAACAAGTTCCCATACTTTGCTTCTTTCGAATTGGTTAAGTTCTTCTTGCATGGCAAGTATCCATTGATCATCTTTTAGTGCTTCACCAATTTTGGAGGGTTCGATTTGAGAAACGAATGCCATGTTCAAGCACGCATCTTGTAGTTTAAGTCTTGTTGTAACTCCTTTGTTGATATCACCAATGATGTTATCAATTGGGTGATCTTTATGGGTCCTCCATTCCTTAGGAAGATTATCATTTTCCTTTTCAATGTTGACTTCACTTTCTTGACTTGGTTGATCAATTTGATGTTCTTTACTTGTATCACTACTTTCAATGTCATCATCATCATAAGAAATAACTTTGTCCTCTTTCAAGGGGTTAGTTTCATCAAAAGTTACATGCATTGATTATTCAACGATTAAAGTTCTTTTATTGAAAATTCTAAATGCTTTACTAGATAATGCGTAGCCAATAAAAATACCTCCATCTGTTTTTTCATCGAATTTTCCAAGGTTTTCTTTACCGTTGTTTAGCACAAAACACTTGCATCCAAAGATGTGGAAGTGAGAGATATTGGGCTTTCTTCCTTTGTAGAGTTCATAAGGAGTTTTCTTAAGAATCGGCCGAATGTTTACTCTATTTGTAACATAGCATGTTGTGTTTGCGGCATCTGCCCAAAAGTACTTTGGTAGACTTGAATCGCTTAGCATAGTCTTGCGAGTTCTACCAAGGATCTGTTCTTTCTCTCAACAACCCCATTTTGTTGAGGTGTTCTAGGTGCAGAAAAATTGTGGAAAATTCCATTTTCTTCACAAAATTCTTCAAATGAGGTATTTTGAAATTCACCTCCATGATCACTTCTAATTGATACAATTTTGGATGATTGTTCATTTTGGACTAGCTTGGCATATTTTTTAAATGCTTTAAAAGCTTCGTTTTTACTTGCCAAAAATAAGGTCCATGTGAACCTTGAGTAATCATTAACAATTACTAGTCCATATGAATTTCCACCAAGACTTTTAGTTCTTGATGGACCAAACAAATCCATATGTATTAATTGAAGTGGTCTTGTAGTTGATATAACATTTATAGGTTTTTGTTTGTTTACCTTTTTGACAAGTGTAACACCCCGGCCATTACCGTTACCGGCGATGCTACCTCACGGTCTTCTCACTCCCCCCTTTCCCTCCCATAATTGGAAATCTAGCGAGTTTTTGCCTTCTGTGGGATTCGAGCCCGGTACTTATCCCCTAGGTACCGGGCTCGAATTCCACGGAAGGCAAAAACTCGTTATTTCCACTGGGTGGTGAGGGGGGACGAGAAGACCGTGAGGTAGCATCGCCGGTAACGGTAATGGCCGGGGTGTTACAACAAGCGTCACATCATTTATCCTTTACAAATTTCATTTTTGGTAATCCAACAACAAGATCATGCTTGACCAATTTGTTTAAATGATCCATGTGGATATGTGCAGTTCTTTTATGCCATAGCCATGCATCATTGTTGTCCCTTACCAAAAGACATTTCATTTTTAAGGATAAATCGTCAAGATTAAGTATAAAAATATTTTTGAAACGCTTACCGATAAATTGAATTTCATTTGTTGCTGCATTTTGAATGGTGCACTCATCTTTGTTGAAGGCTATCTTGTATCCTTTGTCACATAGCTGGCTAATGCTTATGAGATTGTGCTTTAGACCTTCAACATATAAGACATCTTCAATTGAGGGGGAAGAGGTTGTTCCAACTTTTCCAATGCCTAAGATTTTTCCTTTGTTATTATCTCCATAGACTACATATCCCTTTGATTCAAGAGTCAAGGCTGAAAATTTTGTTATATCACCCGTCATGTGTTTGGAGCACCCACTATCCAAGTACCACATATTTGAGGTACTTTGTGTGCATACCTACAAAATTGAAATCAAGTTTTATTAGGTACCCAATGTGCTTTGGGTCCTTGATGGTTAGTACCTTTCTTTACCCACACGTAATGCCCTTTAGGAACACTAATGTTTCTCACATGACAGGCATTAGGTGTGTGACCATGAAGACCACAATAGGAACAAGTAGGAGTAAATTTATTTTTAATAGTATGAGATTTATTTTGAGTAATTTTCTCCTTATAAGAATGACCTTTTTGTAAAATTGTAATTTTTCCTTGATTGGATTGAGTACTTGCTTTGACAAAAATGGTCTTATTCAAGTTTGGTTTGTCAAATTTAGAGAATCCAAGACCACTTTTATCGTTTGAGTATCTTTGCATGTTTAGAACATTCTCCAATCCCATTTGTCCTTTTTCATATCGTTCAATTACTCTATTTAATTGAACAATCTTAAATGAAAGGGAATCGCATTTATTGCATGTAAAATTCTGTTTTGATTTTTCAGCATCCTTTTCCATAATGTCTCTTTTGTGTTGACACTAGTTTAAACAGGTTTTTACATTCAATAAGAAGTTCCTTAGTGGCGTTTTGAGCATCATTGTATTCTATAATTAATTCACTATTAGTTTTATTATAATGAAGAGAGTCTATGTTACTAACCTCTTCATCGTCATCTGATTTATGCGATGCCATTAGTGCAACATTAGCGCATTCCTCACTTTCTGTTTCTGAAGATGAACTTACTTCGTTATCTTCCCAAGCTATGTATGCCTTCTTGAAGTCTTTCCTTTTACCAGCATTTTTCTTGATAAGGTTTGGACAGTCTGCTTTGATATGTCCTTGTTTTCCGCATTCAAAACAAGTGAAGTTTTGGTTTGAAGTAGAGCTATCTTTCTTTCTGAAATTCTTCTTTTTGAAATTTCTGTCATTTTTAAGAAACTTACCGAATTTCTTAACGAGGAAAGTAATGTTTTTGTCTTCATCAGAAATTTCGTCTCTGACTTGTTCCTTTGATTCGGTCTTTAGAGCAATGTTTTTGTTCTTCTTTTCTTGAGTTTCATTTTGCTCCAATCTTCCAAGTTCAATTTCGTGTTCTTGAAGTTTTCCAAATAATGCAGAAAGTGACATCTTGGATAAGCTTTTCTTTTCTGATATTGTTGTCACCTTTGGTTGCCAAGCCCTTGTTAGTGATCTTAATACTTTTAGATTTAGTTCATCGTTGGTGAAAATCTTTCCAAGAGCCGTCAAGTGATTTGTTAAGTGGGAAAATCTTTTCTGCATGTCTAAGATAGAATTTTCTCCGGGCTGCATACGGAATAACTCATATTCTTGAGAAAATGTATTAAGTTTAGATCTTTTTACCTCAACGGTGCCTTCATGGGTTACTTCCAATGTGTCCCATATTTCTTTGGCAGTTTTACAGTGAGATACGCGAAAAAATTCATCCATTCCTAGTGCTGATTGTAGAATGTTTTTAGCCTTTTTATCGAACAACACTTTTCTTTTATCATCATCGGTCCAGGAATTCTTTATCTTAATTTCTTCTTTGTTGTTGATGATAGTTGTTGGAATGTAAGGACCATTTTCAACAACATCCCATATGTCGTCTCCTTGTGTTTCAAGATACGCTTGCATACGTATCTTCCAAAAATCATAGTGCTCGCCAACGAAGCATGGTGGTTTGTTACTGCTGCCACCATCTCTGAAAACAGGTTGTGCGGAAGCCATGAGTTATTGATCGAGGAGTAAGTTACCTTGAACCTGCTATGATACCAATTGTAAGTACAGATGTGCACCTAAGAGGGGGGGGTGAATTAGGTGTTTATGAGTTTTCCTTGTTTTCAGCGATTAATTGATCGATTTTTGCATTTAGAGATAGTAAGCGATGGAAGTGAATGGCAGTAAAGAAATGAACACAGCAGAATTATCCTGGTTCCCCTTATGACCAAGGGTACATCCAGTCCTCTTGCACACCACAAGAGATTTCTTCACTATTGTCAGAAAAGGTACATGTCCCACCCTAGAACCTTTGCTACACACTTCTAACAAATCTTCTAGGATAGCACACTACTATCTTAGATAAAACTATTTAAAGAAAGTACTACTTTCTTTTTACAAGCACTGTGATTTTATTAGAGTATAGAGATAAGAAAGAGGTAGAATGATAACAATCCAAGATTGCTTCAAGTACTTTGGGAACCTCAGTTAAGGATATGAAAATGATATTCTAGTACTTGAATTTATGAAAAATGACTTTGAGAAAAATTCAGAAAAGTTGTTCAAAGTCTTTAAAGTTGTGTAGTAGGATTGTTGTAATTGAATATGAAGCTATGGTGTATTTATAGTCCATCAACATCTCTTCAGATTTGTGGCTATTGATCCAAGAGGTTTGAGGAACAATTGCAATGATTTGAGTCATTTCAGAACTGAAAAATTGCATTGCTTCCAGTTGTATTCAAATACATGATGTTTGTATCATGTATTCGAATACACCTAATTGTAACGTTCAGAAAATTCAAAAAATTTCAATGTGTATTCGAATACAAGATGGTGTAGTCGAATACACTTGTATCAATTTTGCCACTGTCTTGCTGGTTGTATTCGACTACATCAGGTTGTAGTCGAATACAGACGAGAGGTTTTTGCTCCTGACTTAGCAATTTTCATTTGTATTCGAATACACCTATGTTGTATTCGAATACACCTTTGTATTTTGTCAAAAATATTAATTTTAACACTTTGTATATGTAATTTTGACTTTTGAAAATATTTTTTATGCATATGCAAAGATGTGAGGTTCTCATTGTATTTGAACTATGGGTTGTATCATTTACCTTTACATAAAACATCTATTATGAGAAGATTATTAATTTATCAATAAGATTTTTGTAGACTTCTTCTTTTTGAGCTTGTTTCTTTGATAATCATCACCGTTGGTCTTTTGTATCATCAAAAACATGTATTTTACAACAGTATCTAAGTCTCGCTAATGCAAGTACATGAACTTCACTTTGGTTTTATTCAGTTTTGGTAAATTTCGGCGGATGAAATTTCTTTACGGAGGGGAGAAAATGTAACATCCTACATCAAAGGACTAAAAATAATTAGAATTTCAAATTTTAAAATATTTTTATAGATTATTATGATTGTATTATTATTATTATTATTACTATTATTACTATTACTACTATTACAATTATTATTAATTAATACTCTAATTTTTATCAATAACCAATTTACTTAAAATAAGGTTATTTACTTAAAATAAGGTAACATTAGTAAGTTGTTTTATTTGTTAGATATTTATAAGGTAATAATAAGAATTTTATTTTGTTCCTTAAAGGTTTATGTGAAATAGATAATAACAAACAAAACTATTATAACAAACTTTTGTTATCTAATTATCTATTATTGAGGATTCACACCAAACAAAACCAGTGTTGGGTATTGGACTCCCTTCCTATGTGGAGAAAAGCCCAAATATTGTAGTCCATGTGTCTCACTTATTTAAGTGGAGAGTGATCTAATTAGGGTTGTAAGAGAGAGACTATTTTGAAAGAAAAGGCAACCACCAAAAGAGAAAAGAGAAGAGTAAACCCTATTCCCGATTTTGTTAAATCAGTCTCAACAAAACATCGATTGCGCATTCGTTAACCGTTGGATCGGGCTGAAATTTGGACACTAGGTTCGCAACATGTAGGGCTTCGTTTTCAACGGTCGGATCGGCGAAACGACTTCTGGAGTGGGAGGAATCGAGCTCGCACAGTAGCAGGTTTTTAGATGTTTTACTTCTTGCTTTTCATTTGTAAGCTTTAGTGCTTTGTTATTTTGGCTGGTTGTAGGCACACTTTGTGCATCTTTTTGAGACTCTCTTGTACCCTTATTTGATTATAGTGGAGCTATTTCTTTGGTCTGGACGATCTGTGGTTTTTACCCTAGCATTGAGGGGTTTTCCACGTTAAAATATCGGTGTTCTTTACGCTCTTTTATTTTGATTAATTTGCTGCCATATATTTGTTGTTGCTCCTCACGGGTTCTTGCAAATTGGGGGAATTTTATATCCGTTGCGTATTACTTGTTATTGTGTTTCTGTGTTTATTCCCCATCAGAGTGGTATCAGAGCTCTTGGTTAAAGGGTTATTTGACTTGCTTGAAGGATGGAGACAAATATGAATATAAAGATGGTATGCTTGAATGGTACTAATTACCATTTGTGGAAGGGCAAAATGAAAGATTTGTTATTTGTGAAGAAAATGCATCTTCCTATTTTTGGTTCTAAAAAGCCGGATAATAAATCTAAGGAAGACTGGGAGTTTGAACATCAACAGGTATGTGGTTTTGTTAGGCAATATGTAGAAGATAATGTTTATAATCATATTGCTAATGAGACAAATGCAAAAACTATGTGGGATAAGATACAGACTTTGTTTGCCTCTAAATCAGGGAGTAATAAATTATTCTTGCTGAATAGTTTCATAAGTTTGAAATATAAGGAGGGAACGTCTATTTCGGACCACTTGAGTGAATTTCAGGGGCTCCTTGATCAAATGTCTGGAATGGGTATCAAGTTTGATGATGAGCTATTGGGACTATTTTTACTATTATCTTTACCAGAGTCTTGGGAGACATTTCGGGTTTCTATAACTAGTTCAGTTCCTAATGGTGTTGTTTCTTTGGAAACGGCTAAGGGTGGTGTTTTGAATGAGGAGATGAGAAGGAAGGCACAGGGTTCTTCATCTCAATCTGAAGTTCTTGTCACTGAAAATAGGGGGAGAAGTCAGAAAAAAGAACCGAAGGGTGGTAGAGAAAACAGCAGAAGCAAGTCCAAGTCTAGATACAAAAATGTGGAATGTCATTATTGTCATAGAACAAGGCACATACAGAAGAATTGTTTTTTGTGGAAAAAGGAGAACAAAGGCAAGAAGGGTAAGCAGAAACAAAGGGGTCGTGATGATGATAGTGATGATGACCGTGTTACTACTACTACTAATGATGATCTTGTTATTCTCCGTGACTATGAGTCAATTAATCTTGTATCTGAGGAGAGCATGTGGATAATTGATAGTGGTGCTACACTACATGTTACACCGAGGAAGGAGTTCTTCACATCTTATACTTCAGGTGACTTTGGAGTTTTAAAGATGGGTAATGATGGTGTATCTAAGGTAATTGGTGTTGGTGATGTATGCCTGCAAACCAACATGGGAATGCAATTGTTGTTTAAAGGAGTCAAACATGCTCCAGATGTTCGCTTCAATTTGATTTAGGGCTTCATTTTCAACGGTCGGATCGGCGAAACGACTTCTGGAGTGGGAGGAATCGAGCTCGCACAGTAGCAGGTCTTTAGATGTTTTACTTCTTCTTGCTTTTTATTTGTAAGCTTTAGTGCTTTGTTATTTTGGCTGGTTGTAGGCACATTTTGTGCATCTTTTTGAGACTCTCTTGTGCCCTTATTTGATTATAGTGGAGCTATTTCTTTGGTCTGGACGACCCGTGGTTTTTACCCTTGCATTGAGGGATTTTCCACGTTAAAATATCGGTGTTCTTTACGCTCTTTTATTTTGATTAATTTGCTGCCATATATTTGTTGTTGCTCCTCACGGGTTCTTGCAAGTTGGGGGAATTTTATATCCGTTGCGTATTACTTGTTATTGTGTTTCTGTGTTTATTCCTCATCAACCAAACCAAACAAACAATCAATCCTAAATGAATTCAATATGTACTTGTTTTATTTGTAACAACCAAGAGTTTAGTGGGCAAATATAGGAAACCTAGTCAAAGTATCTTATAAATATTTAAATATAAATAGATACAAAGAAGAAAAATATAGTAATTTCCTTAGAATATGTTAGTAGATCAAGAATAAGTAGACATAGTGTCTACATTTTATTTTATTTCGAGATTTATTATTAAATGTCCAGTTTTGAATATTTGGGTTATTAAGGAATTTTCGGCTGTAAGGTTTTGTTTTAAGGACTTTACAATATTATTTCTTTTGGAAATTTCATTATTTATTACAGAACCTTTTCTTTTATATAAATAAGAAACTTTTTCGTTATTACCTCAATTATTATACCCACGTAATTAGTCGTTACAACTCCAAATAATTTGAGAAATACTTTAAATTTTAGGCCGCGACAGTGTTAAAAAATATCCAAAACCACCCATTTTCAGTGAAGGAAGAAGAATGTGAAGTTATCTCAACAAAAAACAAAAGGGTCGACTAGAGGTGGTGTTAGGTCTAATGCTCTATTATATACAACCTAGAGGTTGTATTAACCCCATTTTGATGTTGAATTATGTTAATGCTCGAAGTAATTCTAGACATTTACATTATAGAGTGAAATATTAAATTAAAAGAAATAATTTGATTTACTAAAATTTAGGATTTAATAATTACATATTATAAATAAAAAAAATTAATTTTGATATTGACTTGTAATTGACTTGTAACTAACACATAATTAAAGTATGTAACTTATAACGAATTTTACATCTCTAATATGCACTTTTATTGAATACCAATAATTTTCACTAATCTCAATAACTTATTAAATGAGTTTACATACATCATCTATGTGATATAAAAATAGAGAGAATTGAAAAAAATTTAGATTGAAAGGATAAAAACTAGGATTACTGAACAAATTTTATTTTAATTTTGTTCTTTAAAACAATTTTTAAAAAATAATTTTGAAAATAGATTTTGAAAACCTAAAACCAAAATTCATACAAATTAGCCCTTAATTCAATTTTAAAATTGATTTATAAAAATAGAATTTAAAACTAAAAACTAAAACTCACTTGTTAAAATTGTCCAAACGCGCACTATTTTCCTTCAACTTAACCATAATTCAATTAATTAATCATCCCAAGATCAATGCTTAGATTGTCGCCATGCAGAAAATTTTTACATCCTCTCAATTTAGAGTTTATATAATATAAATTTCATACAAATTTAAAATTATTTTTTATATATTATTGAAATACATTAAAAATAATATTATATATATTTTTATTGGACACTGTTATTGTTTATAAATTTTAACAATATATTAAATAATTTTATATTTGTGTAAAAATTTACATTCATGATCTACGTCATAATTATAAACTTTAATGCTACAAAAAAATATTTGAAAAAAAAAAGATTTTAATGGAGAAAATCCATAATAAAAAAATACTAATAAGCCTCACATATAAGGCAATTGTCAATTAACACCACAAATAATTATTTCACCAAATCCACATATAGATCTCAACATGAGTTATCAATATTGTCTAAAAATAAATATTACATCACAAAATACGTTTTAGCCATATCATAATTAGATATGAAACAAATAAAAAATTAGATTTTCTTCAAAAAAAAAAAATAATTAGAAACTTGGAGGAACATGAAAAGAAATAATAAAAACAAAGAAAAGGAAAATATTATTCCTTCTTTCCTTAGCTGAGAAGAGTAAGAACTTGGAGAAGTATATGCCCCAATGTCACCACTAATTTGATACTTAGGTTGTTTATTAGGAGTGAACAAACCAACTATTGCAGCAACACCACCATCAGAAGGCCATCCACTTTATGATACAACAACTTCCAAAATTAGCACCACCAACTTTCTCAAGAGCTGAATAAAGAGCTCCTAATGTTGCAACAAATAAATTTGTGTATTTATATTCCCCATGATTCACTTGAACTGTTGGTGAATTAAATAATGCAAATGAAAGTTCAATGTCTTTTGGGTTACTTATGTAGCTAAAGTAAGTGTATACATTAGCAAGAAGTGGTGCATCACTCTGCAAAAGAAATTGAACTATTGAAGATATATATGAATTTGAAGAACTACTAAATGCTCCTGTTGATGGAGAATATGAGCTTCCTAACAAATCCAATTGTATAGCTTTTGACACTTTAATTTGATTTTGTAAGTTGGAAGATGTTAGTATTGCATTAATGTTCTGCATTGCTGGGAGAACAAATTGTAACGTTGGATCATTAGGATTTATTTCATTACCAACAACAATGTACCTAAATTTGACATCTTTTGAATATTTTAGTATATAGTTTTCGACCCAATAAGAAGCTGATGAAACACTAGTGGCAATTGTTTGAATGTTTTCATTAGGGACTCCAATGACAAGTTCTATGTTGGAACATCTTAAGGCTTCTAAAGTTGCTTCATCAGGGTTATAAATTCTCATTCTTTTAATGCCATTTGATTTGAAAAGATCTATAACTTCATTAGCTGGAGACAAGTTATCTGCCACTCTTCCATAGCAGACTCCTATTGATTGGGCTGTTGCATAAATTAAAACAATAACATGAGTTAAATTTTTTTGTGTGATCTATATCTTTATAAAATTTATAAAGTTTTTTTAAACGTTATAACTTTTTAGTTAAATATATTTGTGATCTTTATTAAAAGAACAAATTTTTATTTTCATCTTGGCAAAAAAAAAAATAGCTATTTATATTTCAACAAATTTTAAATCACTATTTTTAATCCCGTTTTTTTTTTGTTTATCTATTTTTAACCCCTTTATCAACTAATTACATGTCTAATAAATGGTCATCCGAATTTCTTAAGTGACATTCAATTCTTTTTGCGATTTGGAACGTGTACCTAAACAAATATCAAGGGTACCAAAGAATTTTTTAAATATGATTAATGAATAACTAAATTTGGTAAGTTTTATATGATATCTAATAATATATTTTGAAGTATGCAAATCAAAAAAACTAAATTCACTTAGTTTACAAGGTCATAAATATATGGTAATTTCATATTTAGAGATATAACAACAATATAACAAATTTTTAGAAGCATAACTTGTTCTTGTAAAAAAAGCATAACTTGTTCATTATATATATATATATATATATATATATATATATATATATATATATATATTTAACT
>JBBPBQ010020323.1:41692320-41736560 GCA_037974755.1 Cicer yamashitae | reverse complement strand
TCTTAAATTAATTTAGTTATTTAATTTAATTAAAATAAAAAATTACATGCTTTTAGCTCTTAGTATGATATCAAAACAAAACATATATTGTTAGTATTCATTATGGATTTGAATTAACTTTGTTTCATAATGATCGATATTAAAAGTTACTTGAAGGGATCCCTATTAAAATATAGTTGATCAAATATCTATTCCCGTTGTTTCCAATCCAATACCGAGCACGAGAAGCAATAAGAAGAACACGATAACTTTTTAAGTAAACAACTAAAAAGATGAAAGGAACTTGAATAGAATAGAATAATATGAAAGACACAATTTTCCAATCTCTTGAGATGATTTTTTGTTTATTAAAATTCATCCCTCTCTATATATACACATTGTGGTCATACTCCATTATATGGGTTTTCAATACGGGTGATGTCTTTTATTAATAAATTTTTCAATATTGAAATTGAATCTAGCATTAATTAGTTTTCAAAGTCCATACTCCTACAAGAAATTACGCCAAAAAAAAAATAACTTTTTAATTAATTATTTGTTTATAGAATCCTTTTCTTTGTACAAAAAAAAAAAAATTCCTTTTCCGATTGATAACCAAGATTATAGATATTATATGAATATAAATATTTTAAAATCAAATATTGGACATTAAAAAAAAATCAAATAAAAAAAAACCAAATCAAATATTGGACATAACAAAAAAAATCAAATTTAATATTGGATGAAATTTTTATACATATTTTTAATAATCAATGTTAGTAATTACTAATTCATTAATTAGATGTTAATTTTGTTAGAGGGATAAATTGAACCTATGACATCCTTCTCACTTCAACTCCCTCAAACTACCTTTTGATTCCCATAAAGATTTTATATATTACATCAAATATTGTTAAATCTAGTTAACTACTAAATAAATTGAAACGGATTTTTTAAATTGTTATAGTGTATACTTAATCAAATCTTTTACTCATGTGCTTTTTTCTGTTGAAAAAAAATTATAAATTGTGAAATTATTATATCATAACATTAATATACTGAATGGTTAGACAAATCTTTTATATTTTTATTTTATTAATCCGACTGCACCTAAATAAGTGTATTCTATAAATTATTTCATGTGCAGTTTTTTTTAACTCGAATACAATCTTGGATTAAAAAAAAGATATACCATCCGAAATATATATATATATATATATATTTTTTTTTTTACAAGAATCCGATATAAATTATTTAGTACTATAGGCACATTCCTTCATTTAAAATTTTATTGGTTTTAGAAAAATAATGAAATTATATTAAATTTTTATGGTCACGTTAAATAAACAAAAATAAAAAGAAATTAAGCTTCATGGGTAGGTTTGAGGGAGGTAATTGGTACATCGATCCTATGGGTTCAGTGGGCGAAAGTAATCATACGAGATTTGTTAGTAGAGCTCTCAATTTCAGAAGTTCCTATTTATTGGCCCCAGCCTACATATCGGAGAGTTCAAAAATTTCATAGTTTAAAAGACCCCAAAACTAAATAGCCCCTAAAATTTTGTGGCTTATGTGGGCCAATGGGCCAACTTTAAAAAAAAATCGATATATTCCTGAAAAAATATTTCGAAATTTTTTTTTGGTTTTTTTTTTCTGAGAAATAAATTTTTTTCTTAAAATTTTATGATAAAAAATTTCAATTTTTTTTTTCTGACAAAAAAAGATTGACAACTTTTTTTTTAAAATTTTTTATTGAAATTTTTTTATTTGAGAAAAAAAAAATCAATTTTTTCAAGAAAAATAATTTTTTGATTTTGCTCACAAAATTTTCCAAGAAAAAAATTATTTACAAATTTTGCACAAAAAAAAATATTTTTGATTCTCTTGAGGAAATTTTTCGAGAAAAATAAATATAAAAATTTTTTCAAAAAAAATATCTCAATTTACAAAACATTGGACCTATGAGCCCCCTCACTTAAAGCCCATAAAAAATAATGAAATAATGGGTCGATTCCTTAAAAAATTTATTTTAATAGGGGGCCTAATATTATGGGATTAGTATAAGATTTTTGAGAGGGAGCTTGGAACTTTGGGGTTTTATTGACAGCTCTAACTGTTAGGGTCCGAGCGACGAATCAGATTGAAGGAGGAGAAGTGACGTCGCTTTACATCACCACTTTTTAGATAATTAATCATCATTGTAGTCGATTTGGCTTTGTGTGATTTATGAGAGTTAGATAAGAGCATCTTCAATAGAGCTCCTCTATTGGGTGCTTAAACCGGTCCCATGTAAACACATCACCCATTTTATAATGTTTTAAACTTAGTAACTAATAAATGTAGTTCTATCCAACAAGTACCTCAAAAAATTTTAATAAATAAGTTTTACCAATAACTCTAAATGCCAATAAATGCACCATCTCTATAAGAACTATTTTTTTACACCACGATGACATCGCTTATTAAGGATGTCGCTTATGGGGGAATGACTCCTCGTTGTGGGTGACCTAAGAGGAACGTGGAACAAGCCATGAACAATGTTTGGTTTGGTTTATACAAGATTTGGGCCAACGAAGCATTTTTTAACAATAAGGGAGGTAATGGCGGAACAACTGATTGACGAGGTAGAGTTCTACTGTAATACTGTCATGATGATAACAAGATCGAGAAAAATACCACTACAAGAAAAACTGTGATTATTTATGGCGGATTTTGACTTTACACACGGTCATACGTGGGTAATCAATAATTACTCACGGATTATCCACGGACACGAGTGTGTAGTTAAATTAGTCGTAGGTAAAATATTACCTACGTAAATTTCATGGGTTATGTATACTCGCAAGATTTCTGTGGGTAACGTACTCAAGAATTTACCACAAAAATGTCATGGGTAAGTTCAAACTAGAAGAAAGGAAATATTACATACAAAAATTTCATGAGTAAACATTTCCCACGGTATTTCCGTGGGTAATGTCAAACTAGAAAACAAAAACTAAAAGATCAAATACACGCTTTCATGCAACTTACATCAACTAAACAACAATAAAACAAAATGATCATAATTCACATGTCAAATATTACCTCTTTATATATATATGACTAACACGGTTAAATCCAAAAGTCTTAATAAAATTTGAAAACAAGTAAACTACGATATTACTCTAAAAACAAGGAATTTTTGTGTGTTGGACACTTGTTTCATTACTAACATATTCAAGTGTAATATCAGATTCAAAATATACACAATTTAAAAGAAAGCTTATGTCATAGCCTCAACTACCTCTTTGTAAATAATGTTTCCTCCGTTAATGATCCAATCATAATTGTAGGCTTTCCCTGAAAGTGTAAGGTGATTTGGATAAGAAGTGTATACCAACAAATTCGATAGCAAAATTTTTTATACACAAAATTTGATACATTGACTAAGATAATAACATTAACTCAAGATCTTGAAAGAACCACATTAACTAAATTCTATTTAATTAACATGAAACTGAAGTGTAATGCAAGAAACATACCTCTCTAATATAATCAAGTATGCCAAAATCTCTTCATTTTTAGACTTCTGGCCATTTTCCTTGTTACCATAATGTTCCTGACCTACAAATTAAGTGGGAAAACAATCCATATGTTCAAAATTAACATGAGAAATCACAAGCAATACACCAGATTATATTGGGAGAGTTTCCTTAATGAAAATTGGAGCAAAGCCAAAACGCTGGACATGAGAGAATGAGAGAATCACAAGCAATAAACCAGATTATATAATTTTTAACTACTTACTATTAATGAATTCCCTCTAGTAACCAAAAATAGACCAATGCGTTTCTTGGAATATTAGGATTTTCGTGTACGGTAGTATATTTTTCTAGTAAAGCTTACCTTGTACTTCACAAAAATTAAGAAGCTACAAACCGGTTAGCTCTAACAGCACTTGAAAGTTAGCATTTGAAAAATGAATAAGTAAATGAATTAATTTATTGTCTACAAGTTTTTAATACGATTTGTTAGCAGCAATATGTAATATCATTTAGAAATACTACAAGTTTGTGAGCAAACTGTTTAATCAATTAAATTTCTTATTGGAAACAAATAAAAGAATTAATATAAGATACAATATGATTATAACGAAAATACACACAAACTAGTATATGTATGTTTCTTTTATTATATGCTTATTTAGATCTCAAAAAACAAATAGAGTGGGAGAAATACGACGGGGTGGTGTGCCCTTGAAAGGAAGAACCACTAGATCATTGATAAATCATGTAAACAAACCATTCATGCATTAAACTTCAACAATATATTGTTAATACATGAAAAAAGAATAAGAATAATAATTTGTTAAGCTACATGATAGTGTAACAAATTTTACGAATACAAGGCAGACTAGCAATTTGTTCAGCTACAATCAATACAAAATTTAACTTGCAAAATCAAGCACCGATAACAATTAAATAAAAACCAAACATCACTACTAAGCTCAATGTGGAATTTGGAAATGAGAATAAGAATGGAATCAACATGTGCATGATGAAGATCTAGCTCAATGTGGTTCCATAAAGAATACATATCACACTAAGCTCCATGTTAAAATAAACTTTTGTGGCGACTCTATTGAATTCGAAAAATACTCGAAATTTTAGGCCACCACATATCCAAGTACTTATAAGGGAAAAATGTATGCAAATGATATATTACTTTGAAAATATTCAATGTATAATTTAATATTTTGATTTTTGCACAAAACATCTGTTTCTGTATTTTTTTTTTGCAAAGATTTATTATTTTTAATCGATTTAATTATTTGTTTCAATATTTTTTATTTAATTTAGTTTTAACTTGATCGGCAAGTTTGAGCATAAATTTGATTAATGATTATTGACTTTTAAAATACGATAGTTATATTTTTAATATATTTTGTGGTAATTATTGGTTGATAAATTTTAATCTTTTAATTATTAAAAATAATTAAAATATTGTGATTTATTTATATATAATCAGTTGAAAAAGTAAGTGACAATGACCTTAAGTTTTAAGGGGAGTTATATTTTTTATTGATGGTTTTTAATCATAGAGATATAAATAAAGAAGTAGTAGAAGAGGAGTAGAGAATGAATGAATTTTAAGATTAAAAAAAAATAATGAATGAATGATTTCTAGAGGTGCCAGGTCATATTTTTTGAATGATGTGATATAATTAATATTACTTGGTATATAAAGATGTGTTGTGTCTACATAATAATTTGGAAGATTGTTTTAATATATTATATTTATATTGATTCAAAAAATTAATCGATAACCTGACCGATTACAATTAGAGGGGCAAAATCACACAATTGAAAAATTTGAAGGTCAAAAGTGCATTTAAACTTTCACAAAAATATGTGTTAATTTATAATCACAATTGTATAGGTGTCAATCTCTAACCTAATCAATTCCACATCACACTATTTAATAATTTAATTCCATATTTATCTAACCTAACCGAGATCTCTCAATCTTTTATTTTTTTTTTGTCTTAGAAGAGATTATACATATCACCATAATTAACTCACACAACTACGAGGACCCGAGTTCGAACTCGGACATGACGTCCAACCTAACAATATTGACATTTGCTAGTTGAGCTAGGACTTAAGGACGAGATCACTCAATCTTTACCAAGAAGAATGATATTTAAATGATTATACAAAGAGCCAATAATAAAAGATAAAGTTATTACTTCAGGTACCACAAAATTTAGCCTCATAACCTCAAACTACAAAATTTAAATCCCTTCGAGAACGGTTGTAAATGGATCATTTGTGTGACTTTGATAACTAAAAATTTTCCTCCCCAATTTTTTTAATACAAAATAGACAAAGTCGAGCTTCATAATGTTTAATGGTATGGATGTTGCTTATCTAACGACCAAGTTAAGGTTCACGTGACCTATTGTTGGAAAACTAATGGGTTGTTTACTTTGTGAAAACGTTTCCTATTTTCATTTCTAATAGTGTGTGTTCATTTTACTTTAAAAGAGACTCTTGAAGTAAATTGTAACAGCTCTCTCACAACGTTAGGAATATTTAAAAGATTTAAGTACTAATTAGAAAGCCCATTGTTTTTATTTATTTATTTATTTGTTAATGTTGTGTTTTTAGTAAAATTAAATTAGGAGCAAAGGTAGAGTAAGGAAGTAGTAGCATTAACAAGTCCAAGTGGCAAAAAACGAGCTTGCCACCTTTACTTCTCTCTCTTTCTCCTTCTTTCATGTGCACAAACCTACCTTCCACCTTCATTTTTCTTTCATTTTTTCAATCATACACTCTCCAAACATTTGGGTAACACCAACATTTTTACTGTTTATCGTTTTCACCAAACCTCCATTCTTCCTCCTTGCGAATAAAATCAAATCAGTGAAGCAAGGAAATCGTCTGCAAGAAGAGCTCAGAGCTGTTTTGAACCAGAATCCTCTGGGCATGTATTCTCTGATTGGGAGTTATGACCCCTGGCTAAGTTGCCTCTAGTTCAACTCTGATTAGGGACTTAGAATTTAATTTCCACTTGATTTTTCAATATATTGTTATGTTGTTATGAGTATTAGGGAGTGATGATAGATTTCAAACCCATGGTACCAGGGAAGTGCATACATAACATTCACAAGTGCATTACATTATCATTAATCAATGCATGCATGTCCTTATTCATGGTGAGATATACAAGGTTGTTCCAGGCATGGAACAACAAGTAGAGGAGAAAAATCAGGGCGCTGGTTGGGGTTTGGCCAAACCACCTTTACCAATCTAGACTCAATTATCTTGGTGACTCACATCAAGATATTAGTCGACTTTTCTTTGTTTATAAAGAAAAGATTTGAGGTCATGATAGTTTAAGAATCATAATTTCATGTTCTTATGAATTTAATGTTTTATTTATTTATTTACATAATAATCAAACATTTGCAGTTCATTTCCAGATATAATAACTTATGAATCTGTTGAATAAATTGTAAACTATAATCGTTATTATTTGCCTCTATTTTTATTAAGGTGTATGGATTCAAATGTCAAGTTTTAGATAATTGGTGTTGGGTCTTACGTAAATCATTGTCATAGAGATAAGATGAAATGACAATGTATGAAGATGTATTTCAGAAAATAGTGAAAATAGTTTTTTGATATTTTCATTGTTTTCAGAGATGTGGACAATTATTCACTTTAAAAATCTCTTATATTTTTATTAACGAGTAAAATATGTTGGAATTAATTTACTAATTCATCAATATAAGACATGTTCAATATAAAGATTAAAATAATAATCATACTTAACTGAGGAAGCCAAATAACATATGAACATACATATATATTAAGATCTACGACATGTTGATTTATCAAAGATATGAGGAATACTTGAATTTATCGCTTTGATAGTTTCTAGATGGAAATCCTCAATAGTCTCTAAGTAATTAATCCTGAATTGAGAGATGAATGTTGAGCATCTGCTGACTTGTGGTTCTTCCTCAACCTATACTGCTTATGCTTTATGCAATCTTCAAATGGTGAAGAGGGAATAGTGTGTGTCTTTGAGCAAAAGAGAGAGAGAGAGAGAGAGAGAGATTAATATGCAATGTCCGGTATATTGGGACCATTGCATATATATAAGAAGATGGCCAATTAGAGTTTCCATTATTCTCAAATGCACCATCAACGACATTCACTCATTTTTGAGCTCATATCAACTAATTAAATATTAAATTAATTATCCAATTTGAAATCTAATTAGCCTGATTACTTAATTTGATCATTAATCAAGTAAGACTTTTAATTGATAAATAGATAATATAATTAAATAAGGCTTAAATATGTTTTTGGTCCATGTAATATTTTTTTTGAATAACACCCTTGCAAATTCTCAATTGTTTTAAAAGTGTCCTTAATGTGATTTTTTTATTAAAAAAATGTTGAAGTGGCTAATTTTGAGTGACGTGGCACGTGCTGATTGTGTAAGTGTTGCTGATCGGGTAACAGTTAATTAGTAAAATATCAATTTAATTTAATTTGATTATTATTATTATTATTATTATTATTAAATAAAAACTAACAACTACAAACTCATCTTCAACCTAAAATCCCAGAAATTTCCCTACATCCAGCAACCAAACTTCAAAAACTCAAACCAAGAAATACATTTTAGCACTGTAGCCCCTCAACTATACTTTGTTATCCATTCTCTATTTTTTTTTTCTCTTCTTCATTACTTATTCTCACTCTTCCCTCTTCAACAAAGACTTCAACTGAACCCTAACCCCCAAATTTGTTGAAGCACTTTATGGCTTACTTATGTCACAATATAATTTGAGTGATCTTTCAAAACCTTTAACTATAAACATCCAAGTGACATAATTAAATCAACTATTTCCTAAATTAAGGTGTTCAATTTATGTAGACATCTCAACGATCAAAATCAAACATATTGATGATATCCAAATGGTAAGATCTCTGATTTGCAAGCATAAACTATGTTGTTCACTTTAACAATTCTTGTGGTTGCCTATAATAATAATTCAAACTTGAATTGCTTAAGTATCTACCAAATGATCTTATTATATAAGCTATTTCCAGATGCGTATAAATAAGATCACACATAAGATTTCCACAACTAAAGCATAGAGAAATACTTAATTTCTTGAATTTCTTGAATTTTTATTTTGGGCAAAAAATGAAACTAAAATAGTCTCTGTATAATGATTGATGTATCAGTATCCTTTAATTTATTATCTTTCATGTCAAATTTAGTTACAATTTTATTTATACAACTCATTTGTGAAAACACAAGGATACCATGAGAATGATCTCTAATACCACAATGTCTCATGCAAAAGAGGTGTCGCCAAGATCTTTTACACTAAGCTTGCATTAGACATACCTCGGTTTTGCGCAACAAGCATATATCATTGTTGACTAGATAAAGAAAATCTGACACATTATAATAGGAACATTAATTTACTCCCACTAACCTTGTAATACTCACAATTCTCCACAATAGTAATCTCAAAACCAAATGAGATAATTACTTTATGACACTTTGTGATATCACTAATGAGACTTGTTTATTAACTCATAGATGAATTACATCAATTTGCAAATCATTTACTTTGAGTCTATTGACATAAAATTTCCTTTGATTGCACCATATTGTTTAATCAATATTATCATTTAAAAACACTATATTTACATCCATCTTATGCAGCTCAATACATCATAATGAGTGTCATGACTGTTCTGATACAGTCTTCAGCAATACAAAATAGAATTTCCCTTTATAGTCAATCTTTTCTGACACATGATGCTCTAGTTATTGATGGTGTTGAGTTTGATCATCATAAACAATTTTCTTCACTTGATTAGGAGAAAGAACAAGAATATCCTTATGAGAACCTAGATTTTCTACATTTATAACAACTATATTAATTGGTTTAGAATTGATTTGAGTTGATGCCCCTACGCTACGTTTTATTACTTGCATTTGACCCGTGTGCGACAACGGATTACTATGCAAGGAGAATACCAAATCCTAAAGTTTTGAACAAATTAACTCATAGTCAAAATTTTAGCATATTTGCAACATATTGACATTCTAGATCCAAGAACAATATTGACGTTCTTTTTTATCCTAAAGGTAAAAACTTTTAAGAAATTAAAATTAATGCAAATAAACTGATACATAAACTATATTAGCACAATATAGAAACGTGCTCAACAAAATATCTAGTGCACCATTAATATCAAGTCTTTAAACAATAACATTAACGACTAGTGGTATTTTGTTGTAATGATTAGACGCTAACAATCAGCATTGTTAAACAATCAATCTTTATAATCTTCACATGTTTACCATAATAGATGTGGATTAAAGTCGATCAAATAATTGAAGGATTTAATTACACACACAACATTAGTAGACACATAAAAAATTAATTACATAAACGTGCACAACTCATGTTTATTTGTAAATTAAAAGACCAAACAAAATAACTAGTGCACCATTAATCTGCAGTATTTTGAATGAATGGATTAATTTCAAGGGGTACTCTCAATTCAATGATCAAATATTGATAATAACCTCTGTCAAATAATGGGTATTTTTTGACATTCTCATTACTCGCATGGAAATACTTAATATTTACCACATATTTATCATCACATGTATGTAATTATCCAGTCAAACTATGTCTACCTTTTGGTCGACCATAACAGCTCGCATCAACAATTTCATATTTCATTTTTGGTAATTTTCATTGAATCAAATTAACGCAGTAGTGGTTTATTTGAGCAACTTGTAGTTTCAACTGACTCAACAAAAATTACCAGACAATTTAATAGATTATAGTTATGTAACTATTCGGTCAAGTTGTGCCTTCCTTCAGACCGACAACAACTCGCATGAATAATTTCATAATACAACGGATGTTGCTTTTTGTAACTTGTTGTTTCAATCAATTCAAACAAAATTATTAGACAATTTTATTATATTAAATGAGAAAAGTCTTAAATGTATGGCAAATCTCTTTTGACGTGGCTTCATAGTCATATTATTTGACATCCCTCAATCTTAGTACAAACTTACAAGCAAACAAATTTAACATAAAATTAACTGAAAAACATTATTAAAATAAATATTTTTGCATAAAATTTAATAATATACTCAAATATTAAAATCATGTTATAAACTATATATCCAATTTTCAAATCAAATAAAAATTGAATCTTGAAATGCCAAAAATTATTTATGTCAAATTGATTCACATGTTTACTGAATGATACTTTAAATAAATAAATAATTGTATAAAAAATATGTTTCCTAAATAAAGAAAATAAATCTTTATTTTTTATAAATAAACAAGACAAATCTAGAATCTAAACTTCTCAAAATTAAAGAATCATATCTTTATTTTATGTACTTCAATATTTATTTAAAATATTGTGATGTAATTAATTGCTTTCCAATAAAGGTAACAAATCTTTTGTAATATATGATAACCAAATATATATTGACTCTTAGTACAAAACTCCATCAAGCAAAGTTAAAGGATATAATAAGTTTCTTCGAAATATTTGTCCTTTTCTAAAGAAATAAAATCACATAAATCAAATTAGACAATGATTCAAATCAAATTAAACAATGATTTAGATGGGTCAAACCAACCGATCACTAAGAATAAGAAAAATGAAAAATATTTGGGAGACATATTTTATATTTCAAAATAAAGTTCAACGAAAATATAGTTACGTTTCGAAAGATATTAAAATTGTCTTTTTAAATTAAAAGAAAAAAGGCCTTTATCACTATAGCCCTTTAATTACTCCTACCTCCTTAAAAAAAAGTAATTTATTTGAAAAATCAATTACTTGGTAGAAACTAGAAAGGAAACATAGTCATCAAAACTTTATTGGAATTAGAGTGTGAAAATTGGTTAGTCCAAATGGACCAGTCCATATTCAACCTACTAAAATATATAGTTTGACCCTAATAATTTCGGTCCAAATTATTTTAGAAGTTTTTATTCCGGTTCGAATAATCCTGTTACCCATTCGAATTAGCCCATATGAGTATCCGATGGCGTGCAATCGGTTAAACCAATTTAAAATTAGTTTTTATATGTTATTGAAATACATTAAAATTAATATTTTATATATTTTTATTGAACACCATTAATGTTTATGTATTTTTATAATATATTAAACAGTTTTATATTTTATGTAAAATTTTATGTTCATGATCTACATAGATCATAATTATAAATTTTAATGCTACAAAAAAACATTAGAAAGATAAAAGAGATTTTAATGTAGAGAATCCATAATAAAAAAAAATACTAATAAGCCTCACATATAAGGCAATTGTCAATCAACACCACAAATAATTATTTCACTGAATCCACATATAGATCTCAACATGAGTTATCAATATTGTCTAAAAATAAATATTACATCACGAAATACGTTTTAGCCATATCATAATTAGATATGAAACAAATAAAAAAATTAGATTTTCTTCAAAAAAAATTAGATAAAGAAAAGAAATAATAAAAACAAAGAAAAAAAATATTATTCCTTCTTTCCTTAGCTGAGAAGAGGAGGAACTTGGAGAAGTATATGCCCCAATGTCACCACTAATTTGATACTTAGGTTGTTTATAAGGAGTGAACAAACCAAAATGACGTTCTGTTTCAGCAGGCCCTTTTTGATGTTCATCAAACATAGTAAACAAATAAGTTTCCAATTCTTGATTAGGCTTTTTAGGAGTCCCATTAGACACATGCTTAATCAAATTACCATAGTAAGCTTGTGCATTTTCAACTGTTGCAGCAACACCACCATCAGAAGGCCATCCACTTTCTGATACAACAACTTCCAAATTAGCACCACCAACTTTCTCAAGAGTTGAATAAAGAGCTCCTAATGTTGCATCAAATAAATTTGTGTATTTATATTCCCCATCATTCACTTGAACTGTTGGTGAATTAAATAATGCAAATGAAAGTTCAATGTGTTTTGGGTTACTTATGTAGTTAAAGTGGTGCATCACTCTGCAAAAGAAATTGAACTATTGAAGATATATATGAAATTGAAGAACTACTAAATGCTCCTGTTGATGGAGGATATGAGCTTCCTAACAAATTCAATTGTATAGCTGTTGACACTTTAATTCGATTTTGTAAGTTGGCAGATGTTAGTACTGCATTAATGTTCTGCATTGCTGGGAGAACAAATTGTGATGTTGGATCATTAGGATTTATTTCATTACCAACAACAATGTACCTAAATTTGACATCTTGTGAATATTTTAGTATATAGTTTTCGACCCAATAAGAAGCTGATGAAACATTAGTGGCAATTGTTTGAATGTTTTCATTAGGGACTCCAATGACAAGTTCTATGTTGGAACATCTTAAGGCTTGTAAAGTTGCTTCATCAGGGTCATAAATTCTGATTCTTTTAAAAGAACAAATTTTTATTTTCATTTTGCTAAAAGAACAAATTTTTATTTTCATTTTGCCAAAAAAAATAAAATAGCTATTTATATTTCAACAAATTTTAAATTACTATTTTTAACCCCTTTATTAACTAATTACATGTCTAATAGATGATCATCCGAATATCTTAGGTGACATCCAATAATGTATTTGGTGTAATGTTAGCATGTCATTTTGCCAAAAACTTCAAAATTATTTTTGCCATTTAGACACCGGTACCTAACCAAATATCACGGTTCCAAAGAATTTTAAAAAAATAATTAAAGAATAACTAAAGTTGGCGACTTTTATATGGTAGATAATAATATATTTTGAAGTATGCAAATAAAAAAAACTAACATTCACTTAGTGTACAATGTCATAAATATATGCTAATTTCATATTTAGAGATATAACAACAATCACTACGCGAAAAAACGCATTTTACAGTGCTTTTTTTTAAGCCTTTTACAACGCTTTTTCAAAAAAATAAGCGTTGTAGTTACTAGCGCTGTAAAAAGATACAACAGCGCTTTTTTTTTTAAAAAAAAACGCTGTAAAAAGGTGGATATATTGCGCGCTTGTTATACGCATTTTACAGCGCTTTTTAAAAAAGCGCTGTAAATCCCTGTAACAATAGATGCATTATTATGCCCCTATTACAGCGCTTGTTTGAAAAAGCGCTGTAATAGGTGCATTTAATTGTTTTATTATTATGCACCTATTACAGCGCTTTTCCAAAAAAGCGTTGTAATAGGTGCATTCATATAGATGATTTGTTATGCACCTTTTACAACGCTTTTCCACAAAAGCGCTGTAATAGGTGCATTTATATAGATGCATTGTTATGCACCTATTATAGCGTTTCTTCAAAAAAGCGCTGTAGTAGGTGCATTCTAATGCACGTTTTTATATAGATGCATTGTTATGCATCTTTTACAGCGCTTTTTCCAAAAAGCAATGTAGTAGGTGCATTCCATAGATGCATTATTATGCACCTATTACAGCGCTTCTTCAAAAAAGCGCTGTAGTAGGTGCATTCTAATGCACGTTTTACATTGCTTTTTTGAGAAAACGCTGTAAAAGGTGTTTTTTTTTTTTTAGTTTTATTAAATATGCTGTAAATTTTAAAAAGCACTTTTTTAGAAAGCGCTGTCTTTTAATCCATAATCAGTTCACAATTTTTATTCCAAAATCATTTTCATCCAGAATCAGTTCACAATCAGTCAGTAGTACACAACAATCAGTACACAACAACAACAAAACATCAACAAACAATTTTTATAGCGCTTTATTGAGAAAACGCTGTAAAAGGTGTTTTTTTTTTTTAGTTTTATTAAATATGCTGTAAATTTTAAAAAGCGCTTTTTTTAAAAGCGCTGTCTTTTAATCCAGAATTAGTTCACAATTTTTATTCCAAAATCATTTTCATCCAGAATTAGTTCACAATCAGTCAGTAGTACACAACAATCAGTACACAACAACAACAAAACATCAACAAACAACACATATTTTCATCAATACACAACAATCAGTTCATTTTTACATATTCACAACAGCACAGAACTACATATTCACAACTACCTATTCATATAACTATCAGATTCACTATATTTTCATACAACTACATATTCATATTCACAACTACATATTCACAAACAGCACAGAACTACCATATCCCTTGCAGCATGCCATTTTCCAGCAAATCAAATAATATTCATTTCAAGCACATACTGACACCAGTCTTCCTTTATCTCTGTTAGATCTTCTTCAGAATATGTTGGACTGGAATTGTCAAAGTACTGTGCGATATAAAAATTGTACATAAATAAGTTAGAATCAAACATATACATAGTTTATATATGAAAATCAAATAATTAAAATACCGTACCGTTTCTGGGATTATAATTTGATTCTTATCAACAATCTCCTTCATGAATCGCAATACATAGTACCCACAGTCGATGTTGTTAGTTTGACGAGGGCACTATAAAATAAAACATATAAGTCAATAATTATTTATGCATTGATTGTAAGTGAAATTTAAAAGCATATATTTCAAACCTTTATTGGAATCCATGTGATGTTATTTGACTTTAGCTTCGACACTGTCGCACCTCTTTGAGCTCGAAAAACTTGTAAAGCACTATCGAATAAATAAATGAATAGATTAACAAACACATTATTTATATATATATGTAAAAAATAAATGAATATTACTTACGTGTCGAACAAAGTCTTTATCTCGGGGCGATTGTTGTAATGGCCGTGCAAGGGATCTAGGTAGTATATAACTTCAGAGGTCTCATTGATTGCAATTAGCACCCAATGTGCCCAACAACAACAAAAATTTAGTTTACACAACTAATAAATTAAGATCTCATAAATTAAAAAAGATATAAATAAAGAATATATAATTACATACCCTAAATTATATGGTGCAAGGAACAACTTATCCTTCTCTTTATTTCCTAATAGTATATCTACAACGTATTTTTTTACATTCATTGGATCGTGTTGAAGCATCGATATCTTATGCGGAGACAAGAATGAAAATTTATTTGACAATCTGCGCGTGCACACGAACTTCTCAAACAAAAACCTTCAATGAAAATTTCAAATTAGATTAATCACCAATAAATTAAATTAATTACAAATAAATGCGATGAAAAGTAATTTTTACCTCATGTATATGCTGATGACAGTAGCACTCAGCTCCTTATGGTCGAGAAGTTCGTATATGTGCTCTTTTTCAAAAAATTCTTCATACGCATCTCCGAATAGAGCTTTATCCATGCTTATTATTCGTGAATCGTTGTCGCTGCCCATATTTTTTTTTACCTGTATGTCAAGACACGACTCATATCGAGCAAGTCGTGGCTAACTTATTTTAGGAGCAGGAGCAGCAACTGATTTTACACGATCCAGTTTTTTAGCAGCAACAACTTTGGCCGCTTTATTACCCTCCAGCTTTTGCAGTTTGCTAGCTTTATTACCCTCCAATTTTTAAAGTTTGCCGGCTTTATTTTTACCACGAACATCCAGTCGTGGTGCGGTAGCTGGCTTGCTGGCTTGCTGTGCGGGTGGTTTATTAGATTGAATCTGAAAAAATGAGGTTAATCAGTTTGTTAGTTTATTGAATCTGAAAAAATGACAAACCTTACAGAATAAATATGACAAACCTTTTCGGGCGATGTTACTGTTTCGTTTCTGGGAATCTTCTAATCATTCCCTTTATTAGACTTTGTTTGAATCTAAATAAATGTGAAATTAAAGTTAACATCGGAAAAAATTCAGCAATTAAATATAATCAATTAAACATACATTTCAATTAATTAAACATACCTTGCAAGGGCAACAAGATGTTTGGGCCATGCCACGTAGCTGCCAATTGCTTCGCCCAATAATTCAGATCTGCATCGTTGTCCGGTACAGGCAACAGTGTATTTGGTTCCAAAGCAATAACTGGCGATACTTTGACATGGCCCGCAGGGATTGGTGTGTTGTGCAATACTTCGCCCGGAGTATTGCACAATGTTCCCTTTCCGACCTTCCGATGAGTAGGGGAGGATAAGTACAGCACGCATGGAGTGACCCCCTAAATCAATGGTTAATACATAAGTATGTGAAACAATTAGCTTGAATAAATTTCTTATTTTATTAAGTAATTAATTACCTCAGAAAGACTGTTGAGACCAACGTTGCAACTTGTGTTTTCACTCTCCATGTGAATTTCACGTTGGGGCTGGTCTGCAAGTTGCTTGTCTTTATTTGTCTTCACCAAGAGGGCCACTTGCTCCGTTAATATTTTGATCTTCTCTAATACTTCCTCGTTAGATGGATTTTGGCGATTCTCTTGTGAAAAATAACTTCTAGGAGTTATGCCAAATCCTTTCCCCCTCACGCAGCCGGAATATTCAGGAACATTAAACACTTTACCTAGTATGTCCCTGCAACTAGCCTTGTTGTCCTCTTGATTTTTCGAACTTTGTTCGAGATTCGCCTAAAATATATACACGTAGGATTAAAAAGATTAGTTCAATATCAATTTTAAAATACAATATTAAAAAATATTAAAGTGATAAATATACTTACACAAAGTTCTATTACTTTTTGAACATTTTCGTTATCAACCACTTTGTCTTTATTTACACGAGCTTCCTTCCACAATATATGACGACCCAACGGTTGATCGGATTGGGTGTCTTGTAGCTATTCTCGTTAAGATCATAAACAAAATATTAGTTAGATAGTATAGTTTATAATGTACCACATTAAATAAAAGTGATGTTTAATTCTACAAGTTTTTGCTCTAGACGAGCATATCCCATACGAGATTTCTTGTATGGGTGGAGAATAATTTTTGCCCTCTCGCGATTTGTCTTACTAATATTCTATATAAAAAAAATAACAATCTAGTAAAAATTTAAAATACGCTATGAATATGAATAATAAAACACAAATGCTAATAAATTAATCACTTACAACAAATGCGGGGTCGGAACGTTTTGATACGAATGCGCTCCATTCCTCATTTGATATATAATGTTTATATATTTTTGGAGCTTCCGCATTCGTATTTCCTTCACGGTCTTTTAAATAGCAATTAGAGAGGTGAGATCTAAAGCCCCGGAGTATTTTCCCGTCAACTCTGAGCACATAACTCTTTCTCACCTCATCAACAACAAAAGCTGACTGCAAACCAAATAAATATATAGTTTGAGTAAAATACTTCAAAGCAGTATATAAAAATTTATAAGTAATAGGGTGAAGTAAAAAAATTACCTGTATATCAACCCAAAATACATCTTTGGCATTCTTCAATGCCTTATCTCTCCAATCATCTATTGTGATTGGGATATTTTGACGAACAACAGCTCCATATATAACTAACAAACATGGAACGGTTGGGGTCAATTGGTTGACCACTCTCATTCCATCCCACCTAATAAACTCATATAGTAAGTACCTCAAATTATAAACAGCAAACAAGGTAAAAAGCAAACAAAGTATAGTATAAACAGCAAAAAAAGAAAACAACAAACAATGTATACCTCAAATTTTTGCCCAGTACTTGTTGCTTTTATAAAATTTTGCATTATTGTTGCACCACGTTTTACTTCATTTTCGTAAGTCTTGGTGTTGCCAACTTCTTCATTTTGACAATCTAACTCCTTGTTGGTATCCATTTATCTACAACAAGTTCAACATGCAGTTCAGTATAACTTCAACAAGTTCAACATGCAGTAGTCTAAGTACGTAGGAGTATAAGTTAACATGCATTTTAGTGAAACAAAAAACTAATAAATACAATACCTGAAATAGCTCTTTTTAATGCTTAGGGTTACGGGTTCACAAACGAACAGTGCAGAAGACGATGAAAACGAGGACGAACGATCGTAGGGTTACGGGGTTCGTAGACGAAACAAGAATGAAGACGAACTAAGTAATGATGTTTACGTCCTTCTCGTAGGTGTATGATGTTTACGTAATGAGAGTAAGTAATGAGGAAGAAACAAGGGAAACTGAAACTCTCGTAGGGTTCGCAATGAGAAGGAGAACGTAGAGGAAACTGAAACACTCGTATGAAATTTACGTAATGAACATGAAACTAAAGAGGTTTACTGTTATATATAAAACTCTATTACAACATTTTTTTGAAAAAGCGCTGTAATAGGTCTCATTATTTTATTTTTTAAAAGCCTACTACAGCGCTTTTTTATAAGCCTTTTAAAGCGCTTGTGAAAAAGCGCTGTAAAAGACCTCCTTATTTTTATTTTTTTAAAAGCCTTTTACAGTGCTTTTACAGAAAGCGCTTTAAAATGCCTATTTGTTTTATTATATGCAAACGCTGTGTGGCCCTTTTACAGCGCTTATTCAGAAAGCGCTATAGAAGACCTCCTTATTTTATTTTTTTAAAAGCCTTTTAAAGCGCTTTTTTAGAAGAGCGCTGTAATAGGGTTTTATATATAAAATGCATCTTTGTTTTATCATGTCCAAAGGTTGTGTGACCCTTTTACAACGCTTATGAAGAAAGCGCTTTAAAAGACCTCCTTATTTTATTTTTTTAAAACCCTATTACATCGCTTTTTTAAAAGAGCGCTGTAATAAGGTTTTATATATGAAATGCCTCTTTGTTTTATCATGTCCAAAGGCTGTGTGAACCTTTTACAGCGCTTTCCTCAAAAGCGCTGTAAAAGACCTCCTTATTTTATATTCTTACACAACCTTTGTAATAATTTATTTTCTTCCAAATTAGTTAAATTATTTTTTCATAACCCCTGTAATAATTTATTTTCTTCCAAATTAGTTAAATTATTTTTTCTTCCAAATTGTGTTTAACTGATCAGGTCAAGTTCAAGCTAAATTACATGTATAACTTGAACTTAAATTGTGTTTAAGTTCAAGCTAATTAGTTAAACTGTTTGAACTTTTGAACTGATCAGGTCAAGTTCAAATAGTTCAAGCTAAATTACATGATCAGGTCAAGTTCAGTATACAATTACATACAGTATAAGCAGAAAATTACAAATTAGCAGTTCAAGCTAAATACCAAAATGCTCAATTATGGCAGATCAAATAATTAAATTACACATGAACTCAGTTCAGATTACGTGGCTTAAAAACAATTAAACACATTAAGATGCCCTTCTTCTTTTCTTGGTGGGATTCACATTTGTTTGTCCATTAATGGTACGAAACGATTGATTAATCCAAATTCCCTCATCATGATCATCTCTAAGATATAAACCATCATCAGTTGAATCAATTTCATGTGGTTGTGATGTTGCAAAGAAAAGATCATTACCAACATCTTCATCATTATTGTTATCATCACTTATTTTATTGGTCGATAGGACAACATACCATTTATCATCAGCAGGATCAGTGACATAAAACACTTGTTGAGCTTGCGACGCTAAAATAAAAGGCTCATCTTTGTATCCCACCCTATTAAAATCGACAAGCAAGAACCCTGACTCATCAATCCGAACGCCATTATTATTATCGACCCACTTGCAACCAAATATGGGAACACGAAACATTGTGTAGTCTAGCTCCCATAGGCGCTCGATAACCCCAAAATATGATAGATTTGCATATATTGGGTTCTTGTCTTTTGCCCTTGAGATATGCATCGCTTCAGCTACGAGAGTGACTCCGCTATTTTGCATAGTTGTTTGATCATCTTGTTCTTTGGTATAAAATGTGTAGCTGTTAATTACATAACCGGTGTAAGAAAAGACATGTAAACTCGGACCATTTGCTAGCCACCTCAATCTCTGTGAAATTGATCCGGGGTCTACATCAAACTTTGACTTTATGTGATTTTTTAACCATATTATGAAACTTCGATTGTGCTCTCGAGTTATCCAATTTTGATTCCTATTCATGTTCAAACTAGATAACTGATCCATGTGTATTGTAACATACGGTTGAACCTCATCATCATTGTGTAGAACATACAATTGTGCCTGCTCCCATTCTGTCCTTGATATAGTCATTAGTATTTTTCCAATTATCCCTTTTCCTGATAATCTTCCCGAATGATGAGACATGGGAAGCCCTATGGATTCAACCTTCTGGTCGACTTCTACTTTTTACGTACCCTTTTAATATTTTCATATATCGTTCTATCGGGTACATCCATCTCATATAAGCTGGTCCACAAAGTTGTGTGTCGTTAACAAGATGAACAGTAAGGTGAACCATTATATCAAAAAACGAGGGTGGGAAGTACATTTCAAGCTCACACAAAGTAACAACAATTTCCCTCTGCAATGTCGGTAATTTCTGAGGATCGATCACTTTACTACAAATTTCCCTAAAGAAGAAACATAATTTAGTTATGGCTCGGCGAACTTTTTTAGGTAAAATTGAACGTGTACCTATTGGTAGCAAATGCTCCATTAGAATATGAGCATCATGGGTCTTCAAACCTTTTAACTTGAGGTCTTTCATACATATGTTTCTGTGCGGGTGTTTCCATTGATTTTCTCACCATGTCTTATCCAACATGTATAGCTCTGATCAATTCCATACCATACTAAATGTCCTTCCAATTCATCTGCTCTAACGCGTTTTCCAAAACAACATTTTAAACAAGGACAAACGACTCTATTTGGATCTTTTGCATTCATCACTGCAAACTCAAGAAACTCATTCACTCCATTTTCATACCCTTTTGTCAATCGATTGGCAGACATCCATTTCCGGTCCATTTATATGACCTATATATATAAATGCAGTTACACAATAAACATGATTTCAAGTCTGATATATATGACCTATATATATATATAATACATATATCTTATAATATTGGTCCAAGATTAATTGATTTCAAAACAGAACATATATATCATGAGAACATATCTAATATCATGTAACAATTTATCAGTTTAAATTAGTGACAATAACAAATAAATAAAATACAGTACCTGAGACAACGTTGATCAATTTGTTTTAAAGGAGGAACAAGGTAAATCAATTTGTAGATGGGCGCAGAGGAGGGTTCGCAGGGTAGAGGAGATGAGGGTTCGTAGGGTTTGGACAACGTATTAAATTTGTTTTAAATTTGTTTTTATTTACTTAAAGTGAATGTTTTTTATTTAAAATGAATGATTTTACAACGCTTGTTCAAAAAGCGCTCTAATAGGTCATATAAAAATGTGAAAGGGCAAGCCTATTACAGCGCTTGTATCAAAAGCGCTGTAATAGGTCATTTGATTATGTGAAAGTGCAAGGCTTTTACAGCGCTTCAACAAGAAGCGTTTAAAAGTTATGTAACATAAGGTGGGAGCGCTACATTTTACAGCGCTTGTGTTTAAAGCGCTCAAAAAGCGTTGTAAAAGGCTATGTGAGAGTGCTTCAATTTATAGCGCTTTCTAAAAAAGCGCTTTAAAAGAGTTGTAAACATTATGTGCATGCGTATGTGACCCTACAACAACGCTTGTAAAAAAAGCGCTGTTGTATCTTCCGTTATTTTTAAAAAAAATTATACAACAGCGCTGGTATTTAATAAGCGCTGTAAAAGACGCGCTATAAAATGTCATTTTTGGCGTAGTGAATATAACAAATTTTTAAAAGCATAACTTGTTCTTGTAAAAAAAAAGCATAACTTGTTCATTATATATATATATATATATATATTAAACTCTTAAATTTATTTAATTATTTAATTTAAATAAATTCAAAAACTACATGCTTTTAGTTTTTATAATGATCAATATTAAAAGTTAAAGTTACTTGAAGGAAACCCTATTAAAATATAGTTGAGAGAGACTATAACATAAATCAAGATCAGATACCTACCTGTTCCAGTTGTCTCCAATCCAATACCGAGTACAAGAAGCAATAAGAAGAAAACCATAACTTTTTTAAGTAAACAACTAAAAAGATGAAAGGAACTTGACGAGAATAGAAAAATTTGAAATACACAATTTTCCAATCTCTTAAGATGGTTTTTTGTTTATTAAAATTAATCCCTTTCTATATATACATATTGTGGTCGTACTCCATTATAAATTGCCTCGTGCAATTAATGGACATAATACGGGTTATCTTTTATTAATAAATTTTTTCATATTGAAATAGAATCTAACATTAATTAGTTTTCAAAGCCCATGCTCCTACAAGGAATTACGCCAATTTTCAAGTCTTAAATAACTTTTTAATTAATTATTTGTTGATAGAATCCTTTTCTTTGTACAAAAAAAATTATACATATTATATGAATATGAATATTTTAAAATCAAATATTGGACATTACAAAAAAAAATCAAATAAAAAAAAACCAAATCAAATATTGGACATAAAAAAAAAATCAAATTTAATATTGAATGAAATTTTTATACATATTTTTAATTGTCAATGTTAGTAATTCCTAATTCATTGAGGGAGAAATTCCTATACATATTTCCATCAAATATTTTTGTTAGAGGGAGAAATTGAACCTATTACAGTCTTTTCACTTCAACTCCCTCAAACTACCTTATAATTTCCATGAAAATTTTATATATTACATCAAATATTGTTAAATCTAACTACTAAATAAATTGAAACGGATTTTTTAAATTGTTATAGTGTATACTTAATCAAATCTTTTACTCATGTGCTTTTTTCTGTTGAAAAAAAATTGTAAATCGTAAAATTATTATATCATAACATTAATATACTGAGTGGTTAGACAAATATTCTAAATTTATTTTACTAATCAAAATGCATCTAAGTAAGTGTATTCTATAAATTAATTCATGTGCAGTTTTTTTTTTTTAACTCAAATACAATCTTGGATACAAAAAAAATATTACCATAGGAAAATATATATATATATATATATATATATATATATATATATATATATATTTACAAGAATACGATATAAATTATTTACTGCCTTCATTCATACTAAAGGAGGAGAAGTGACGTCGTTTTTCGTCACCACTTTTCCAGAAATTAATCATCATTGTTGTCTAGTAAAAATAATTAGAATTTCAAATTTTAAAATATTCTCATTTATAGATTATTATGAGTATATTATTATTATTATTAGTATTATTAATACTCTAAATGTTATCAATAACCAATTTGCTCAAAATAAGGTAACTTTAGTAAGTTGTTTTGTTTGTTAGAGACTTATAAGGTAATAATAGAAAGTTTATTTTGTTTGTTAAAGGTTTATGTGAAATAGATAATATACCTTTTGTGATCTAATTATCTATTATTAAAGAGTCAAACTAAACCAAACAAACAACCGATCCTAAATGAATTAAATATGTACACGTTTTATTTGTAACAACCAAGAGTTTAGTGGGGCAAATATTGGATAACTATTATCTTATAAATATTTAAATATAAATAGATAGAAAGAAAAAAAAATACTGAATTAAAAACTCAATAGAGAACTATGCCAAAACAAAGAGGAGCAAAAGTACGGTTGGGGTCGCAACAACGACTAACATATAAGAAACTTTTTATCAAAGAACACTTTAAGAGGTGAGTAATTACACCCTTTAAACTTTCATGGTACATTTATTTTGGGAATTTGGGATGGAAAGAGTTAGATATTTTGAATAGTATTTTCTTATAAAAATATATTTTGTCAAAAACCTAACTCTATTAAAATTGGAATTTTATGAACTGCTATAATAGATTATGAATTAATTTATTTACTACATTGTTTGTTGAATTACCTTTTTTTATGATTGTTTGAATATGTATTTTTTAAAAGATTGTTTTATTATGTGTTCTTAAATGATTGTTTTTATTATATATTCAAATGAAATATTATATTGTAAATATGATTTTATGAAGATGATTGTTAAAAAAAATGAATTATTGTTTTGTATGTGTTTGAGATGAGCTTATGCTCCATATAGATGAGTCTTCTACCCCACATTTATTTGCCCGGATGAGCTATGTGTTTCATATAGAAGAGTCTTGTACCCCAAATATAGATGAGTTTTAAACTCCACATGAGATGGGTTTTAAACTCCACACGGATGGTGTAACACCCCAAATTTTATAATAAACTATTTTAATAATGAAATATGAATTTAAATAATTAATTTGGTGTTAAAATTATTTTAGAATAGATGTGATAAATTTTGTGATTAGTTTTCGTTATATGGATGCTTTAGATGATGTGCTACTATTATACATATTGGACTACATGAGTAATCTTAATAACAAATATTATATTTTATTTATTTTTCTAAATAGTATTTTAGTGTAATATTTTAAAGAATAATATTTGAGAAGATTTTACGTGTATATACTTGTACCAAATTAATGTAATATTTTTCTGTGCGCTTGACTGATATTAAGTATGCACGTAGTTATATTTCAATTATTTATAACATTTTCTATTTTTAGTTATTTATTTTATAAATAATTATCTCGGAATAGTAGTGATATTGTTTTTGATTTCCTTTATTTTTATATACTTGTTATGACGTGGTGATTTTATATATATTTATTATGATTTAGTAATTAATATTAAGTTTTGATATTATATTTATTTATTTTATAATTTCGACTATTCTCAAATGATGGTAATATTTTAATTTGAGTATTTTGAAAAATAAGTATTATTATAGTGATAATTTTGAATATAAGAGTTTTGGTTACTAATGTATTTTAAAAGATTAATTACTTTATTTTATAAAGTAGTAGTTTTGAAATATTAGTAATTAAATTGTGTTAAAAAAAAAGTGTTAAAAAAATAACTTTCGTAATTATTGGTTTTAACAAAATAAAAAAAAATAAAATAGAAAGAGTAAAATTTATTCCATGGGTTAAGCCCAAGTAAAACCTAATTAAAGAATAAAAAAACAAATAGAGAAAGAGAAAGGTATGCGCACGGCAACTGTAACACCCCAACCATTACTGTTACCGTTGATGCTACCTCACGATCTTCTCGTCCCCCCTAACCACCCCGTGGAAATAACGAGTTTTTGCCTTCCGTGGGATTCGAGCCCGGTACCTGGGGGATAAGTACCGCCTCCACACAGTCCTACTACCACTGCCTTTTTTTGTAACACCCTGACCATTACTGTTACCGGCGATGCTACCTCACGATCTTCTCGTCCCCCCTAACCACCCCGTGGAAATAACGAGTTTTTGCCTTCCGTGGGATTCGAGCCCAGTACCTGGGGGATAAGTACCGCCTCCACACAGTCCCACTACCAATTGAGCTAACCACGACCATTACCGTTAACTGGCCATTACCGTTAAGTACCGCCTCCACACAGTCCCACTACCAATTGAGCTAACCCCGGCCATTACCGTTACTGGCGATGCTACCTCACGATCTTCTCGTCCCCCTAGGTACCGGGATCGAATTCCACGGAAGGCAAAAACTCGTTATTTCCATTGGGTGGTTAGGGGGGACGAGAAGATCGTGAGATAGCATCGCCGGTAACGGTAATGGCGGGGGTTATCGTGAGGTAGCATCGCCGGTAACGGTAATGGCCGGGGTGTTACACCAACAGCTTCCAAGGAGGAATTGGAGGAAAAATAGAAGAAAATTGATACCGGCGATTGATAATTGTCTCAGAAAATTATCTTTGTTTCCGTTCAAATTTTAGTATGTTGTTTTGTTCATCTAGCCAGTCAATTAAACACACCTTCCCAGATTTTTAACCATCCCAATTTCTCTCTAAAATACCCGACTTTTCCGTCTATGGAATTCCTTATTTTGCACCGTTCTTCTTCACCGTAAGTCCGATTTCAGTGAAACCAACGCCAAAACGATCGTGTGAAAAGTGGCTATATTATCAACTTATTGGTTTTCTGATTTATGGTAAGTTTCCTTGACCAAATTTCGAAATTAATTTTTAGAGTGTCTTCTCATAATCTATTTTTGACGTTTACCCATAAACTGTCGAGTTAGATCGATTGAAGGATAAAGAGTCAAAGAACAAAGGCTGTTTGCTCGTAGAATCGCATTCGTGTGTGAAAGCGTCGAAATAAGGTAAGGGGTGAGAGAGCGTTTGAATTCATGAATATAATATATTGTGAGATGAACGGGAAAACCGTATTTCCCAACGATTCATCCGGGGCTCGCTACGTACGGCAATAGCCCTTTGAGTGATAAATCAATTAATGTGCAAATATGGAAATTGTGATATTAAAATGTGGAATAGAAATATTTATAAGTTGCTGATTGATTTAATTTCATTAAATGTGTGGTATTTGATACTATTGTGATATTTGATTTCAAATGAATTTGGTGCATATGTTTGATTAGATGAGTTTATGTGAAGAAGTTTGATTGATGATAGTGATGTTGTAAATTTGTGATGAGTTTATATGATGATAATGATTATGTATGATTTATGATGTTACAAAATTGTGATGAGAATATTGAAGTAACCCCATAGTTGATGAAATAATGATGATTCTAAATTGTATTTGAAATGACGGTCTTAATGGAGTATCATAGGCCAACGAGGGGAGAAAATAAATATTGAGAATTTGTGAAGAGCAGATTATTTTGTCATCATATAGGTAGGGCCTGACAAGCCTAGTGATTCTAGGGAAGTACAACTGAATTGAGCCTGATCGTGGCGGTTTACTGTTGAGCCTTAAGGCAAGATTGTTAGACCTTGGAGGTATTCGGGCGGGGAATTTCTAGGTGACTTGGAGGTAGCACTCCAAATGTCGGGAGCTACCATGCAACACACGTTTACCTCGATTGTCGCGTATATGTGTCTCGGGTTGAGTAGAGGGGATCTATGAGGACAGGGCCAATTTGAATTGTCCGTTCACCGGGATGGTGACATAGTATCAAGCCTCATAACCAAGTACTTCAGAGTTATAATGGTACCACATTGTGAAGTAGAGTCTAAGCTCATGCATAGCATTGCATTTTCTTGTGATTGTTTTGTTGTGATTAATATGTATCGTGTGCGATAATAATTCTTCTTAGATGATTTGATGTTATAGTGAAATACATTGATTTTCCTTGAGTGGTTTTGACTTTATAATGTTATGTTTTTCCTTGAAGAATGTTTGTCTAATGATACAGTTTATTTATGATTAATTGTGTGTTCTCCTTACTTCTATTATACTATTAACATGATTTAAAAACTCATCTCCTTCGTTGTTTGTGTTTGACTGGTTTGGCCATGCGTTTGCGAAATCGCAGTTATTACAGGTTAATGAATCTTGAAGTTCAAGTTTGAGGGAAACTCCGCTTTGATAAGTGATACTGGGAATGAGTTGTATTTTATTTATTTATTTAATCAGAAACAACTTTTTGTATGAAAACCTTACTGTTTTATAAGAGTAAAAAGTTTAAAGTGTTCCTTTTGAATTTTGAGAAATGTGATATCCTAAATTTGTTGTAAAGTTTTATTTCCTTGAATAAGATTTTCTTTATCCGTTGTGAATTAAGTTAAAAAATTATTATATATTATTTTGGGGTTTAGGGTGTCACAGATGGGTCTTGTACCCCACATATAGATGCGTTTTAAAGTCCACATGATGAGACAATACTCACTTCAAGGAAGTAGTATATCTCAATATAATGATGAGACGTCATTGAATTGATTGATCTATTTTCTGCAGAATAAATGTGTGTATTGAATTTATATGATTATTATAGATGTGAATTATGGTTAATTTAGTTGATGAGAAATTGGTTATTATAGATTTTTATTAGATCTAGGAAGTGTCATACATTTCATATCTTCATCAAAGATATACAAGGATCAATCTATGCAAGAATCACTCCAGAATTCGAAGGATCAATACTTTGCTTCATAAAATGCATAAAGCAAGATCATTCTCCAAGACAAGCAAGTGCAAGTACAAACTGACAAGCTGTAAAGGACACTGCTGTTGTACCTTCAAACAGACCTGCACACGTGACTCAAAGCTTGTAATCATTTCAGAAAATTGTCAAGATCACAGTATAAGTCTGCTCATCTCAGATAAATTCGAAGAACGTTCTTGGATCACAAGAACATTCCTGGTTTCAGTAAGAACAATCTTGCTTTATGGCTGATCTTATCCATTCACTTACTCATGACAGTTGGCCTACTTCCAATGCATAAATGAGCTGTCATAAGATCTCTTGAAGCCTATAAATAAAGCTTCACGATAGAGAACATCAATCATTCAATCATACTTAAGCTTCTCAAATCATTCTAAGTTGCAGTTCCATTCTTAGTGTGATATTAGAATCAGTGATTACTGAGTTCTAAAATATAGAATCTATTTCTCAAACAAGATCAGAGCAATACCCAGATTCTAAGATTCTCAAAATCATCACTTTGTAACTCAATGCTATATTGTTAACATAGCTTGAGTAGTGTGTAAAAATCCTTTTATGATTTAAAAGGTAGCTTGTAAAATCCTTTCTGAAATAGTGTAAGGTAAACCTGTGGAAATCCTTTCTAGGTAGAAAGGTAGAAACTGGGTAATAGACCAAGACTGATATGTGAAAACTATGTGAAAACCAAGAGCGTTCTTGCTTTGAGCACTTAGTGGAAAATCTCACATTTTTGAGGACTGGACGTAACCCGTGTTTGGATGAACCAGGATATATGCCTGTGTTAAAAATTTCAGTTTTTAAACAAGAATTTTTAAAAAGGGCAATTATAATTCAAACCCCCTTCCTTATAATTGACATTGTTACTTCAAACTTAACTAGGCATTACATTTTTGGTATCAGAGCTAGTTCGAACCTAGATCGGACTGTGGTGTGGGTTTACTTTACTTTATTTTTAATATTATTTTCTATTTTTATTTATAAAAAAAAAAATCAAATCTTGGACTTATAGGATTTCTTGTTATAGTCAAAAAATTTGCATACTATTATGTTGGATATTGGGCTTGGCAAACTCAATGGTTAATTGGTGGTGTGCATGTTTATGACGGGTAACAAGCGTGGGAAGAATGAGGCACTTGCTGAAGCTCTCTGCTTGAAAGCTGGAGCCATGGACAATAGAGGAAGACTTATTGCCATTCGAGAAGACCCAATGTCGGATCAATAGAAGTCGTAGACCTTTAATATGTAGGACTTTCTAAATTTCAAAAGAACAATCCCGCACAATTTCGAGGCAGTTATGATCCAGTTGAGGAAGAAGAGTGGTTGTTGAAGTTAGAGAAAAAATTTCGAGTCATGCGGTGCATTGATGGTCAAAAAGTGGACCTTGTCGTTTATATGTTGGAGTTTGATTTTGAGCATTGGTGGAATTGTGCTACAGGAGGTCTACTAGTACAAGGAGTTCCTATTATTTCGGATTGGTTTAAAGAGATATTTCTAGAAAAGTATTTTCCCCACAGTGTTCACATTCAGAAGGAATCAAAGTTTCTTCATCTTTGTCAAGGAATTATGTCAGTTGTAGAGTATGTTGCCAAATTTTGAAGTGCTATCAAGATACTCCCGTTGTCTTAAGGAGAATCCAAAAGATGAGTGAAAGGCAATCAAATTTGAGCAAGGACTGTGACTACCCCACCATGGTAAGCAAGTCTAGGATGGCTGAGCAAAAGATACAAGCGCTGGAAGCTGAGAAACTGAAGGAGAAGTTTATCTTTGGTGGAAAGAAATTCCATAGTAAGGAGAATAAATTTCCTAAGAATCTACTCCCTTTACTGACAATTTCAAAGGAAAAGCTTCAACTAGTAAGAGTAAGAGATGTGAAAAGGGTGGATTCAATCATGGGGATCAATCGTGTCTTGCGACACAAATTACATGTCTAAAATGTGGAAAGGTTGGACATTTGGCTAGATGTTGCAAGAGTGGGGGACAATCCCAACTTATGTTTCTAAAAGACGTCTCTAGCTTACCCCCGGAGCAGAGAATTAGAGTATTTTGTTGATTTAATGCCACAAAGTTGACCAATATCAATAGAACCTTATAGGATATCAGCTCTAGAGTTTGATGAATCCAATAAACAATTGGAGTATTTACTAGGAACATGATTCATTAGGTTTAATGTGTCACCTTGGGGGAGCTCTAGTACTTTTAGGAAAAAAGAAAGATGGGAGTATGGGGTTGTGTGTAGGCTATAGAAAATTGAATCAAGTTATCGTTAAGAATAAATATCCCTTGCCTAGGATAGATAACCTATTAAATCAGTTGAAAGTAGCTTCGATATTATCTAAGATGGACTTGAGGTCTGGGTACCATCAAATTAGGGTCAAGAGTGAAGATATTCCTAAGATAACTTTTAGGACAAGATATGGACACTATGAGTATGTAATGATGCCTTTTAGAGTTACCAATGCCCCTGTTATTTTTATGGATCATATGAATCAATTTTTTAGACATTTCTTAGATAAGTTTGTGGTGGTGTTCATATATGAAATTCTAATCTACTCTAGAAGCTTGGGTGAGCATGTGAAACACGAGACGATAGTATTGCAAGTTTTGAGAGATGATAAATTGTATGCAAAACCTGAGAAATATGATTTCTGCCTTGATGAGGTGAAGATTTTAGGACATACCTTCTCTAGTAAATGAGTAACATTTGACTCTAGCAAAGTAGATCCAATATTAAGTTGGCCCAACCTAAATCAGTGACTAAACTAAGGAGTTTCCTAGTTTTGGCGGGTTACTATAGGAAATTTATAGAGGAACTTTCTAGCCTAGCCTTACCTCTCACCAATTTGACTAGAAAAGGGAAAAAATTTGTGTGGGACCAAGAATGCGAGGATAATTTCCCACAGCTTAAGGGAAGATTAATTTCAGCACCTGGGATAGTTATACCAGATCCATCCATGAGTTTTGTGGTTTACTTTGACGCTTCTAAAAATGGTTTAGGATGTGTTTTAATGCAAGAAGGAAAAGTGGTTGCTTAGGCACCTAGACAACTTAGGTCACACGAGGCGAATTATCCAACCCACGATATTGAATTAGCAGCTGTAGTCTTTGTTCTTAAGATTTGGAGGCATTACTTGTATGGAGCGAAATTTGAGGTGTTTAGTGATCATAAGAGCCTTAAGTATTTGTTTGATCAAAAGGAATTAAATATGAGACAAAGAAGGTGGATGTAGTTTCTTAAGGACTACGATTTTGAGTTGAAATATCACCTTGGGAAAGCTAATGTAGTGGTTGATGCTCTAAGAATAAAATCCTTACACGTGGCTTGTATGATGGTACAAGAGACAAGCCTATTAGAGGAGTTTAGATATATGAATTTGGATGTGTCCCTTAATACTTTATGTTTGAATCTGAATAGGTTAGAAATCAGTAGTAACTTGAGCGGGATAATAAAAATAGAACAACTATTAGATAAAGTATTATAGTCTCTTGTGGACAAGGAGAAATATACCTTATATGGTGACGGTTTAGTGTTGTTTAAGGATAAGATCATTGTTCCTAAGGAGGGGAGTCTTAGGGATAATATTTTAGAGGAAATTCATAACAGTAAGTTCACGATACGCCTAAGAATAACTAAAATGTATCAGGGTTTGAGAAAAATGTACTGGTAGATAGGAATGAAAAAGGATGTCGCTAGCTTTGTGTTTGTGACTAGTATGTCAAAAGGTTAAGATTGAGCACCAAAAGCCTTCAGGATTGTTACAACCTATAGAAATTCCTGAGTGGAAATAAGAGAGGGTACCTATGGATTTTTTATGGGTTTTTCTAAGACGCGTTTGGGTTTTGATGCCATTTGGGTGATAGTTGATCGATTGACCGAATCAAATAGGGATCCACGGTATACCTCTAGATTTTGGAAAGCTTTTTAGGGGGTTTTTGCTAGTAGACTAAGATTTAGCACAACTTACCATCCAAAGACAGATGGTCGATCAAAGAGAACTATTCCAACTCTTGAGGATATGCTTAGAGCTTGTGTTCTAGATGAAGGTGGGAGTTGAGCACTCTACTAGAATATTTTTATAACAACAATTATCACTCTAGTATAGGTATGGCACTGTATGAAGCTCTTTATGGAAGAAAGTATAGGTCTCACTTAAGTCTATCGGTGTGAAGTTAGGGATAAGTCTTTGTTAGGACCTTATTTAGTGCAAGAGACCACTAGTAGAATTCAATTAATTAGGAAGAGGATGCATACAACGCAAAGTAGCGAAAAGAGTTATGTTGACAATAGAAGAAAACCATTGGAATTTCAAGAAGGGACACATGTATTCTTGAGAGTCACTTCTAAGACTAGGGTAAGATGGTCAATGAAAGTCAGAAAAATAAAGTTTCATGAGTCATGTTGAAATTCTAAAGAGAGTAGGGTATGCTGCTTATCAATTAGCTCTTCCACCACATTTATATAACCTTTATGATGTCTTTCTTGTTTCTCAACCCCGAGCATATATGTTAGAAAATTCACACGTGATAGATCTATACGTCAAAGATGGCTATTTCAAAATCAGAGGAAGAAGTCATATGACAGTATCCAAGTCTCGCTAATGCAAGTACGTAAGCTTTTTTATATTTGTACCAATTAGGTCACTTTGGTTTTTTTTTTCAGTTTTACGTAAATTTCGGGGATGAAATTCCTTTATGGAGGGGAGAAAATTTAACATCCTACATCAAAGGACTAAAAAATAATTAGAATTCAAATTTTAAAATATTCTAATTTATAGATTGTTATGATTATATTATTATTATTATTAATTAATTAATTAATTAATTAATTAATACTCTAATTGTTATCAATAACCAATTTACTTAAAATAAGGTAACATTAGTAAGTTGTTTTGTTTGTTAGATATTTATAAGGTAATAATAAGAAGTTTGTTTTGTTCCTTAAAGGTTTATGTGAAATAGATAATAACAAACAAAACTATTTTAACAAACTTTTGTTATCTAATTATCTATTATTGAGGAGTCAAACCAAACCAAACAAACAGCCAATCCTAAATGAATTCAATATGTACTTGTTTTATTTGTAACAACGAAGAGTTTAGTGGGAAAATATAGGATACCTAGTCAAATTATCTTATAAATATTTAAATATAAATAGATACAAAAAAGAAAAATACTCAATAGAGAGAACTATGCCAAAACAAATAGGAGCAAAAGTACGGTTGCGGTTGCAATAGCGATTAACATATACATAACTTTTTATCTTATCAAAGAGGTGAGTAATCACACCCTTTAATCTTTTATGGTACATTTATTTTGGGAATTTGGGATGGAACAAGAGTTCAATATTTTGAATGGTATTTTCTTATAAAAATATATTTTGTCGAAAACCTAACTGTATTAAAATTGGGATTTTATGAACTGAAATAATAGATTAAAATTGAGATTTTATGATTGTTTAAATATGTATTCTTTAAAAGATTGTTTTATTATTTGTTCTTGAAAGATTGATGTTATTATAAATTCAAAATAAATATTATATTGTAAATATGATTTTATGAAGATTGTAAAAAAAATGAATTATTTTTATTGTATGTGCTTGAGATTAGCTTATGCGCGATATGGATGGGTCTTGTACTCCACATATATATACCCGAATGAGCTATGTGCTCCATATAGATGGACCTTGTACCCTACATATAGATGAGTTTTAAACTTCACATGAGTTTTAAGCTCCACACAGATAGGTCTTGTACCCCACATATAGATGAGTTTTAAACTCCACATGAGATAAGTTTTAAATTCCACACGGATGAGTCTTGTAGCCCAAACTAGATGAGCTGGTGCTCCACATGTTGAGGTAATACTCACTTCGCGAAATTAGTATATCTCTATATAACGATAAGACGTCATTGAATTGATTGATCTATTTTCTGCATAATAGATGTGTGTATTGGATTTATTTGATTATTATAGATATGAATTATCGTTAATTTAATTGATGAGTTTTTATTAGTTATTGGAAGTAATTGGTTATTATAGAAAAATCTTAGTTATTTCATGTATACTTTTAAAGAATATTTTTGGAAGAACGCGAGTGCCATGATCGATTTTTCTGATTACCGCACCGGCTGAGAACAATACTTGTTTTAAAATTGTGTGTATTATTATCTAAAATTTAGTATCTCAATAAACTGTTGTTTTCAGATACTGAGACCATCAAGGACGTCGAGAGTTGAGAAGTCCTACCTCCTTTGAGAAGAGTAATTTCCTTAGATTAGATTAGTAGATCAAGAATAAGTAGACATAGTGTCTACATTGTATTTTATTTCGGGATTTGTTATTAAATGTCTAGTTTTGAATATTTTGATTATTAAGGAATTTTCAGCTGTAAGGTTTTATGTTAAGGATTTTACAATATTATTTGTTTTGGAAATTTCATTATTTATTATAGTACCTTTTCTATTATATAAATAAGAAAACTTTTTCGTTATTACCTCAATAGTTATACCCACGTAATTAGTCGCTACAACTCCAAATAATTCAAGAATTACTCCAAATTTGAGGTCGCGACAGTTTTAAAAAATGATCCAAAACCACCCATTTTAGGTGAAGGAAGAAGAATGTGAAGTTATCTCAACAAAAAAAATGAAGCTGGTGTTAGGTCTAATGCTCTATTATATATAACCTAGAGGTTGTATTAACCCCATTTTGATGTTGAATTATGTTAATGCTCGAATTAATTCTAGACATTTACGTTGTAGAGTGAAATATTGAATTAAAAGAAATAATTTGATTTACTACTATTTAGGATTGAATAACTACATATTATAAATAAAAAAAATATTATTTTTGATATTTCATAATTTAGAGTTTATTTGTTAGAAATTTTTTAAAATAATAGAATTTATTTTTTTAATTGTCTGCTATGAAGAAGATCACTTTTTTTTAATAATTACTTATCAAAAATAATTTTTGTGAGAAGCTACTTAAAACAGCTTCTCATTTGAAGTATATTTTAGATTATTTTTAAATTCTAATTTTTTTTCCAAAATTTATAATAAACAGAAAAAACTTTAAAATTAATTATTTTTTAGTTACATGAAAACTTTGTCCTCCCGAAAGCATAATATTACGTGATTTTAATTGATTATAATAATATAGTTTCCAATTTAAGATTACAGACTCTTTTATAATGTGAAAAATATTTTTCAACATGTAAAATTAGAAAACATTAATGATTACTTTCTCACTCTTACAATGAGCGGCACTTATAAAAATTATTTTTTTAAACTAAATATTATTTTTAATTTTCAATATAAAATTAATTATTATTTTTAATTAATTTAACTATTTTCTTTCAGTTATACCATCTTATTTTTATTATATATATTATTCACAAAATATTATATTCCTTGTTACATTAGTAAAAAAACAATAATTATAAATAAAAATAATTTAATTAAATTATTTTATTTTTCTCTTTTATTTAATTTATAATTATTTTTAATATATGTGAAATAAATAAAAACGACACTCATTATAAAATGAAATAATAGTTAGTTATCTCACACAAGCAGAACATCATTTATCTGTTGGTGAATTAAATAATGCAAATGAAAGAAGTGGTGCATCACTTTGCAAAAGAAATTGAACTATTGAAGATATATATGAATTTGAAGAACTACTAAATGAAGGTGCGAACACGAGAAGGGGGGGTTGAATTGTGTTTGCACAAAGTTGATACCTTTTTGATAATTTATAAATAATTGAAAATTAGTTTGGATTTGGTGACTTACTTGGAGTAGAAGCAATCGAATTTAGAGGCAGCAATCAATGAAAGCATAAATAATTTGACGCGTAGAATTATCCTGGTTCACCACTAACTTGGCTACATCCAGTCCCTTCATTCAGAAGGCTTTAATCCACTAATTCAAAAACCTTGAATTACAAAGCACCTGACCCTCCAAGCCAGTCTTCCCAAACAGCCTGACACCCCAGACTTTTGAGGAACTAACCACCTTGACCCTACAAGCCAAGTCTTCTCCTAACAACCTGACGAACCCAGATTGAAGAAGGAACTAAACCACTATCGGGTTGGATACAAGAAATTGAAACTTGAGTAGTTGCTTCTAACAAAGCTGATAATAATAATAACTCTCACACTTTAAGAAAAGAACACTCAAAAATTATTTCTAACCTGAACAAGTGTTTCTCTCTTTGTAACTCTAAGATGAATTGAGAACTTTGAGCTTGAGTTACTCTTTTCTGCTTTTCGATGCTTTTCTCCTTCAGCCTTGAGTGTCTATTTATAGTGAAAATTTGGGCTTCAATTTAGTCTTTATTTAATTCTGAATTGTATCTTGTTTAGATTGAGTTTGTAAATTCTTCAAATTGATTCTGTTCCTATTTTGTGTAGATTGACTTTGTAAATTCTTCATGATGATTCTGTTCCTATTTTGTGTAGATTGACTTTGTAAATTCTTCATGATGATTCTGTTCCTATTTTGTGTAGATTGACTTTGTAAATTCTTCATATCAAATATTCTTCAAATCTTCATTAAATGTTGATCAAATATTCTTCAAATCTTCATTAAAATGTTGATCAAATATTCTTCAAATATTCTTCAAATCTTCATTAAATGTAGATCAAATATTCTTCAAATCTTCATTAAATGTTGATCAAATATTCTTCAAATCTGCACTAAATCTTCTTCAAATCTTAATCAAATCTTCTTCAAATATTCTTCAAATCTTCTTCAAATCTTCATTAAAATGTTGATCAATTATTCTTCAAATCATCACTAAATCTTCTTCAAATCTTAATCAAATCTTCTTCAAATATTCTTCAAATCTTGACCATATCTTCTTTTCAACTTTGTCAAGATTTTCTTCAATTATAAATTTGAATCAAATCTTATTTTAGATTTTCATCAATTATAAATTTGAATCAAATCTTATTTTAGATTTTCTTCAATTATAAATTTGAATCAAATCTTTATTTTAGATTTTCTTCAATTATAAATTGGAATCAAATCTTATTTTAGATTTTCTTCAAAAACATGAATCTTCTTTCATACTCTTTGAAGTCAAATATATTGTTTTCACAAAATACTTTTGTTAACATCAAAACTCTATATGTAAAACAAACTTGGTTCCAACAATCTCCCCCTTTTTGATGATGACAAAACTTGTATTTTGATAACAACTTTTCTTTATATTTCTTTGACTCCCCCTAACTTAGGGCTCCCCCTAAGTCTTAGTATCATTTTATCTCCACTTTATCAAATATCTTTCTCCCCCTTTTGTCATCAGACAAAAAGACTTGAATGTGAAACTCTACCTCTTTTTTTTTTGAATAAAATAAATATAACATAATATAAGAAAATATAGTAACTATTGTAAAACTAAACTACTTTGAAGTGATCACAACATCAGTCAGGTATGAATGTAAGGTTTAGGTTTTTCTTGATGAAGTCAAACTTATCTTCAGGTAGTGGTTTGGTGAATATGTCAGCCCATTGGTGTTCAGTGTCTATAAATTGAATGGTTAGTACCCCTTTTTGAACAAAGCCCCTAATGAAGTGGTGTTTGATCTCTATGTGTTTAGCTCTAGAATGTAAGATAGGGTTTTTGGCTAGACAAATGGCAGAAGTGTTATCGCAATAGATGGGAATGTTGGATTCTAGGATATTGTAGTCTTCAAGTTGAGGCTTCATCCAAAGTAGTTGAGAACTGCAGCCAGCTGCTGAAATGTACTCAGCCTCTGCTGTTGACATTGCAATGGTGTTTTGTCTCTTACTTGACCAAGATATTAAGTTGTCACCTAAAAATGTGCAGTTGCCACTGGTGCTCTTTCTTTCAAGTTTATCTCCAGCATAATCAGAATCATAGTATCCACTAAGTTTGTACTTAGGAGATTTCTTGGAGAACAAGGTAAGGTTAGTAGTGCCTTTTTGGTATCTAAGGATTCTCTTAAAAGCAGTTAAATGTGATTCCATAGGGTCAGCTTGAAATCTTGCACAAACACATACACTAAACATGATGTTAGGTCTGGAAGCGGTAAGGTAAAGTAGGGATCTTATGATTCCTCTACAGATTTTTTTTTTTTTTTTGTCAACTTTTTCTCCTGAATCATCTTTTTCAAGTGAACAAGTAGGGTGCATTGGTGTAGCCATAGGTTTGCAATCACTCATCTTAAACTTCCTAAGAAGCTCTTTTGTATATTTAGTTTGATGAATGTATACCTTTTGACTTTGCTGAATTTGTATCCCTATGAAGAACCGAAGTTCTCCCATCATACTCATTTGAAATTCAAGCTGCATAAATTTAGAAAATTCTTGACAAAGAGTGCCATTAGTAGATCCAAAAATAATGTCATCAACATAAATTTGAATAATAAGAATGTTATCTCCTATTGATTTTCTAAAAAGTGTATTGTATATTTGTCCTCTTTCAAGGTTATTTTTAAACAAGAAGTTACTAAGTCTATCATACCATGCACTAGGTGTTTGTTTTAGACCATACAAGGATTTCCTAAGTTTAAAAACATGATTTGGAAATTTATAACTTTCAAAACCTAGGGGTTGTTTAACATAGACTTAATCACTTATATAACCATTTAGAAAAGCACTTCTAACATCCATTTGAAATAATGTAATGTTATTATTTGCAGCAAAAGAAAGTAGGATACGAATAGCTTCTAACCTGGCCACTGGAGCAAATGTCTCAGTGTAATCAATGCCCTCTTGCTGACTGTAGCCTTGTGCGACAAGTCTTGCCTTATTTCAGACCACTTCACCTTTTTCATTTAGCTTGTTTCTGAAAACCCACTTGGTTCCAATAATGTTCTACTCTGGCCTAGGTACTAGATCCCAAACATCATTTCTCTTAAATTCTTGAGAACCTGCAAAATACTTATCTAGCTTTGATGTTTATGATCAAGCTTCTTGTTATCACAGTAAACATAATATCAGACAATAATTAAATTTAAAGAAAGATATCACATATATATTAACAATTTCAGTTTCACTATGAAAACCCTCTTAGTTCTTCTTTTCTGGTTTTCAGATTCTGAGTTTGTATATTCTCTGATTAGAGAGTCTGGATGAAGGGATTTGAATTCCCATCCAGGTTTGTAGTTTTCATGAATTTGATTTGAGTGTTCAAAGAAGTCTCCTGATTTTGACTTTTAATCTGCCACTTCTGTTTCTGCCGATGTATCGGGTTTCTCTGATGGTAATTCTGATTCTTATGGTAGTTCCAGTTCTGTTGATATGTGTGATTTCTCTGCGAGTTTTGAGTCTGTTGATACTCCAGATATTTTTGATATTTTTGGTTCATCATATGGTTCTGGTTCTGATAAGTATTGTGTTGACCAATCCTTCTTCCAACAGAATCAGTTGGATTCTGTTTGGTAGAGCTTGGAACATAGACCTTTTTGCCTTCATATATTGCAAGCATCCATTGACCAGGCACCATGACTGGTGTTTCAATTTGATTGCTTAGAACATCTGCAACATAAACAATTTTATCTTTTGGTACCCAAATTTGGTTGGGTCCTGGTTTGTTAGATTTGAAAGGTTTCTTGTTTTTCCCTGTATTTAACATGGGACAAGATAATTTGGAGTGACCTTTCTTAGAGCAAACAATACACATGATATCAGAGGGAATAGGTTTAGGTTCAGTTACAGTTTCTTCAAATCCTATACCTCTTTTACCATTTCTACTAACTCCATAAATCATAGAAGCATATTTGCTTCTTTCCATACCAGTAGCAAGAAAATCTTGAAATACTTCTTCATGCTTATCAGAGTTACATGTGGTATTTTTACTTAACGTTGAACTATAATTACTTTTTAGAGTTAGATTTTCAGCCTTATGTTCATCAATATCAGTTTTCAGATTTGCATTTTCTGTTTTAAGTTCAATAATATCAGTTTTCAGAGTTGCATTATCTGTCTTAAGTTCACTAATATCAGTTTTCAGATTTGCATTCTCTATTTTAAGTTCAGTAATATCAGTTTTCATATTTGTATTTTCTGTTTTAAATTCAATACTTTCATTCTTTAAAACATTAACATTTTCAATTAGATTTGTATTTTCTTTCCTAAGTGTTTTTAGTTTTAAAGACAATTTGTGATTAATATTTAAAAAATCGTTTATAGCAGTAATTAAATCAGATCGAGTAAATTTAGAAAATACCTCACTTTCTTCATCTGTTGATTCACCTTTAGAGTCAGAATCTGTGTTGGATCCAGAGGTAGAGTTGGTATGAGCCATCATACCCAAATCTACTTGTTCATCGTCAGAGGATTCCTCAGAATCATCCCATGTAGCCATCAAACTCTTCTTCTTGGGTCTGGAATCTTTCCTTTTTCCTTTCTCCATATTTGGACATTCTGACTTGATATGTCCAGGTTCATTGCATCCATAGCAGATGATGCTTTTATCATTATTTCCTTTGTTAGATTGCTTGGAATATCTTTGGGGAAATATCTTCTTTCTGTTGTGCCACATCTTTCGAACTTTTCTGGTTATGAAAGCAATCTCCTCTTCCTCTGAGTTCAGATTCTGATTATCTGAATCACTATCCTCTGAATCTGATGTTGCCTTTAGAACCTTCTTCTGCTTAGATTTCAAGGCTAAAGTCTTGTTCTTCTTCTTGGGCTCATCTTCTTCAAGCTCAATTTCATGTGATCTGAGAGAGCTGATTAATTCTTCCAACTTTAGAGTATTCAGATCCTTTGCTTCCTGAATGGCAGTGATCTTAGGTCTCCACTTACTTGTCAGACTCCTAAGAATTTTCTTCACATGATCAGCAGTAGTATAACTCTTCTCAAGTACCTTTAATCCTGATACCAGGGTCTGGAATCTGGAAAACATTGTTTCAATGTCTTCATCTTCTTCCATTTTGAACAACTCATACTTTTTGACTAGGAGGTTGGCCTTTGCTTCTTGAACTTGCTTGCTTCCTTCATAGGTTAGAATCAGACTATCATAAATACTCTTTGCTGTCTCTTTGTTGGTGCACTTGTCAAACTCCTTGAAGATGATTGCATTTATCATGAATGTTCTGGACTTATGATGCATCTTGTACATCTTCTTCTGATCAGCATTCATCTCCTTTCTTGGAATTTCAATACCATCTTTATTCTTTGGAGCAATATAACCATCTTCCACCAAGTCCCAAAGTTCAGGATCTTGTGAAATATAGAAACTTCTCAGCCTGTCTTTCCAATACTCAAAACGTTCTCCATCAAACAGAGGTGGTCTGTTGATATTTCCTCCAGCAGCTTCTTCACTGAATCCGGACATATTGAACCCTTGGATCTTTTCTCAAACACTGTAAAGTGCTCAGCCTTGAGACCGAGCTCTGATACCAATTGAAGGTGCGAACACGAGAAGGGGGGGTTGAATTGTGTTTGCACAAAGTTGATACCTTTTTGATAATTTATAAATAATTGAAAATTAGTTTGGATTTCGTGACTTACTTGGAGTAGAAGCAATCGAATTTAGAGGCAGCAATCAATGAAAGCATAAATAATTTGACGCGTAGAATTATCCTGGTTCACCACTAACTTGGCTACATCTAGTCCCTTCATTCAGAAGGCTTTAATCCACGAATTCAAAAACCTTGAATTACAAAGCACCTGACCCTCCAAGCCAGTCTTCCCAAACAGCCTGACACCCCAGACTTTTGAGGAACTAACCACCTTGACCCTACAAGCCAAGTCTTCTCCTAACAACCTGACGAACCCAGATTGAAGAAGGAACTAAACCACTATCGGGTTGGATACAAGAAATTGAAACTTGAGTAGTTGCTTCTAACAAAGCTGATAATAATAATAACTCTCACACTTTAAGAAAAGAACACTCAAAAATTATTTCTAACCTGAACAAGTGTTTCTCTCTTTGTAACTCTAAGATGAATTGAGAACTTTGAGCTTGAGTTACTCTTTTCTGCTTTTCGATGCTTTTCTCCTTCAGCCTTGAGTGTCTATTTATAGTGAAAATTTGGGCTTCAATTTAGTCTTTATTTAATTCTGAATTGTATCTTGTTTAGATTGAGTTTGTAAATTCTTCAAATTGATTCTGTTCCTATTTTGTGTAGATTGACTTTATAAATTCTTCATGATGATTCTGTTCCTATTTTGTGTAGATTGACTTTGTAAATTCTTCATGATGATTCTGTTCCTATTTTGTGTAGATTGACTTTGTAAATTCTTCATATCAAATATTCTTCAAATCTTCATTAAATGTTGATCAAATATTCTTCAAATCTTCATTAAAATGTTGATCAAATATTCTTCAAATATTCTTCAAATCTTCATTAAATGTAGATCAAATATTCTTCAAATCTTCATTAAATGTTGATCAAATATTCTTCAAATCTGCACTAAATCTTCTTCAAATCTTAATCAAATCTTCTTCAAATATTCTTCAAATCTTCTTCAAATCTTCATTAAAATGTTGATCAATTATTCTTCAAATCATCACTAAATCTTCTTCAAATCTTAATCAAATCTTCTTCAAATATTCTTCAAATCTTGACCATATCTTCTTTTCAACTTTGTCAAGATTTTCTTCAATTATAAATTTGAATCAAATCTTATTTTAGATTTTCATCAATTATAAATTTGAATCAAATCTTATTTTAGATTTTCTTCAATTATAAATTTGAATCAAATCTTTATTTTAGATTTTCTTCAATTATAAATTGGAATCAAATCTTATTTTAGATTTTCTTCAAAAACATGAATCTTCTTTCATACTCTTTGAAGTCAAATATATTGTTTTCACAAAATACTTTTGTTAACATCAAAACTCTATATGTAAAACAAACTTGGTTCCAACACTAAATGCTCCTGTTGATGGAGGATATGAGCTTCCTAACAAATCCAATTGTATAGCTGTTGACACTTTAATTTGATTTTGTAAGTTGGCAGATGTTAGTACTGCATTAATGTTCTGCATTGCTCGGAGAACAAATTGTGATGTTGAATCATTAAGATTTATTTCATTACCAACAACAATGTACCTAAATTTGACATCTTTTGAATATTTTAGTATATATTTTTCGACCCAATAAGAAGCTGATGAAACACTAGTGGCAATTGTTTGAATGTTTTCATTAGGGACTCCAATGACAAGTTCTATGTTGGAACCTCTTAAGGCTTGTAAAGTTGCTTCATCAGGGTCATAAATTCTCATTCTTTTAATGTCATTTGATTTGAAAAGATCTATAACTTCATTAGCTGGAGGCAAGTTATCTGCCACTCTTCCATAGCAAACTCCTATTGATTGGGCTGCTGCATAAATTAAAACAATAACATGAGTTAAATTTTTTTTGTGATCTATATCTTTATAAAATTTATTGTTTTTTTTAAACATTAAAACTTTTTAGTTAAATATATTTGTGATCTTTATTAAAAGAACACATTTTTATTTTCATCTTGGCAAAGAAAACATTAGCTATTTATTTTTCAACAAATTTTAAATCACTATTTTTAATCCCGTTTTTTTTTTTCTATCTATTTTTAACCCCTTTATCAACTAATTACATGTCTAATAAATGGTCGTCCGAATTTCTTAAGTGACATTCAATTATTTTTGCGATTTGGAAACGGGTACCTAAACAAATATCAAGGGTATCAAAGAATTTTTAAAAAAAGATTAATGAAGAACTAAATTTGGCTAGTTTTATATGATATCTAATAATATATTTTGAAGTATGAAAATAAAAAAAAATAAAAACTAAATTCACTTAGTTTACAAGGTCATAAATATATGGTAATTTCATATTTAGAGATATAACTACAATATAACAAATTTTTAGAAGCATAACTTGTTCTTGTAAAAAAAAGCATAATTTGTTCATTATATATATATATATATATATATATATATATATTTAACTCTTAAATTTATTTAGTTATTTAATTTAAATAAAATAAAAAACTACATGCCTTTATCTCTTAG
>JBBPBQ010020323.1:41622093-41674143 GCA_037974755.1 Cicer yamashitae | reverse complement strand
ATATATTTATAATATATTTATAATATGATATTTTATTTGAATATAATAACAACAATCATTCAGGAAAATATAATAAGACAATCTTTTAAAGAATATATATTTACAATATGATATCATTTGAATATATAATAACAACAATCATTCAAGAAAATATAATTAAAACGATCTGTTAAAGAATATATATATATTTATAATATGATATTTTATTTGAATATATAATAATAACAATCATTCAAGAAAATATCATAAAATAATCTTTTAAAGAATATATATTCAAACAATCATAACAACGGCAATTCAACAAACAATAATAAATTAATCAATTCATAATCTATTATTGCAGTTCATAAAATCCCAATTTTAATAGAGTTAGATTCTCAACAAAATATAATTTTATAGGAAAGTACCATTCAAAATATCTAACTCTTTTTCCATCCCATGTTCCCAAAATAAATGTAGCATGAAAGTTTAAAGGGTGTGATTACTCACCTCTTGAAGCGTTCTTTGATAAAAATGTTCCGTATATGTTAATCGTTATTAACCGCTATTGCAGTTGCAACCGTACTTTTGCTCCTCTTTATTTTGGGGCATAGTTTTCTCTATTGAGACTTTAATTCACTATTCTTCTTTGTATCTATTTATATTTAAATATTTATAAGATAATTTGACTAGGTATCCTATATTTGCCCCACTAAACTCTTGGTTGTTACAAATAAAATGACATATTGAATTCATTTAGGATGAATTGTTTGTTTGATTTTGTTTGACTCCTTAATAATAGCTAATTATATAACAAAATGTTGTTATAATAATTTTGTTTGTTATTATCTCTTTCACAAAAACCTTTAAAAAACATAACAAACTTCCTATTATTATTTATAAGTCTCTAACAAACAAAAAAGCTTACTAATATTACTTATTTTAAGCAATTTGGTTATTGATAAAAATTAGAGTATTATTAATAATAATAATAATAATAATAATAATAATAATATAATCAAAATAATCTATAAAATAGAATATTTCAAAATTTGAAATTCTAATTATTTTTAGTTCTTCGATTTATGATGTTACATACAAGACCCATCCGTGTGGAATTTAAAACTTATCTCATGTGGAGTTTAAATCTCATCTATATGTGGGGTACAAGATCTATCTGTGTGGACCTTAAAACTCATGTGGTCTTGTACCCCAAATATTGATGAGTTTTAAACTTCACAAAAAAATGAGGTTTAAACTCCACAGGGATGAGTCTTGTACCCCACATATAGATGAGTTTAAACTCCACAATGAGATGAAGTTTAAACTCCACATGGATGGGTCTTGTACCCTACATATAGATGAGTTTTAAACTTCACAAAGAGATGAGGTTTAAACTCCACATGGATAGGTCTTGTACCCCAAATATAGATGAGTTTTAAACTTCACAATGAGATGAGGTTTAAACTCCACACGGATGGGTCTTGTACCCCACATATAGATGAGTTTTAAACTTCACAAAGAGATGAGATTTAAACTCCAAATGGATGGGTCTTGTATCCCACATATAGATGAGTTTTAAACTTCACAAAGAGATGAGGTTTATACTCCACATGGATGGGTCTTGTACCTCACATATAGATGAGTTTTAAACTCCACAATGAGATGAGGTTTAAACTCCACACGGATGGGTCTTGTACCCCACACTGGATGAGCTGGTGCTCCACATGATGAGATAATACTCACTTCGAGGAAGTAGTATATCTCCCTATAACGATGAAACATCATTGAATTGATTGATTTATTTTCTACAGAATAAATGTGTATACTGGATTTATTTGATTATTATAGATGTGAATTATCGTTAATTTAATTGATGAGTTTTTATTAATTATTGGAAGTAATTGGTTATTATAGAAAAATCTTAGTTATATCATGTACATTTCTAAAGAATATTTTTGGAAGAAGGCGGGTGCCATGATCGATTTTTCCGGTTACCGCTTCGGCTGAGAACAATACTTGTTTTAAAAATTGTGTGTCTTATTCACTGAGATTTAGTATCTCGTTAAAGTGTTGTTTTGAGAGACTGAAACTGTCGGAGACGTCGAGAGTTGAGAGGTCCTACCTCCTTTGAGAAGAGTAATTTCCTTAGATAAAGCTAGTAGATCAAGAATAAGTAGACATAGTGTCTACATTGTAGATTATTTCGGGATTAGTTATTAAATGCCCAGATTTGAATATTTTGATTATCAAAGAATTTTCAGCTGTATGGTTTTATTTTAAGAATTTTACAATATTATTTCTTTCGAGAACTTCATTATTTATTATAGTACATTTTCTCTTATATAAATATGAAAATTTTTTCGTTATTACCTTAATTGTTATACCTACGTAACTAGGCGTTACATTGTTGGCATCAGAGCTAGTTCGAACCTAGATCGAACTGTTTTGTGGGTTTACTTTACTTTATTTTTATTACTATTTTTTGTTTTTATATAAAAAAAATCAAATCTTAGGCTTATAAGATTTCTTGTTATAGTCAAGAAAAACTTGCATACTATTATGTTGGATATTGGGCTTGGCAAACTCAGTGGTTGCTGAGGTTAGAGAAAGTCTTTTGAGTCATGCGATGCGTTGATGGTCAAAAAGTGGACCTTGACGTTTATTTGTTGGAGTATGATTTTGAGCATTGGTGGAATTGTGCTAGAGGAGGTTTACTGACACAAGGAGTTCCTATTACTTGGGATAAGTTTAAAGAGATATTTATAGAAAAGTATTTTCCCCACAATGTTCGTATTCAGAAGGAAACGAAGTATCTTCATATTTGTCATGGAGATATGTTAGTTGTACAATATGTCGCCAAATTTTGAAGCTATATCAAGATCAAATTTGATTAAGGACTTAAGCTTGAGCTGCAAAGCTTTAATTGGAATTCTAAGGACTCGTGACTACCCCACCATGGTAAACAAGTATAGGATGGATGAGCAAGAGATGCAAGCGTTCGAAGTTGAGAAAATGAAGGAGAAGTTTATCTCTGGTGGAAAGAAATTCCACTGTAAGGACAATAAATTTCATAAGAATCTACACCCTATACCCACAATTTCAAAGAATAAGCAAGGACAAGCTTCAACAAGTAAGAGTAAGAGATCTGAAAAGGATGGATTCAATCAAGGGGGTTAATTGTGTCCTGCCGCACAAGTTACATGTCTTAAATATGGAATGGTTGAACATTTGGCTAGATGTTGCAAGAGCGGGAGACAATCCCAACTTATGACTATTGATTTAGCTTTGTTTGAATGTTTCGTGCTTGTTTTAGCTTGTCATAAGTATTTAATTAAGCGAGGCCATGGATCCATGCTCTTATTTTCTTTAAAGGTAGAGGTTGAAGATAATTTCACTTTGATGATGTCTGTAGTTTGTGAGTTTCTTGATATGTTTCCTAAATAGTTCTCTAGCTTACCCCCGGACAGAGAATTAGAGTTTTCCATTGAGTTAATGCCACAAAGTTGACCAATATCCATAGAACCTTATAGGATATCAACCCTAGAGTTGGATGAATCCAATAAATAATTGGTGTATTTATTAGGAATATGATTCATTAGGTCTAGCGTGTTACCTTGGGGAGCTCCAATACTTTAGGGAAGAAGAAATATATGAGTATGAGGTTGTGTGTAGACTATAGAAAATAGAATCAATTTACTATTAAGAATAAATATCCTTTGTCTAGGATAGATGACCTCTTAGATTAGTTGAGAGGAGCTTGGGTGAGCATGAGAAACACGTGAGGATAGTATTGCAAGTTTCGAAAGATGATAAATTGTATGCAAATCCTAATGAATATGAGTTCTGGCTTGATGAGGTGATGTTTTTAGGGCATATCTTCTCTAGTAAAGGAGTAACATTTGACTCTAGCCAAGTATATGCAATATTAAGTTGGCCCAACCTAAATCAGTGATCGAACTAAGGAGTTTCCTAAGATCGGCCGGTTACTATAGAGAATTTATAGAGGGGCCTTCTAGCCTAGCCTTACCTCTCACCAAGTTGACTAGAAAAGGGAAAACTTTTGTGTGAGACTAAGAGTGTGAGGATAATTTCCAAGAGCTTAATGGAAGATTAATTTCAGCACCTGTTTTAGTTATAACAAATCCATCCATGAATTTTTTTTTGGTTTATTGTGACGCTTCTAAAAATGGTTTAGGATGTGTTTTAACGAAGGAAGGAAAATTGGTAGATTATGCATCTAGACAACTTAGGTCACACGAGGCGAATTATCCAACCTATTATCTTGAATTAGAAGTTGTAGTCTTTACTTTTAAGATTTGGAGGCGTTACTTGTATAGAGCAAAATTTGAAGTTTTTAGTGATCATAAGAGCCTTAAGTATTTGTTTGATCAAAAGGAATTAAATATGAGACAAAGAAAGTGGATAAATTTTCTTAAGGACTACGATTTTGAGTGGAAATATCACCCTGGGAAAGCTAATGTAGTGGCTGATGTTCTAAGTAGAAAATCCTTAAATGTGGCTTGTATGATAGTACAAGAGACAAGCCTATTAAAGGAGGTTAGAGATATGAATTTGGATGTGTCCCTTAATGCTTTATGCTTGAATTTGAATAGGCTAGATATCAGTAGTAACTTGAGAGGCATAATAAAAACATAACAACTATTAGATAAAGTATTGCAGTCTCTTGTGAACAAGGAGAATTATACCTTATCTAGTGATGGTTTAGTGTTGATTAAGGATAAGATCATTTTTCCTAAGGAGGGGAGTCTTAAGGATAAGATTTTAGAGGAAGCTCAAATTAGTAAGTTCACGATACACCCAAGAATAACTAAAATGTATTAGGATTTGAGAAAAATGTACTGGTGGCCAGGAATGAAAAAGGATGCAGTTAGCTTTGTGTTTGTGTCTAGTGTGAGAAGGTTAAGATTAAACACCAAAAGCCTTTAGGATTGTTGCAACCTTTAGAAATTCCTGAGTGGAAATGGGAGAGGATATCTATGGATTTTGTGATGGGTTTGCCTAAGACGTGTATGGGTTTTGATGCCATTTGGGTGATAGTTGACCAAATCAGCTCATATCCTACCAATTAAAGCAACCTATAGTTAGATAGACTAGTTGACCTCTACATGAAGGAGATAGTAAAGTTACACGGTATACCCATCTCTATAGTATTAGATACAGTTTACCTCTAGATTTTGGAAAGCTTTTCAGAGAGCTTTTGGTACTAGACTGAGTTTAGCACAACTTACCACCCATAGAAAGATGGTCAATCAGAGAAGACTATTCAAAATTTTGAGGATATGCTTAGAGCTTGTGTTCTAGATGAAGATGGGAGTAGTGATAAGTATTTACCTCTATCAGAATTTTCTTATAACAACAGTTATCACTCTAGCATAGGTATGATACCATATAAGGCTTTTTATGGAAGAAAGTGTAGATCCCCTTTGTGTTGGTGTGAAGTTGATGAGGAGTCCTTGTTAGGACCTGATTTAGTGCAATAGACCCCTATTAGAATTCAATTGATCAGGGAAATGATGCTTACAACACAAAGTAGGCAAAAGAATCATGCTGACAAGAGAAGAAAATCATTGCGTTTTCAAGAAGGGGCACATGTGTTCTTGAGAGTAACTTCTAAGACTAGGGTGGAAAAGTCAAAAAAGTTAAACCCTCATTTCATGGGTCCTTTCCATATTCTAAAAAGAGTCGGGTCAATTGCTTATCAATTAGCTCTTCCTTCACATTTATCTAACATTCATGAAGTCTTTCATGTTTCTCAACCTCGAGCATATGTGTCAAATAATTCACACGTGATAGCTTCCGAGTCAGTTCAAACTCCACACGGATCGGTCTTGTAAACTTCACATTGAGATGACATTTAAACTCCACAATGAGATGAGGTTTAAACTTCACAATGAGATGAGGTTTAAACTCCACACAGATGGGTCTTGTACCCCACATATAGATGAGTTTTAAACTTCACAAAGAGATGAGATTTAAACTCCACATGGATGGGTCTTGTACCCCACATATAGATGAGTTTTAAACTTCACAAAGAGATGAGGTTAAACTCCACATGGATGGGTCTTGTACCCCACATAAAGATGAGTTTTAAACTTCACAATAAGATTAGGTTTAAACTCCACATGGATGGGTCTTATACCCCATATATTGATGAGTTTTAAACTTCACAAAGAGATGAGGTTTAAAGTCCACATGGATGGGTCTTGTACCCCACATATAGATGAGTTTTAAACTTCACAAAGAGATGAGGTTTAAGCTCCACATGGATGGGTCCTGTACCCCACATATAGATGAGTTTTAAACTCCACAATGAGATGAGGTTTAAACTCCACACGGATGGGTCTTGTACCCCACACTGGATGAGTTGGTGCTCCACATAATGAGATAATACTCACTTCGCGGAAGTAGTATATCTCCTTATAACGATGAAACATCATTGAATTGATTGTTTTATTTTCTACAGAATAAATGTGTATACTGGATTTATTTGATTATTATAGATGTGAATTATCGTTAATTTAATTGATGAGTTTTTATTAATTATTGGAAGTAATTGGTTATTATAGGAAAATTTTAGTTATATCATGTACATTTCTAAAGAATATTTTTGGAAGAAGGCGGGTGCCATGATTGATTTTTTCGGTTACCGCTCCGGCTGAGAACAATACTTGTTATAAAAATTGTGTGTCTTATTCACTGGGATTTAGTATCTCATTAAAATGTTGTTTTCAGAGATGAGACTGTCGGAGACGTCGAGAGTTGAGAGGTCCTACCTCCTTTGAGAGGAGTAATTTCCTTAGATTAAGCTAGTAGATCAAGAATAAGTAGACATAGTGTCTACATTGTAGATTATTTTGGAATTAGTTATTAAATGTCCATATTTGAATATTTTGATTATCAAAGAATTTTCAGCTGTATGGTTTTATTTTAAGAATTTTACAATATTATTTCTTTCGGGAACTTCATTATTTATTATAGTACGTTTTTTCTTATATAAATATGAAAACTTTTTCGTTATTACCTCAATTGTTATACCTACGTAACTAGGCGTTACATTGTACCCCATACTAGATGAGCTGGTGCTCCACATGATGAGATAATACTCACTTCGCGAAATTAGTATATCTCCATATGACGATAAGACGTCATTGAATTGATTCATCGATTTTCTGCATAATAGATGTGTGTATTGGATTTATTTGATTATTATAGATGTGAATTATCGTTAATTTAATTGATGAGTTTTTATTAGTTATTGGAAGTAATTGGTTAGTATAGAAAAATCATAGTTATTTCACGTATACTTTTAAAGAATATTTTTGGAAGAACGCGAGGGTCATGATCGATTTTTCTGGTTACCGCGCCGGCTGAGTACAATATTTGTTTTAAAATTGTGTGTATTATTATATGAAATTTAGTATCTTAACAAAGTGTTGTTTTCAGATACTGAGACCGTCAAGGACATCGAGAGTTGAGAAGTCCTACCTTCTTTGAGAAGAGTAATTTCCTTAGATTAGGTTAATAGATCAAGAATAAGTAGACATAGTGTCTACATTGTATTTTATTTCGGGATTTGTTATTAAATGTCCAGTTTTGAATATTTTGATTATTAAGGAATTTTCAGCTGTAAGGTTTTATTTTAAGGATTTTACAATACTATTTCTTTTGGAAATTTCATTATTTATTATAGTACCATTTCTTTTATATAAATAAGAAAACTTTTTCGTTATTACCTCAATTGTTATACCCGCGTAATTGGTCGTTACAACTCCAAATAATTCAAGAAATACTCTAAATTTTAGGCCACGATAGTGTTAAAAAATGATCTATAACCATCCATTTTCGGTGAAGGAAGAAGAATGTGAAGTTATCTCAACAAAAAAAAAAGGGGTCAGACTATAGGTGGTGTTAGGTCTAATGCTCTATTATATACAACCTAGAGGTTGGATTAACCCAATTTTAATGATGAATTATGTTAATGCTCAAATTAATTCTAGACATTTACATTATAGAGTGAAATATTGAATTAAAAGAAATAATTTGATTTACTACTATTTAGGATTGACTAATTACATATTATAAATAAAAAAAATTATTTTTGATATTTCATAATTTAGAGATTATTTGTTAGAAATTTTTAAAATAATAGAATTTATGTTTTTAATTGTCTACTATGATGAAGATCACTTTTTTTTTCATAATTACTTATCAAAAATAATTTTTGTGAGAAGCTACTTAAAACAGCTTCTCATTAGAAGCATATTTTAGATTATTTTTAAATTCTAATTTTTTTCCAAAAGTTATAATAAACAGAAAAACTTTAAAATTAATTATTTTTTAAATAATTAATTTTAAAAATAAATTGCAACGAACATGCACCGTGCAATACAAATTAAGTAGTAATTCTTAAAAAAATTCAGGCAACATTGATTGGTAATTACATGAAAACTGTCCTCCCGAAAGCATAATATCACGTGATTTTAATTAATTATAATAATATAGTTTCCAATTTAAGAGTACAGACTCTTTTATAATGTGAAAAATATTTTTAAACATGTAAAATTAGAAAACATTAATTATTACTTTCTCACTCTTACATTGAGCGACACTTATAAAAATTATTATTTTAAAATAAATATTATTTTAATATTCAATATAAAATTAATTATTATTTTTAATTAATTTAATTATTTTCTTTCAATTATACCATTTTATTTTTATTATATATATTATTCACAAAATATTATACTCCTTGTTACATTAGTAAAAAACACAATAATTATAAATAAAAATAATTTAATTAAATTATTTTATTTTTCTCTTTTATTTAATTTATTATTATTTTTTATATATGTAAAATAAATAAAAACGACGCTCATTATAAAATGAAAGAATAGTTAGTTATCTCACACAAGCAGAACATCATTTATGTGAGAGCATCTGACCGTGAGAAGAGCTAATAATTAACCATACATAATGGAACATTATTAATATTCAGCCATTTATACAAGTGGTTGTGTGATAAGTACAGATCATAATCTTATTTGGAAAATTGATTTGATTAGGACCAAAGTTGTCAGAGTTGAAAGTTTTTACATACAGAGCACAATAAAAATAGTTCATAACTTTTAGCGCTCAGACGCGCACTATTTTCTTGTCCAAAAAGTATGACACTAGGATAAATTTTCCTTCAACTTGACCATAATTCGAATAATCATCCCACGATCAATGCATTGACGATCAATGCATTGATTTAGATTGTCACCACAGATAAAAGATTCAGATACTCTTAATCTCTCAATCCTTTCTAGTTTTTTTTTTATTTTAATATTTTTTTTGCAATTTTTTTATTTAAATTGAAAATTTTATATTATATAAACTATGTTTAGAAAATTTGACACAAATTTTTAATCATTTGGTATGGTATTAAGATACATTAAATTTAATGTTTTATGCACTAATGGAATACGTAAAATATTGATATTAAGCATGAAATAGAAAATTAGAGATAACTTTTGTATTGATCAAATGAGAAAAATAATTACAATAGTAGATATAATGAAGTTTATATATCCAAATTAGAACAATTAATTTCTAATTAGAATAACTAACTTGTAACTAATACATAACTAAAGTAATTAACTTATAACTAATTTTACATCTCTAATATCCCATTGCAAGCTTGGAATCAATAACACAAATGTTGGTAAAAAAAATAAAGAAATACATTGAGAAACGCTGAAATACATTGACTAAATGATTTTGAAATGTCGGAGATAAATCGGCTAATTTTTTATTTTGAAGATTTATTCTTCGCTTGCAATAAGAACAAGAAAAATTATAGTGTAATCTTGCTTCTTCCTTTTTTTTCTTCTGTAGTTGGTGTTGAATCTGTTACAAACCAAGAATGTTCTAGAAAAATCAGAATAAACCAAAAACGTTCTTGGTATTGAAAGTTTGTAATTCAAGTTAAAATACTAAGTGTATGTGATACCTAATTAACTAATCTCTTAATTAGTTAGTTAGTCAATTAGAGGGCAGTTAGAATGAATAAAAATAAACTATGTATAAATAGCACACTCCATTCATTCAATAAATAAGTCCTACAACTCATATGCTATTCTACTTTTCTATCTTCTTGCACTTGAAGTAATAAGCTTGAAAACTAACAGAATCGCGTCTACACTTCCATGCCAAGATCTTCTCTTAAATTTTTGTTTAAATGAGAATCCAATTATAGATGTTTTTTAGAAACAAGAACAATCTTGCTTTTTTGTTGTTGTTGTTGCTGCTGCTAATTGTTGAATCTAGAGTCAACATTTTCATGCAAGATCTTTGAATGCATTAATTAGTTTTTGAATGTCAATTTGGCTAAAAAGAAATAATTTTGACACCAAATGTTGTTGGTGTTCTTGAGAAATCATTAATAAATGCACTTGGCAACATGTACTTTTTCTTACTTGATGAAAGTTGTTGATGTTGAAACATGGTTCATATCAAAACATTAGAGAGTTTTTATCATGATGAGATGATTTTAATTTTGATTTAAGAGGGAAGAAGAAGAAGAAAGTGAACAAATTTATCAAGAATCAAATGAGAAAGAAAAGATAAATCAATTAAGCTTGTATGAAATTTTTCTCAAACAAAATTTGAGAAAGAGTAGCAAAATAATCATCTATATGATACCATAGTAGAATATGCAAAATATTAATATTAAACTTAAAAGATAGAAAAGTAGAAATAACATTTGTATTGATCAAATGATAAATATAATTACAATAGTAAATATATTGACGTTTATATACCAAAATTAGAACTAATTTCTAACTAGAGTAATTGACTTGTAACTAACATGCACTTTTATTGAATACCAATAATTTTCACTAATCTCAATAACTTATTAAATGAGTTTAAATTTGTGAAAAATTTTACGTACATCATCTATGTGATATAAAAATAGAGAGAATTGACAAAAAAATTAGATTGAAAGGATAAAAACTAGGATTACCAAACAACTTTTATTTTAATTTTGTTCTTTAAAACAATTTTTAAAATTGATTTTTAAAATAGATTTTCAAAACCAAAAACCAAAATTCATTCAAACTAGCCCTTAATTCAATTTTAAAATTGATTTATAAAATAGAATTTAAAATTAAAAACCAAAACTCACTTGTTAAAATTCTCCAAACGCGCACTATTTTCCTTCAACTAAACCATAATTCAATTAATTCATCATTGCAAGATCAATACTTAGATTGTCGCCATGCATACAGATTTTACATCCTCTCAATTTAAAGTTTATATTATATAAATTTTATACAAATTTAAAATTATTTTTTATATGTTATTGAAATACATTAAAATTAATATTTTATATATTTTTATTGGACACCGTTAATGTTTATAAATTTTAACAATATATTAAATAATTTTATATTTATGTAAAATTTTACATTCATGTTCTACATCAAAATTATAAATTTTAATGCTACAAAAAAACATTTGAAAGATAAAAGAGATTTTAATGGAGAGAATCCTTAATAAAAAGATACTAATAAGCCTCACATATAAGGCAATTGTCAATTAACACCACAAATAATTATTTCACTGAATCCACTTGTACATCTCAACATGAGTTATCAATATTGTCTAAAAATAAATATTACATCACGAAATAAGTTTTAGCCATATCATAATTAGATATGAAACAAATAAAAAAAATTAGATTTTCTTCAAAAAAAAATAATTAGATAAAGAAAAGAAATAATAAAAACAAAGAAAAGGAAATATTATTCCTTCTTTCCTTAGCTGAGAAGAAATTGTTGCAAGCAAAGGTTTCGGCTACATAAAGAGGTTGAATGTGGCAAAACAAATTGTCATATACATAGGGACGTGACCAACATAAAACTAAAATAAATATTTAATTGGTGGGGAACAGTGGGCCGATGAGAAATTATGGAAGATAATTATGTTATGGAAGAAGAAGTTAATGGATGCAATAATTGAAATGTGATGTTATGAAACTATATGGTCATCTGAAGAGGAATGCAATACAAAAATATTAAATTGTAGTAAAATGAAGAAAAGAGGTAGTACATGCTAAAAAAACAAAAGGGTGGTAGAAATGTAGATAAAAGAGAGGGTAGAATTTGGAGGTTGACACCTTGAAAACTTGGTTGATGTGGAACAAAGACAATTACATGGCACATGCATAGATGATGTGTCAGCGCAAGAAAGTTAAAAGTTGATTTAATATATTATAATAGATTAGTCGCACTTTGAAATTTTAAACATAAATTATACGATTCAATTTTTCGATATAATCTAATTAGCCGCACTTCGAAATTTTAAACACAAACTATACGAATCAACCGTTTGATCAAATCAAATTAGTCGTACTTTAAAATTTTAAACACAAATTATATGATCAAACCATTCGATCTAATCTAATTTTAATCTAATTTGTCGCACTTTGAAATTTTAAACACAAATTATACTATCCAATTGTTCGATCTAATCTAGTTAGTCGTACTTTGAAATTTTAAAACAAATTATACGATCCAACCGTTCCATCCTATCTAATTACTCGCATTTTGAAATTTTAAACACAAATTATACGATCCAAAATTTCGATCTAGTCTAATTAGTGGTATTTGAATATTTAAACACACATTATACGATCAAACTGTTCGATCTAATCTAGTTTTAATCTAATTAGTCGCACTTTAAAATTTTAAAAACAAATTATACGATCCAACTGTTCGATCTATTCTAATTAGTTTTACTTTGAAATTTTAAACACAAATTATGCGATCCAACTGTTCGATCTATTCTAATTAGTTTTACTTTGAAATTTTAAACATAAATTATGCGATCAAACCGTTCGATCTATTGAAAATAACAATATAATTTTGTTCGAATGAAGGAACAAGGGTAATTATACAATTGGAAATAACAAGTTACATTTTTTTATTGTGGAGAAACAACATACGAGAGTTCATAAAAACAAAAATACAACGTTGGTAGTCAATCACATTAACCTAACTCCCACGACTTGGATTTTTTACATTGCTTCTCTTTTGAAGGGGGCAACGATGGAGGAACATGAACTACGTGATTCAGATCTGTTGAACATTTTCGATTAATAATTAGGAACAAGAAGATGATTTCACAAGAACAAACTTCCACTTCAACCTCAAATCCTTTGACATTTTCAAATCACACTAAAGAGATACGAAAATGTTCAAAAGATCTGAGAATTAAATCTTAGCTTTATAATGAAATGAATGTTTTGAATCCATATTTAAATACATATATATATATATATATGAAAAAAATAAATTTTGTAAAATTGCTTGATGTTCGAATGAATAATATAGTGTATGAAATTCACATTTTATACTTGTAATTTTCAACTACAATGGTTATGCTAGCACATTGGTAGTGTGTGGAATTAAATAGCCATTTTACTCAACAACCAACCAAGCAGATTACTCTATCATAAAATAAAAATGACTACTCTATCGTAATTGTGCAATCTGCATTTAAAGATTCACTTTCGATCTTCTTTTTGTAGTCAAATTACCAAAAAACATCACAACCGTTTGATTCATCACAACGGTCGACAATGACAATCCAGCTACAATCACTAACCATCATTGTAAAGTCATCACTGCCTACAAGACCCATTCTACAAACCTGCTACTACAGTAACGCGTCTGCAACACGTCATCTCTACTTTATCAATTCCTATTAAAGCGGCTTAAGTTGTCATATCAAAAACCATAATCAAAATTTAAATTTTTTTTAAATATTTAATAAATCATCTATCATAATAAAAAATTCCCTCTATAATTATAATTAAATGGAAAATATTCTTCAAAACAAAAAACGTTAAACTTATTATAATTATAATAAATATTATTAACAAATCAAACTTTTTATTTAACACATATTTAAAACTTATTATTTATTCCCGTGCATCAACAAATAAACAAGCTTGTTCTCTCTCTTCTATTTAATAAACACAAATAAACTTTTTATTTAACACATAATAAACAAGCTTATTGTTTAAACCATAATTATCTCTCTTCTACCATATAAAATAATAAATATCTACTAAAATTTCAATCTTGTTCTGAAAATCAAAAACTCAAAATCTTTGACCGTCGAACAACAATGACATCTTCAAGCAATAGTGTAACTAGGACTAACTATTTGAGATACACAAATGCAAGATGTAGGTGTAATCGAATTTGTGACATTAAGGTTGCTATGACCACAAATAATCTCAACCGTTTGTTCTATAGATGTAGGACTTGTACTTTCGATTTCTACGACTGGTGCAATCCTATTGATGGTGATAAATAACCTTCGCAAGTTCAAGATGACATTAATTTCCAAAACGATCTATTCCTACTTTCTTGCGAACAACAATTGGCACTGGTGAAATTGCAAATGACACATGCAGATCCAACATTCAAATTCTTCAAGAAAATGTTATTCATATATGGAATTACTACAATGTTGTGTTTTCATCCTATTATTCAAGTAAATGTTGTCACTATTAAAATTTGTTCATGTTCATCGTTAACAATTCATGTATTTCATCATAAATTGTTGTTTCTCTCTATCTAAGATAATTTTCGTCATTAGTATTTTTAATTTAAAACAATATATGTATTTAAATTGACTTCAACGAAATGATATATTTCAATCCTTCAAACATCAATAATTCTTTCACCATGAATGTCAATGGAGGGTCAATTCAATGGACTGTTGTTATTTATTTACAATATGCACAAAAACAACATCTTCTCTACTTTCATGTGACCTGTGTTGTCAATCAAACTTCATTTTTGTTTTTTGATTAATAATCACAATTTAGAATAATCATTATCGCGTATTTACATCAAACTTTTTAGAAGAATTTTCACTATAAATTCAACCTCTTGGAACAATATAAACACACAAACCTAACAACAACAAAAATAACATCATAACCAACAACAATGGCAGGATATCGAAAAGTAATTCAAAGGGAAGTGTTGGGAGGTTTTGAGACTATCCATGTCCCCAATGAGATTTGGTTTTATTTAGTTTCTATTTTTTTCTTCAATTAATGAAAACTTTTCTTCCCATAATAATCAATTTCTAATTTTTTTTACTTTAAAAATTAATCAACTTAATCATTAACTCACGGCAACATTTTAAATTTTTGTATTTAGTTACAAAACATAAAATGAATATTTTTATTTTTCAATTTTAATTCTAAATGGTTCATCAATATATTTCATTTAATAGTACCTAAGAACAAAATATTCAATTATTTTAACTGTCAAATATTTACTTATAATTTACCCACCATTACATAGATACATTATTTATTTATATTTCTATAAAGGATTATGGAGAATTACCAATAAAATTTGCAAGATATTTTGAAGATGTCTTAGGAGATATATGGAATGTAACACCCTGATTTTAAAAGCGCAAGTGTATTTTTTTTGTCGAAACAAATAAATTGATAAAAATACCAAGCTAAATCCATAAATGAAGAAAATACTCTTGGATAAAATATTTGAGTCGTAACACCACGATAAAGGTCAACATTAATTACAAACAGCGGAAATGGTTTTGAACAAAAATCCAAAAGTATCCAAGTAAAATATACACCGACTAAAATAGTTTGTTCGAATACATAAGATTCCTTTTTACAACAACAACTTTGAAATGAGAAAGGGAAAATAAATAAAATTCTTAAATAGAACCCTAAGCTGATCATTAATCTAACTGAGGGTGACTGGGTACAGAGAATCCACGAGCGGCATCAAGCCCTAATGCTTCCAGTCACAAAACCAACTCATCGTTGTGCCACGCCTTAGAACGACCCTGGTTCTCATCTGAGGGCAAAGCCCAGATTTCCACAAAATTGTAAAGGGTCACCAACCGAAATTAACAAATACCACATAAATTAAATTTTAAATGCACAAAATCACCTTTCAACTTAGCATGCATCTAGAAAGGGTTTGCATATGCTAAACATACATAACCAAGGTTGAAAAATGAAGTTTCGGATAAAACTGCACTGTTGTATTCGAATACAGCATATCTGTATTCGAATACAGATGCGAAAACAGCAGAAAAACAGTAAAAACAACAAAACAACACAACTGTATTCGACTACAGCCTCCATGTAGTCGAATACAGATGCAAAAATAGTGAAAAATCCTGCAGATTTTGTATTCGAATACAACTCCCTTGTATTCGAATACAATTGCAAAGTTAGTGTCAAAACTTTGTGATTTGTATTCGACTACACCCTCGTCGTACTCGAATACACTTGCAAATACGCAAGTCAGAGGCAAAACAACTCATCTGTATTCGACTACAAACCTGTTGTATTCGAATACAGCTGTAAAAATGACAGATTTTCAGTTTTGAAAACACACCAAAATCATTCAAACACTTTCAACACCAATTCAATCAATCACAAACACCAACTACGACACAATCACAAACAACAATCAAGCATGTATACACCACCATCATAATATATCAAACATGACTCGCGTGCCAAGCATCCTAATGCAATGCATATGATTCCGGAATATCACCAAAACCCTCATCGAAGGGGAGTAATCATAATTGTACTGCCTATCACAGGTCAGTACTAATTACCAAGGTGCCACCTGCACGATTTACTAATGTACGATTTTTCACCAATCAGCACGACGCGATAATCTCCGTAAGGAAAAGATGAACCAACAATTCACATGGCATCATCCCCCCGTAAGGATAAGATGAACCAACAATTCACATGGCATCATCCCGTGGCCCATCCGGTCACCACTATCACCATGGCCCATCCGGTCACCATGTACTATGAAATGCATGAGCATACTCTGACTCTTGACACCACAACCATTAAGTAAATGTAGCGATTAAAAGATTCCCTGTTTTTAATTCTCATTTAACACTAATGATTTTCGCATTTAACACAGAGCATACTCATACATATAATCCTCAAATCACAGGAAATTCAAATCACCATATACACCAATCTCATCAATTCATTTCACACCAAATCAAAATACACACATAAATTGCATTTATTCAAAACTCCACATCCTCAAACATAAGGCAAATTTTCATATTCATAATATTACCCATAAACACATCAATCACACCAAGTAAAAATCACCACCACCCACACCTTCAAAACTCATTAAATTCAATTTCACCATTTCACCCATAAAATGCATTAAATTCATTTCCCACAACATTACACCTTAAACCCATCAAATTCATTTTCCAAAATTTTCAACCATAACACACCAAATCAAAACTCCAAATTGTTAAACATAAACCACCAATTTCTTTTCCACAACTCACATAGAACCCATTAAATTCCTTTTCCCCAAATTCACACATAAACCCCATCAAAATCAAACCCCACAAATACATATATAGAGTCCTATATGCAAGCTAAAAATTTGGAAGGAGCCCTTACCTTCGTTGTAGCTTTAACAACCGATTACAACACCGCGATTAATTCCGGTAAAAACTTTGCTCGCAACGTCGCTTCCAAAATTGGCTCACTAGCACCGTAGCATGGAGGTGAGCAACTTTCCCTTCTGTCACTTCGCAAGATGAAGCTCCGAAATCGAAGAAAAGTGGAGGTTTACGTTTGGTGGTTTTGAAACCCACCAACACTCGATTTCGCAACAGAGGAAGAAGGAGAAAGAAAAGAAACTCGCGAGGCAGGGAAAAGGAAAATGTTTTCTCAGCTTTCTTGCTTTTTCATATATATATATGTATATATATATATATATATATATATATATATATGTATATATAACTTAATTATATAAATATAATACTAACCCACCAAATATCTATATATATATATATATATATATATATATATATATATATTTTACTAATTTTCCAATTAATATATATATATATATATAAACCAAACCAACAAAATCATACACATACACACATTACTCACATCTCAAATTATTTTGATAAAAATATCTCCCCTCGTCGCAACTCAAATGATAGTAAAATCTTCAGCAACCAAAGATATTTTTAACAAAACAGTTCGGTAATAAATTCTCCGTAAAGTAAATAAATTATTCTTCAATGAATAATTTCAACCGGATCTAAAAATATATATATGATAAAAATATAACAAACTCTAATAAAATATACTTTTGGTATTTAATTCACAAAATGAATTAAAATTGGGCTAAATGTCTCAGCAATTTAACACCAAATATATTAAAATTGCATAAATTAGAGTTTAAAATTTAGGATCTTACATGGAACTTCATTGACAACTTTGGCAACTCACACAATGTAACATTCAACAAAAACTTTAGCAATCCAATATTAACACACGGTTGGAGACGTCTCAAACGGTTTTATAGATCGCATGGTCATCAGCAATTATATTTCAACTATGTAGGAAACAATAGGTTTCACTTAATAATTGGAACCACGGTCATGAACTCCAATCTCATTCCATCATATCATAGTCGAAGCACAAAAATACGGCACACAATCTACTTTAAGGTGACTCTTTCAGATTTTCAAATGGCTACAAATGCCGAATTGGTTAAGTATTGTGGAACTATATTATAATTATAAATAGTACAATCTTACATTAATAAATTTTAACTCTTTGTTATTTGCTTATATAGATACACTGAACTATATTATAATTAGAAATAGTACAACCTTACATTAATCGGTTCAATTCTTAAGATAAAATTCGTTTTAAGTTTGCCAAAAATTATACAAGCCAAATGTGTCATGTCTTTGAAGTTGAACTTTAGATATTTTGGAAGTTATATTCTAATTTTTTTTTTCTTATTTAATTTTTTTGAATCAATTATCAAGAATTTATATTTTTGTTCTCTCGTATAAAATCAAATTTATCATTATTTCCTAATTGCGCTCTCTCTCCTTCTGATTATTAAAATTTCGGTTCAGTATATTGTATTTTCAAATATTAAAAACGTTTTTTTAAAAACAAAATTTAAACGTTTAATATTGTGAAAAAAATCGCATAGTTACAACAATGTTGTTAAAACCATAAAATATTGAAAACATCAATAAAAGACCAACTTAATAGTAAAAAGATTAAATATGACCTAATAAATTATTCGAAGACCAACAAAAGACCTAACGAGTACTTGAAATACTAACAAAAAACCAACTTAGCAATTAAAAACTAAAATAAGACTTAACAGGTACTTAAAAGATTAACAAACCGATTTAATAGTTAAAAAGTTATATATAACTTAACAATTATTTGGAAGACAGACAAAAAACTGACTTAATACTTAAAAGATTAAATAAGACTTAACAAAAACATAAGACACCAACGAAAGATCAACTTAATAATTCAAAGGTAAAATAATACTGAATAATTTATTCTAAGACCAACAAAAGACCAATTTAATAAATCAAATTTCTTTGATCCAATTTTACTTATATTTAACATTAGAGTGAACACTTTAAAGAATAACAAAATATGGACTTAACACTTAATTTTATATTTTCATTAGATATTATAAATTAATTTATATTTATCCAACAAAATGGAAGAGTTATTTTTAATTTGGTAGTTTGTTACATATTTTTAATTTGGGGGAGTTATTTATAAATTAATACATATTTTTAATTTGAGAGAGTTATTTATAAATTAATTCATATTTTTAATTTGGGAGAGTTATTTATAAATTAATTCATATTTTCAATTCATATGTTTTAATGTTGGAGAGTTATTTATAAATTAATTTGGGAGAGTTATTTTTAATTTAGTAGTTTACGTTTTCTTTTAAATCACAACAAAATTCAAAATTTTGATACATACATATAGTTTAAAACCCACTATATCAAATATAAAAAAAGTATAAAAAAAATAAAAACAAACAAACATTATAATAATAAAAAGTGGATGTCCTCTTTCTTTTTCAAACATTGCCACAAAAAGTTACATACAAGTTTTCCTTCTCTCATCTCAACCGTCCACTTATTTTATTATTAAATCGATGGCCACTTAACCATGATAGGAAAATCCTTTACTTCTCCATACTAAACGCCACCTTGTTTTGCATTAGAGTTGCTATTATAACATTTAAATACTAGATCAACCTAGACACCAACAATAGACACAAGATATCATACATTCAACTGAAGTTGACATGACAACTATTTCCTGTCAACGGCCTAGAAATTGTATGAGTTGAACATCTAAATAATTGGATAGTTATAATGTCAATATTACTTCTTTCTATTATAACGAGTATCGTTTAAGGTTTTTTTACATATTAAGAAATATAATAATTAGAAGAAAAAAATTTATTTTATCAAACTAATCATCTTAATTATTGATATATTTTTCACTATCATTAATATAAAATACAATAATGTTTTGGACATTGTGTACATAATAATGATTGAAGGTACTATAGAAAATATAATAATTAAAGTTGTATTGAAAATTAACGATCACAATTTTTTGTTACACTAACATTCATTGTAAAAGACTAATTTTTTTCTAGTGAGGCTTCTGTAGAATGAAAACACGATGATGTCCAACACGACTCTCATTAAAGCGGCCAAGGTGTCGAAGAACCTGCAAAACGACAGAGACATACTCATGAAGTTTCTTCAAAAAGCTATATACAAGGACAAAATACAAATTATGATTACCTAAATTCACACCCAATATAAGCATTCAAATCAAGATCACACGGTTCACATTCTGAATTTGTATTTTTTATTCAATTTATCAAAGTTATAACATGAATAATTTGATCTTTATTTCATAGCCGAGATTCCATGACTACATCAAACGTGTGATTCTTACGAAAACATATCTCAAAAATACACAGGCTATGCACACACCACATATTCTAGAAAGGACTATCCATAGGTTTATCCTTAATGTTAAATAATATTAGTATATATTAGTAGTAAGGGCATTTTAGACATTTCTATTGTCTTATATATATACTCATTGTAACTCTATTACCTTAAGCTTATGTTCATTCTATGTTATGAAACCCTAATGGGGGTTGTTTCTCTTCTTCCTCCTTTCTGTGTTTATCTTTGTTAACATGGTATCAAATAGCTTTGGTTGATTTTGGGATATACTATAAAGTGGTCCACAGCTTAGTGGGGCTTGGGGTATCGCCCAAAAAAAATAAATTTGTGCGACCCTTTTTACGGTCGGTACCGATTTTCTCCCTCGATTTCCAACCTGATTCTATCTCTCTATTTCTGACGCCATTCTGCTCTTCTGTTTTCGGCATGGTTATGCTATTTTGCTTCCGACATGATTTGTTTGGTTCCTAATTGACTGCTATTGACAGGTTATCCCTAATTTCTTTTGTTCCAGTGGTTGTGTTCGTCGTATTTTCCTATCATTATTTGATATGGTTGGTGCTAAAGATGACTTTCTTCAAGCTGTTAGTGTCCACCTCAATGGACATAATTACTCTTATTAGAGTTATATGATGACAAATTTTTTCTATTGGAAAAGATATGTGTGGTTATGTTAATGAAAAATCATTACTTCGATTAATAATTCTGTTGCGTTGTCTATAGGCGTGCAACTAGCAAAATAGGATATTGATAAAGAGATTTGGGATCACTTGAAACGTTTGTATGTTCAGTCTAACTTTGCAAAACAGTATCAGTTGGAAAATGATATTAGGGCCCTTAAGCAGAACAATATGACTATTCATGAATTCTATTTGGCAATGACTAACTTCTATGATCAAATTGGCTCTTATGAAATCAATTGAGTTGAAAGCTGTCAAAGCGTACATTGATCAAAGAGAGAAGCAACGGTTAATTTGGTTTCTAATGGCTCTTCGTGATGATTTTGAAGGCCTTCGTGGGGTATTTTGCATCGATCTCTTCTTCCTATTGTTGAATCAGTAGTTAATGAATTGTTGGCATAAGAAATCAGACATAAGACTTACTCCGCTATGATAGATAAGGGAATTCTCTCAACTCCCCCATCTGTTTTTGCTGCTCCTGCTCAAAAAGGAAAATCTCAATGGAGAGTTGAGCTTGGTAATGATGAATGTGTTTTTTGCAACAAAAAAAGTCATTAGAAAGCACATTGTACAAAATTGGGGAGAGCACATAAGAAAAATTTTAAGGGGCCATCGTCTAATGTTGTTGCTTTTACTCTTCCTACCATTGCTCATGTGAGAGTGCTACCCAAATATCTTATATTGCACAACAGCTCCAAAAACTTCTTGCCACTCAATCACATGTCATGTCTGCCTCATGTACTAAAGGTTTGAACTCCTCTAGTATGTCAGGTATATCTCATTCCATATGGATTCTTGACTCTGGAGCTTCTCATCATACGACATATGATGATCAATCTTGTGTCTGTGTATCATGCCTCGTCTATGTCGCTTATGACTGCTTATGGCACTCCTATGCTATTAGCAAGCATTGATTTTGTCTCGACACCTAACATGTCTCTTTCTAATGTTTATTATATGCCTAATCTCACTACGAGTCTTGCTTTTGTTAGTAAACTACGTGATTTTGATTATTCAGTTTTTTTTTTTCCACTTCTTGTTATGTGCAGGATCCACATTCCGGGAGGCTAATTGGGACTGACCATAGACAGACGGGACTTTATGTTTTGGATGACCTATGAGTCCCACATATTGCAGCCTCAACAACCACTGTTGACTTATTATCTAGTTTTCGCTTGAATTCTTCATATTCTGGTTTTTATTTATGACATTCTCGTCTTGGACATGTTTCTGCTTCTAGATTCAAATATTTGGCTTCTACTAGAGCTTTAGGAAAGTTACAAACCGGTGATATTTCAGATTGTTGTGATTGTAAACTTACAAAATTTTCAGCTTCACCGTTTGGTAAAAGTGTTTCTGTTTCATATGTGCCTTTTGATTTAGTCCACTCTGATGTTTGGGATACATCACCCGTTTTAACCAAAGGTGGATCTAGATATTATGTTTCATCTATTGATGATCGTGTTATTATTGGGTGTATCTTATGAAAAATCGGTCTGAATTTTTTGACATTTATCATATGTTTCGTGCTATGGTCAAGACACAACATAATGCTATTAAAGTGTTTTTGTTGTGATTTAGGTGGTGAATATACCTTATAACTTCTTTGAATTACTTGCTTATGATGGCACCTTCTACCAGACATCTTATATTGATACTCCTCAACAAAATGGAGTTGCTGAAAGGAAACATCGTCATATTATTGAGGCTGCTCGTTCCCTTTTGTTGTTTGCTTTGGTTCCCGATGAGTTTTGGTGAGAAGCAATTCTTACTGTTGTTCATGCTATTAATAGAACTCCATCATCTGTCATATCAGGTTTGTCTCCTTTTGAAAAATTGTATGCTTCTATCCTTGATTATTATTCTTTGAAAGTTTTTCGTTCTACTTGCTTTGTTCTTCGTGCACAAGAAGAGCGCAGTAAGTTGTCTTCTCGTTCTACCACGTGGGTTTTTCTTGGTTATAGGGATGGTCAAAAGGGTTATTGTTGTTATTATCCTCATGCAAGAAAACTTTATGTTTCTCGTAATGTTGTTTTTCTTGAGCACATCCTTTTTTTACTTTGCTTCATCTAATTCTCATTTAACTAAGAGTTCAGAACTAACCCATATTGATTCGTTTGGTCCTAATGATAATGCTTCTAGTGATTGTAATGTTGACAATTGCAAGAAAAATACTACTACTCCACATGATGACATCCCTCTCGTCCCTCAAACTGTCCAACCAACTCATGCGATTGTTGACCCTCCTCATTACCCTTCCCATCACCGTAAGTCTACTTAGTTACCTGATTTTGTCTATTCCACTTACTCAGCTTCATTTGCTTCTTTCTTAACCTTTATTCACAGTTTGTATGATCTTTTTTCCTATAAAAAGGCTATTCTTGATCCTCTTTGGTAGCAGACTATGGCAGAAGAACTCTATGCATTGCAAAAAACAGATACTTGGAAAGTAGTACCTCTTCCTCCTAGAAAGCTTACTCTTGGATTTTGTTGGGTATACAATATCAAAATTAAGTTTGATGGGTCAATTGAGCGCTACAAAGCACGTCTTGGTGCTAAGAGATTCTCTCAACAATATGGTATGGATTATGAAGAAACTTTTGCTCCTGTAGCCAAGTTGACCACTATTCGTACTCTTATTACAGTTGCATCTATTCGTCAATGACATATTTCCCAAATGGATGTCTAAAATGCTTTATTAAATGGTGAGCTTCATGAAGAAATCTATATGGTCCCTCCACAAGGAGTTTCTCATAATCAGGGGGAAGTATGTAAGTTAGAAAAGGCTTTATATGGTCTTAAACAGGCTCCTCGAGCTTAGTTTGAGAAATTCTCTATTGTGATCACTTCTCTTGGTTTCCGCTCTAGTGAACATGATTTTGCATTATTTATAAGGTCCACCACTTATGGTCGCATTATACTTTCTTTATATGTTGATAATATGATTATTACATGTGATGATGTTAGTGGAATCAATGAGTTGAAATTGAAATTAGCCAAACAGTTTAAGATGACGGACTTGGGAACTCTTCGCTATTTCTTGGGGATTGAAGTTGTCTACTCTCCTAGAGGTTACCTTCTTTCTCAATCCAAGTACATTGCCAACATTCAGACCAAGCTCATGTTTCTGATATTAGAGCAGCAGATACTCCCCTTGAGTTGAATGTGAATTATGCTCCCTCGGATGGTGTTCCTTTACCAGATCTCACTTTGTACCATACTTTGGTTGGCAGCTTTTGGTTGGCAGCTTAGTGTATCTTATGATTACCAGACCTGATATTGCTTATGTTGTTCATGTTGTCAGTCAGTTTGTTGTTTCTTCCAGTATAGTACATTGGTCAGCGGTTCTCCGTATTCTTCGTTATATTCGAGGAACTCAATTTCAAAGTCTTTTCTTTCCATCATCATTCTCATTGGAGTTACGTGCTTATTCTGATGCTGATTGAACTGGTGACACCATATATCGTAAGTCCACCACAAGGTTTTGTATCTTTCTTAAAGACTCTCTTATTTCTTTGAAGATTAAGAAACAAGACATTGTCTCTTGCTTTTCTACATAAACTAAGTTTCATGTTATGGTATCCACTACTGCTGAAATAATTTGGTTGCGTTGGCTATTGTCTGATATGGGCATCTCTCTTTCTGAGTCAACTCTAATGCACTACGATAACAAGAGTGATATTCAAATTGCTCATAACTCGATCTTTCATGAAGGCACCAAACACATTGAGATTGATTGTTATCTTACTCGTCATCATCTTCAGCATAGAACCATTACTCTACCGTTTGTCTCATCTTCCTTACAGATTGTTGATTTGTTCACAAAGATGTATTCCATTGAACGTTTTCATTTTTTAGTTGACAAACTCTCGATGCTCCATGTTAATCCATTGTGAGTTTGAGGGGATATGTTATATAATATTATTATATATTAGTAGTTAGGGTATTTTAGACATTTCTATTCTCTTGTATATATACTCATTGTAACTCTATTATCTTAAGCTTTTGTTCATTATATGTTATGAAACCTTAGTGGGGTTTTTTCTCCTCTTCCTCTTTCCACGGGGATAATGTCGTAACTAAATTGTGATTTCAAAGCATCGGCTTCACTACTGCCTTTTATAAACCATAATAAGCATTCACGTATTCCCTCAAAATTGAATTTTTACCATTATCAAAGATTCAGAATTGAATTTTTTAATCAAATATATAGGAAAGATAATGGGTAAGGTTCCAATAAAGAACAAAAGCATATGTGTTTCTTCTGTTGAAGGAAAAGACCCATGCTTCCTAACTCTATGGATAATAATATATACTCATTCCCATAGCGAAGGATGGTCTTAGATTTTGAGCCTAACTCACCTCTAAAACCCAACTTTTAAGACTATGATTGACCAAGTTTTACAAGATCTTATTTAAGACATATATTTAGCCAATGTGGAGTTTGAATACGCTCCCTCATACTATGGCTATTGGGCCTAGTGCATGGATAGAATGGTGGTCCAACAACGTACATATGATAGACTCTAATACTATCTTAGACTTTGACCCTAATTCAACCCACCAAATCAGCTTCAATTGTGTGAAATGAACACACTTTATAAGCTCTTATTTTAAGCCATATCACTAGCTAGTGTAGTACTTGATTTTTCCTAACTAGATCTGTTAGGACTTAGATTAGTAGTTAGTTAATGAGTTAGTTAGTTGAGGTTGTTATAAGGTTACTTGTATAAATAGGAAGGTTAGGGAGTTAGAAAGAGATCATTGAATTTTTGTAATTGAGAATAGAGTATTCGTTATTGTGAAGGGGAAACTCTGGAGGAGAGATTTCTCTCCTAGTTTTAATAAAAGCGTTCTTTCTTAGGAATCCAATTCTTGTGTTCCTAACAATTGATATGACTCGCCGGTTTTCGAGGAGTGCCAGTGTTCAAGGAGATGGAAGCCGCACAAATGGTAAAGTTGCCAACATTTACAGGGATAGACCCCATTGGGTGGCTTGCAAGGGCTGAAAGATTCTCTATGAAGCATGAAACTCATGTGTTCGATAAATTGCAGTTGGCATTCGAGCATGGATGATTCGACAATGTCATGGTTTTGTTCTTGGCATCAAGAAACCCCCTATCCAACCTGGGAATCCTTCTCAATCAATCTAATCATAAGATTTGGCCATCAAGAACCAGAAATCAAGGTCAGGATGGAGTAATGGATGCTGATGAAGAAGCCGCAACAGTAAAAGAAACAAAATCAGAATTGTGGAAAGCAACAATGTCGCTGCTGGAGAACCAAGAAACAAAGTTGCTGCTGGAGGTACCAACTTCTCCAAGGACAACGTTGTCACAGCAACAAAAAAGCATTTCTGAAGGAGACAACCACCAAGAATCTTGTTCTTGGGCAAGAAAGATGGGTGATGGGACCAGTCCATTGAGTTTGGTGTTGGGAAGGCAAGAAACAATATTAAAATCAGATTGGTCAGTCGGATACAGTGCTCGAAAAACAAGAAAGAAACTTAAATCAGTGCATAATTGCAAAAGATTCAGTTTATTGCCATGTTGAACTTTCCGCCATGGTGTATGGGAAAGATTGTCCTTCATTAACATCATTTGTGGGATTTATCCAGCTGCTATACAAAAGCATTATCAAGTTAACCAATTCCCAAGAGAGTGGTAACAAAGGCTGTGACAGTAGTTTGCAAATGGGGTCTTTTGTCATTCCATCAGCGGAGTCCTGGAGGATAGACTTCTATTTTTTACGTCCAATGGAACATGAAGAAATTTAGTTTATGTCAACCTTGAGGACAAGGTTGTTTTTTGAGGAGGGGTGTATTGTTAGGACTTAGATTAGTAGTTAGTTAATGAGTTAGTTAGTTGAGGTTGCTATAAGGCTACTTGTATAAATAGGGAGGTTATGGATTTAGAGAGATCATTGAATTTTTGTAATTGTGAATAGAGTATTCTCTATTGTGAAGGGAAAATACTCGGAGAAGTGATTTCTCTCCTAGTTCTAATATAAGTGTTCTTTCTTAAGAATCCAATCATTGGGTTCCTAACAAGATCCAAATCATTATCCTAGTTTTAGTTAAATGAAATATGTTATTTTTTTATTACAGATTCTTAAAAAAGAAACTATTTTACTACAAAAAGTAACTATTAAAAATCAACATAACAAAGAGCATTGAGTATAAATGCAACATCTAATTGAAGTGCCAGCTCTAGATCTCTGGTCATCTCAATAACAATTAGAACATTTCTAAGCGGAGTCGAAGCCAGATATAGAGCAAAATCACGAGTTTCAAAAGTAATGTCACGAGTTTTAAAAGTAATGAAATGGGAAGGCAACTTGTGTGCAACCACATGAATTGCCATCCCACAGTATGTTGTAATGTGCCGGTCATCCCGTATAACTACAACAGTTTAGATACTCGTGACAACTAATTCAAGACCAAGTTTGGCTTAACCAAAATAGCATGTTTGAAAGACAAGAATACTCACTGTCAGTATCGCCTTTCCAGTGTTGTCAAGTTTAAGTGATGGTCCTTTTATATCAGCTTCAAGAAAAAAGTGTTTTCCTTTAATCCCTTCCATTGCTGCAATATCTCTTATTTCCTACATTATTATGAAGACAACTGACAACCTTTTTCTTTTGGCATAAACCGATGGATAAGTACAAAAAAAGCATGAACAACATATCAATACAACTCCTTGATAAAATATTTGTTGAACTGAAAGTAGAGGTTTCACTCACCAGAACTTTTTTCCAAAGATTATCTGATATCTTCACGAACAAGAAAAAATATTGTCAGAAAAATGGCAAACTGTAACCAATGTAATGTACAATTAAGAAGAAAATTATTTACTTACCTTCTTATTGGGGGCTGCGATAAGCTGAGCATTTGCTTCTGCATATGAGGCCATATCAGTAATAGCTGCGTTTACCTTTTCTAGAGTAAGCCTGCCCCTCATATATCTGTAATATCAAACCTAGTCTTAGTGGGTGAAGTATTTAATACATGGGCAGAGATGAATTTCAGATCCAAAGAAGCCTAAATGCCTAATAACTTAAAATGATGGGAAATACACATACACAAACCAAAAAAAGTGGAAGTTGTTAACTCTCTTGTCAAACAGTGCTTTTGTCAATTTTAATGATCAAGTCATCATTTCTTGAAACATTTCAAATGATACACCCAATTGCAAACAACATAGATTTCTCCAGCATGCATTGCTCCAATTTGAGCCAAAAGTGCTAGAAAAAGTAAAGGAACCAGAGCTACAAAGGCATTACAATGAAAACACATTTATTGAAACAATTTGTTGATGTTTTACTGACGATGTGTGTGGGAATTATAATGATCTAGCTGAACTCAGTGTGAAATTTAACACAGAATATCAATTAAAACTCAAAAGTATTAATAGTTACTTACAATGACAATGAATCCAGTTCACTTCCAGTAACAAACCACGTTGGTGGTGGGGAACCGCGACCTTTTTTCTCCTAAAAATGAAATCAGGAGAAAATTTGGGGATCACATTTTGACAATTCATCAACTAAGGGTAAGAAAATTGTTTAGTTTCATTGAGAGCAGGGTAAAAGATATTCAAGAGGGTTACAGATTGAAGAGGAAGGAAAGATAGAAACATGTAATGCAAGGCAATAGAATAGTTCTAAACTAAAACGAAATAGTATCAATATAATTGAAGAAAAATTATAGTGATCATGCATATTGTTAATAAGTACCCAGGCTTTGATTCTTGCAACTAGAGAGACAGAGATCATGTTAGGTGTGAAACAAAACAATTGCATAAATCATATTTCGCTTACCTTAGGTAATGCAGCAGGCTCCACATCATGTTTCAAAGCCTCAAATGATGCAGAGTCTTGACCAGAAAATTCAGGAAACGAACTGAGGAAGAACAGCAATTAAGCAAAATGATATTTATTCAAATTTCCTTAAAGCAATGCAGAAAACAGGATTAAATGAAATGTAGTTACGATCTACTAGTTTCTGAATTTGACAGTATCATTCTATCAGCCATTTGAGAGGGAATGTGAAAAGACATATTTTGCAGTTTCTTTTGCTGCTGCAGGGATGCATTTATCAGTTTCTGCAACAAGGCCAGAAAACTAAATTCAATGGTCATCAATTGAAAATTAACAATTTAATCAACCAATCAACCAAAATTTTCCCCCTCATCTTCCAAACAGTAAAAAGAAAATTAATCTACTACGACTTTGTTTGGGAATTAGGAGAGGAAAGGAACTTGGGCTTTGGATGAAAGGAAGGAAGATAGTCAAGTAGAAGGGATCATCGTCTCCCATTTTGCGAGTGTATTTTTCTTCATAAAGCTAAAACCCACAAATATAAAGGAACTCAAAAAATACATTAAAGGATTTTACATGACTTAAGCAAATTCTCCAAATCCTTTACCACTTTCCATTATACTCTCAAAATCAGAAAATATTAGTCATTAACATTCTAACTCCTTCATTTCCAAAAATATTCTCCCAATCAAGGTCAAAAATTTAACTTCGTCTCTCTTTCCTCCCCTATCCGTCAAAGTTCTCCCATTCATTCTCCTCCTAACTCTCAAAAGAAAGTCTGAAGAGGCAAAAAATAAAAGCTTTAAAAGAAATCATTTACTTTTTCTTCACAAACTACATAATGAATTTTACATATCATCAATGACATCTACCATTGGGGGAATGTGGATCTTTGCATCATGTTTCTCTATCCTAATCCCCTCATGTCCGATAAAGGATCTTGTCTATTTGAGTAAATGAACGTTATAGAAACAGTACTTATTTCTCATAAAATAAACAGAAACAAACTGCTTCAAATAAAAAAATCTCAAAATCCAAAGAAGTAGCATATGGGAAATAAAACTCAAACCAGTAAGTATCAAATTGCCAATATATTTAAGTTACACGTAAACAAAGAAAGTACAAACTGAAAGTGAGTGAATCACTATTTTAGTCTTGAAATTGTTGAAGTCGAACCATGAAATTTACAAAATTTTAAAATAATTCTTAAAATTAAAAACCATAGCTTAATTAGTGGTTAATAAGTTTTAGTTAAAGTCATATCCATCAGGTGCTCCCAAATTTGATTCAAAATGGGAACAACCCTTGACCAGGTATTACTTGGCTTTGGTCGAAGACAAATAAATTTAAAATCCTCAATCACATTAATACGTTTAAGGTCATAAATTTAGTTCTAAATTATCAGGAATGACCTAATTGATAGAGAATTACCTAATTGATAGACCTAATTTCGGTAACCAAATTCCACAAACAGGATATTCAATAAAATTAAAGCATTTTTTGAAGCAAAAACAGAGATAATGCCTTAGTTTTAGGAATAGCTTCTGTCTCTTCACGAAATCGATCCTTAATGGCTTGCACCTGAAGCTCCATAGCAGTCACAGCAGCATCAATAGCCGAAAGATCTGCAATGCTACTTGCTGGGTACACTGCACAACACAACACAGAAACAAATTCATCTATGTGAACAAATTATGTATATATAGAATAAATTGAGGTTGAAAAACTCACTGTTTCTTGCAATGACGAGTTCTTGAAGCTGTAATATGCGAGCGTTGAATGAAGTCATTAAAGAATCTAAGGATGAACCAGCGTTCTTTGAAGAATCCATCTCTCTGTTTCTGTAATGGATGCTTTGGTTTCGTTTTCGCGAGCCCTTTTTATCTGAGATTTTGAAAATACGAGTTTCGAAATTATATGCTAGTTTCGGCGGCAATGTTTGAAACTTCAGTGTTGTGCCTGAATCATAAACTAGTATTATCGGATTAAGATTTGAAATAAAAGTCTTTTTTTTAATAGAAATAAGTAAGAAACATGTGCTACATTGTTCAGATATTAAACAAAACATTTCATTTTATTTATCAATAATAAATATTTATTTTGTATTTTTATATTTATCAATGTCAATTATTTATCTTATATTTTAATATTTATTAATGACAAATATTTATCATATGTTTTTTTAAATATCAATGATAAATATTTGTATCATGATATTTTATATTTATCATTGACAAATATTTATTTCATATTTTTTTAATATTTATCACTGACATAGATTTGTCCAGTATTTTTTCAATATTTATTAATAATAAATATTTGTTTCATGATTTTTATATATCTCTGTAAAATATTTGTCTCGTATTTGTTTCTATTTATTATAGACAAATATTTATCTTGTTGATTTATACATCAGTTATAAATACTTATCTAGTGTATTTTTAATATTTATCATTGATAACAATTTGTTCTATAAATTTTGTGTGTTTATTTTTATAATATTTATTAGTAACAAATATATGTCTCGTATTTTTATGTATTAATGATTAATATTTGTAGCAAATTATATGTTTTTCTACACTTACAACAATGTAATAGATTTGTGGTACTTGTAAATATTTTCACAAATAATGTACACAACACAATAAAGTTATTTAACTAACTGCATGAATTTCAAACATAAAATCCTTGACTTCTTTTCATATTTTCCTATCATCATATTTGCTATTTGTACGTATACACTTGGGTAATGAAAAAGCATATCTAAATTAAATCATATTAATCCATTAAATGCCTCGACATTTTAGACCTTGAAATCTATTTGTTGAGATCTATAAATTTCATTATATTACATTTCTTGCATCCACCTAATATAAGAGTAATAATTAATTGAAAGGAGAAAAACAAAATAGATTGAAAAAAACAAAATAGCATAAAAAGATGTTTGGATATACAAAATAGAAGAAGTTAAAAAAAAGAAGAAAGTGAGAAGTGGTAACCAACTACGGGTTTTTTTTTTAATAACCCTATTTCCAAAAAAAAATACTGATATCAAACTGTCTTTCTTTTGAAATCAGGCACAAGTCGCCATTTGCAATGGCGACTTCCTTAAGGAAGCCCGCATTGCAAACGGCGACTTCTCAAAGGAGATTAAAAAAAAATTCAGTTTTTTTTTTGAATTTTTATTATATATATATTTAATATAATTCATAAAAAAATAATAAAAAAATATATATAATTAATATAATTCATAAAAAAAATAATAAATATATATATATATAATTAATATAATTAATAAAAAAAAATTTCAGTTTTTTTTGAATTTTTATTAAATATAAAATTAATATAATTGATAACAAAAATAAAAAATATATTTATATAATTAATATAATTGATAACAAAAATATATATAAAATTAATATAATTCATAAAAAAAATTCAGTTTTTTTTTTAATTTTTAACATATATATATATATATATATAATTAATATAATTCATAAAAATAACAAAAATATAATATATATATATATATATAATTAATATAATTCATAAAAATATAATTCAAATAACAAAAATAATATATATATATATAGTTAATATAATTCATAAAAATACATAATAATACATAAAAATACATAAATATAAATATTAAATTACATTGATTGACTAGAGCTGGCTGTAAATGTTTTCGAGTATGGTCAGTTAACCGACATAGTCCACATTTTCTTGGTACTTTTTCTTTAACGTCCATTTCAGTTCTAATACGGGTACTATTTGGACGACCTTTTTTAATTCTCCGCATTTCAGGATTGTGATACAATGTTTCACCTTCATATGTGGGCCAATATCCTTCATTGGGTATAGGTGGAAACTTTTCTTTGTAGACGTTAAATATATTAACAACCTTGTACACATCAAGTAGAAGCACTAAATAGTTTTGACGAGCGTAAGAACATGCGGCTATGACATGTAAACAAGGAATATGTATAGCCTGAAATTTTCCACAATCACACCATTTTCTTTGAAGGTTGACTTCAAAATGACCAATTGGTCGCACCTCTCTTGGGTTTACTGTTTCATGCACCATGAACTAATAACGATTTCGGTCGAATTGCATGACTTGGTGAGTATTAGATTTACCAACTTCATATTTAATCTTGTCCATGCAATCGTCTGTGTATACTCGATCAGAAGCTAATGATGTCTGATTTTGTTGTCCCCTTTGTGCATATAAAACTCCCAATCTATAGTATGTTGATTGTACCAAAGCAGTGATTGGGAGATTGCGTGTACCCGTGAGCACTGCGTTGATTGACTCTGAAATGTTTGTTGTCATGTGTCCCTATCGTCGACCTTGAGAATAAGCCATAGTCCATTTTTCTGTGGGGATATTATCGATCCATCTTAAAGCCTCTGGATTTGCCATCCTGATTTCATTGCGATAATATTTGAATGATGGTTCATTTAATGCATATCCTGTTATAAATGATGTAAAAATTATCAAATATGATAAAGTGATAAGTACAAAATATACTAACAAGAATTAGATCATTACCCATACAAACAAGTTGTCTTTGAAGTTCCTTGTCCTTGAACTCTTTCATGAAATTTTGTGCAATGTGTCAGATGCAGTACACATGTGTTGACGAAGGATCATACCAACCATTATTTGGATTATTATAAGCACTTTTAATAGATTCGTGTCTATCTGAAATCAAACAAATGTCGACTTGAGGTGTTACATACCTTCTTAGATTTTTTCAAAAAGAAGCTCCAAGCACCCCCTGTCTCACCTTCCACAAGTGCATAAGCAATGGGAATTGTATTTTTGTTTCCATCTTGTGCAATATCAAGCAAAAGAGTCCCCTTGTACGGAGGGAAAGCCCAGAATAGTCGTTTGAAAATTTTTGATCCTTGTAATAGAGTATTATCATAATATGCAACTGAGACTTCCATTTCCATAATAGTTCCTGGAAGAAATTTTTGCATAGCCAACAACCACCTCGGAAGGTCATTGTATGACTTTTCCCAATTTCCATAAATCGATTCCATAGCTTTGTTCTTTGCCATCCATGCCTTTCTATAGGTGATTGTGTAGTTATATCGTTCCCGAATATGTGTAATGATCACCTTCACTTTAATTGATGGATCAGCTTTCAAAAGCGACTTTATGCTTTCGCATATGATGTTAGAGTCAAGCTTGGTATGATCTTGTGACATAGATGAATTTGCGCAATTGTGGGGCCCCTTCAAACGAGCAATCACCCATTGCTTACTTTTTTGGCTTAACGAAGCCCTGCATTTGAACAAGCATTGTGGATTCACACATTTAATTACATACATGTATTGATCAGATTTCACTACACGGTAATTGAGGGAGTGTTTAATGTGATAATGCTTAATTGCAAGTTGACAATCTGGTTTGCTATTAAACTTCATTCCAATCTCAAGAGATGCATCTAATGGAGGTTCATTAGATGGCATATTAAATTTGGAGGATTGGTAAGCATAATCCAAGTTTAGATTACGCATATGGAATGGTGGATCGTATGCCGTTGCAATTACATGAGGTTCTGTCTCTAGATCGTCCTCCTCCTCGTCCTCCTCCTCGTCAAAGTATGTTTCTTCTTCACTCTCCTCACTTATTTCTTGTTGACCAAAATCGGCCACATCACCTAGTGGAATATACTGTTCAGGTTGAGATGGTTATGGTTCTGAAAATTCGGTTTGCTCAAAGTATGGTTTGGGTTTGTATGGTTCAGATTGGTATGGTTCAGATCGGTAAGATTCAGAATTTTGAAAACAATAAGTGTTTTGTGTTTGAAAATGGTATTCGGGGTGAGGTGTGGTCGAGGATGATGGTTGACCAACATCGTATAATGGATTACTATCCTCAAACGTGACATATAACTCGATAGATCCGAGTTGCGGCCACTGTTTCTGAACATCAAACATGAGTGAAACATCTTCGTCGTCTTCAACATTTAACAATTCATAATGAACTAGACCTTGTCCAAATGAGACAGGGTGTCGAAAAATTATATTAGACACCTTCTTATTTTCTAACTTCAACTTTGCTTCAATTTTTTCTTCAAGTAAGTAAGGTTGCATCCAAAATGAACTCGAATAGCTTTTTTTCCGTCACTTTTGAAATATTTACCAATATCTTGTCTTTCACATATTTCACCATTGTAATAAATTAGAATAACTATATTTTTTGGTGCCTATTTTAAGGGGGTAAGTATTGTGACATCCTCTAATTTGTTTATTTATTTAAACAATTAGGACCTATGATTTCATTATTAGTATTTTTATGCATGACTTATTGTGATAAATTCTCTTTTAAATGGTATAAATTACACACTATATTGTTTTATACTAATTTAGATTAATCTATATATGCAAATTTTTATTTTTGTTTATAACTAACTTTTTATGTGTTAGACTTAGCATTAATGTCAATCTTACGTTAATCTTGATATATTTTTCCCTTTCTTAGTTTTATGTTGATTTTGGAATATATTTAAATGGCTACTAATAGTCTAGTGGTAATATATAAATATATTGTTAACTTATAAGTTAATTAGCTGGCACACCATTTCCATGGTAGTTCATATATAGATGGATAGCAAGTTCAGTTCATAAATGTGGATATTAATCTGTTACAGTTTCAGTCAACCAATTTTGTATGTATATATATATGATGAACTCTACTAATTCATCATAATTAACTCGTACACATAAATACATATGATTTCAATTGGCTTTGTAACAGCCAAATCAATTTTAAAAAAGGAAGAGAATCAGCAACCAATTGGTAGCATAATTTTTGAATCAAGTGTACTTCAATTTTAGACAAGAAATCAAAGGTAATATTGAACCGTAAATAGCTATTGAAAGCCTGCATATTTTAACAATCTCACGACTCCTCCTTCTGTTCATAAATTTCCCTTTGTTGCATTATCTAAGTGAATGCAACATCAGAGGCTGCTTAGTGGAGGCAGCATTCTGGAACATGTTGCAATTATTTGAGCTAGCAGAACATAAGCTCATAGACAAGCATTGAACAATAGCTTCAAATTTCAGAGTCATGTAGAAAATAAACTTCATCAGAGGCATGCAAAAATTATGTTCATTAGAGGCATGTAGAGATACTGTTCATAAGAGGCATGCATAAATACTATTCATCAGAGGCATGCAGAAGCAGTATTCATTAGAGGTTGAATAACAAGAAAATCATTTTCTATTGATTTCCTAAACAAAGCGGTGTCAACCTAACCTCTATCAAAACTGTTTTCAAGTAAGAAGTTACTTAATCTATCATACCAAGCTCTAAGTGTTTATTTTAGACCATATAGTGATTTCTTAAGCTTAAAGACATGATTTGGAAACTCTAGGTTTTCAAATCTTTGGGGTTGTTTTACATATACTTCTTCATTAATGTAACCATTTAAGAATGCAATTTTAACATCCATTTGAAACAAAATGATATTACTATAAGCATCAAAGGAGAGTAAGATACGTATTGCCTCTAACCTGACCACTAGAGCAAATGTCTCAGTTTAATCAATACCTTCTTGCTGACTATAACCTTGTGCAACCAGTCTGGACTTATTCCTAAAAACTTCTCCTTTTTCATTTGATTTGTTCTTGAATACCCACTTGGTTCCATTGGGTCTCTTATCCCAAACTGTCAGTGTTTCTTCAACAATGTAGGTTCAAGTTAGTGGAGCAAAACAAACATTGATGTATCTTTCAGTGATGATCTGGTCTTCAAAGGATTATTTACGTCTCCAATAATCATGAGTCTCTAGATGAGATAACTTGTACTTTCATCCAGATTTAGCTTCTGAATTAACTTGACTAGTTCTGACTTTATCAGATTCATCTTTTGAGATTTTATCAAGTTCCTCTTATTTTTCTTTATCTTCTGTATCCATTGATTTTCTTGCTTCCTCTAGTTCCATTAAACCAGCAATATCTTCAACTTGCTTTGATTTTACAAAGTCAAGTTGTTTGTCATCAAACCTAACATTTTTTGGCTCTTCTACAATTAGTGTTTTTTGATTGTATACCCTATAGGCTTTAGACCTCTCAGAGTACTCTAAGAAGGTACACTTTTGTGATCTAGGGTCAAACTTGCCAAGACTATCTTTAGTGTTTAACATATAACAAATACAACCAAATTGTCTAAAGTAAGAGATGTTGGGTTTTTTACCCTTCCGTAATTCATAAGGTGTTTTATTCAATATAGGTGTAATTAAAATTTTATTCTTAATGTGGCATGTAGTGTTAATTGCTTCAGCCCATAAATGTTTTGCATCCTTCATCTCATTTAACATGGTTCTAGCCATTTCTTGAAGGGTTGTATTTTTTATTTCTACAACTCCATTTTGTTGTGGGGTTTTGGGAGATGAGAAGTTGTGTGAGATTCCATTCTCTTCACAAAAAATTTCAAAGCATTTGTTTTCAAATTCTCCTCCATGATCGCTTCTAATTTTTATAATCCCGAGACATTTCTCATTCATTACTTCGTTTCAAAAAGGAATAAACACTTTATGAAAATCATTCTTATTTTTTAGGAATTTTATCCAAGTCCATCTAGTGTAATCATCAACTATAACAAAACCATATTTCTTTTCACTTACATAGACTATTTTTTCTAGGCCAAAGAGATCTATATGCAAGAGTTCAAGGGGTTTGGTAGTAGAGACTGAATTCTTAAATGGAAAGGAATTCTTTGTTTATTTACCCTTTTGACAAGCGTCACACAATTTATGTTTTGTACCTAAGTTTAGGCAGCCCTCTATCAAGTTGAAGTTTTATTTTGTTTTGAGATTAATTTTAGGTTAGCATGGCCCAACTTTTTGTTCCAAATTAATTTTTCTTCATTTACTGACATGAGACACATAATATCTTATTTCTCTAAGTTTGAGAGATTTATCTTGTATAACTTATTTTCCCACTAACCGGTAAAGAGTACAGATCCATCCTTTTGACTAATTGCATTTCATGATTTTTTATTAAAGGTAATATCATAGCCAATATCACTTAATTGACTAATTCTTAACAAATTATATTTAAGACCTTGGACAAATAAAATATCTTTAATAGAGGGTGAAGTACCATTACCAACTATGCCTTGTCCAATAATCTAGCCTTTTTTCTTTCCTCCAAAAGTCACTAACCCTCCTTTATTCAAAGTCAGATCTTGGAACATAGACCTTTCTCCTATCATGTGTCGCGAGCATCCACTGTCCAGGTACCATGATTGGTGTTTCAATTTGGTTGCTGAGAACATCTGCTACATAGAAAATTTTATTCTTAGGTACCCAAATTTTGTTGGGTCGTGGTTTGTTAGTTCTAAAACGTTTCTTGTCTTTCCATGTGTTCAACTTTGGACAAGATATTTTAGAGTGACCTTTCTTGGAGAAAGCAATTCATAAGAGCTTTCATTTTCAGAGTGATATTATGATTCTTGTTTAAGATGTGATTTATAACTGTAATTAATTCATAACGAGTTAAGTCAGAGAGTACCTCAATTTCTTTATCTACATATTCACTTTTAGATTCAGAATCAGAGTAAGGATCAGCATCAGCCATCAGAGCCATATTGGCTTGTTCTTTATCATTAGAGGATTCATCACAATCATCCCAAGTGGCCATAAGAACCTTCTTCTTTGGCTTTGAATATTTCCTCCGATCTTTCCCTTTTTCCAAACTTTGACATTCTAACTTAACATGTCCAGGTTCATTGCATCCATGGCACATGATGTTTTTCTTATCACATTTTTCACCATTTCCTTTACTGAATGACATGGAACTTTTATGAGGGAATGGATTCCTCTTGTTGTGCCACATCCTCCGAATTCTTCTGGATATGAAAGCAAGTTCCTGTTCCTTTAAATCTCCATTTTGATCCTCTGATTTAGCTGTTGCTTGTAAAGCTTTCTTCTGCTTGGACTTTAGAACCAGAATCTTCTGCTTCTTCGTGGGCACTTCCACTACAAGATCAATCTCCTAAGATGTGAGGAAGATGATTAATTCCTCCATCTGAAACGACTTATACTTTCCGACTAGGGTTTTTGTAACAGCCTTTTTTTTTAAAACAAACTAAAATTGATAAATCAAGAAGGAAATACTTTTGGATAAAATATTTAAGCCGAAACTCAACGACAAAGTCAACAATATTTACAAACAGCAGAAACAGTTTTGAAATGGAAGTCCAAAGTATTTCAAACAGAAAAATACACCGGGGCTATGAGACCTATCCGACATAGCTCATACCCCTGGGGTATTCCCAACAGACACCTGTACAAAAGCACTGCCCCAAGAATTTTAACTTCCCCACATCACATCAAAAAGTGGTACAAGGACCCATCAAAATAAAAGTCAAGCTGACAATATAAGGTATAGGTACAGTCTTCCAAAATGAAATAAATACAACCACAAAAGAAAGACGTATAGCCCCTATACAACCATCTAATCTGATCATGCCACAAAAAACTAACAACCCGGGTGATTCCCACGCGCTCCGCAAAAATCCTTCTAACACAGCCACGGTCAGATAAGACTAACTGTGTTCCCAACTCCAGGGTACTAACCGGTAGGACGGTCCTGATCCTCATCTGAGGGCAAAGTCCAGATTTCCACAATAATTGTAAAGGTCACCAACTGAAATTAACAAATATCACATAGCATTTAAATTTTAAATGCACAAAATAACCTTTCAACTTAGCATACATCTAGAAAGGGTTTTCATATGCCAAACATTCATAATAAAAGTTGAAAAATGAAGTTTTTAACAAAACTGCACTATCGTATTGGAATACAACATCCTTGTATTCGAATACAGTGCTATTTCACAAGTCAGTAGCAAAATTGAATATCTGTATTCGACTACGCACTGCTTGTAGCTGAATACAACTGCTAAAATTTGCAGATTTCAGTTTCGAAAATGTTTCGCAATCATTCAACACTTACCACACAAAATCAATCAATCACACTCATCAATTACGACACAATTACAAACAACAACCGAGTATGTATATACAACCATCACAGTATATCAAACATGAATCGCCTGCCAAGCACCCTAATGCAATGCGTATATGCCAATGCACATGATTCCGGAACTCCAAACCAAAACCCTCCTCGAAGGGGCGTAAATCATAATCGTACGGTCTCTCACAGGCCAGTACTAATTACCGAGGTGCAGTCTCTCACATGCTAGCACGATTTACTAAAGTGTCGCCTATCACAGGCCTTATACTGATTTCTAGAGTGCAATCGCTCACAGGTCAGCACATTCTAGAGTGCAATATCTCACAGATCAGCACGACGCGATAATCCTAGTAAGGATAAGATGAACCAACAAATCACACGGCATCATCCCGTGGCCCATCGGGTCACCACTATCACCATGGCCCATCCGGTCACCATGTACTATGAAAATGCATGAGCATACTCTGACTCTTTTCACCACAACCATTAGGTAAATGCATCTATTAAAAGATTCCCCATTTTTAATACTCATTTAACACTAATGATTTTTCAAATTCAACACAGAGCATACTCAAACATATTTACTCATAATCCCGCAATTCACATCAAACCACATCAAATCATTTTTCCACACAATCCAGACATAAAACACATCTCAAAAATTCATAATATTAATTATGAACACATTAATCACACCAAACATGAATCACCACAACCCACACCTCAAACACATTAAATTCAACTTCCACAATTTCACCCACAAACACATTAAATTCATTTTCCACCAATCTACACATAAAATACATCTAAAAAATTCATAATATTAATTATGAGCACATCAATCACACAAAACATGAATCACCACAACAACATTAATATATCAGAGTTCTCCTCACCGCTAATTCGGTGCCAATGGTCTCGATTCCTTTTCGAGACTCAAGGAGCTAACTACATAAACATAAATATTTATAACAATTTGTTCACAACTAAAATTTATCCAACCACAACAAAATTCCCAAAATTATATCTTTTTCACACACCAAATTTTTACAACCAAATAATCTACATTATTTAGTTAAAACTAAATAAAACAAATATTGTCCAAATCAGACATATGCACACTCGACTATTAAAGCACCGGAATTTTGAGTTAATAAAATACTTTAAACTTTTTCTTTTTAAAATTTCAACTTCAGTTCAAACTCTATTATTTGAAAATAACTCATTTCGTAACTCAAACACATGAAAATCAATTTCTTTTTTTTGTTAACCATTACTAACAAAATCAACCACATTAATCACACAGATAGAGTCCCGATATGCAAACTAAAAAATTTGGAAGGAGCCCTTACCTTCGTTGTAGCTTTTACAAACGTTTTCGTTACCACGATCAAATACGGCGAAAACTCTCGCTCTCGTCGTCGCTTCAAAAGTTAGCTCACTAGCACCGTAATGTGGAGAGGAGTAACTTTCCCTTCTGTCATTTCTCGAATGGAAGCTTAGATCTAGTAAATAAATGAGGATTTGTGTTTGTTTATTTATAAAAACACCAACATTGTTTCTTATTTTCTTGAAGTAGCAAGAAGAAGAACGAAAAGGAAGCAGACAAGGAGCAGGCGAGGTTCAGGTTCTGTTTTCCTTTCTTGGTTTCTTACACACACACACATATATATATATATATATATTACAAATCCCAATATATATATATATATATATATATATATATATTATTAAAACTGATTCACAAATATCTAAATACTCTTATACACATCACTTCACTCACATCTCAATCTATTTGATAAAAATATCTACTTTCGTCGCAACTCAATTGACAGATAGAATTTTCAGCAACAAGTGATATTTTTAACAAAACTGACCGGAATTAAATTTTTCGTAACGTAAATAAATTATTCTTCGACAAATAATTTTTAAACTGGTCTCAAAATATATATATATATAAAAATACGCATATATTAAACATATTACAAACTCTAACAAAATATATTTTTGGTACTTAATTCCCAAAATAAAGTAAAATTGAGTTAAACGTCATAGCAATTCAACACAGAAACATACTAAAATACATAAATTACAAATTAAAACTAAGGGTCTTACAGTTTTCCTCTGCCTCTTGAATTTGCTTGCTTCCTTCATAAGCCAGAATCAGATTATCATAAATGCTCTTTTTTGTATTCTTGTTGGTGCACTTGTCAAACTCCTTGAAATTGATTGCATTTATCATGAATTTTCTTGACTTATGATGCATCTTACACATCATCTTCTGGTCAGCATTCATCTTTTTCATGGAATTTCAATACCATCTTCTATTGTAGGAGCAGTATAACCATCTTCCACCATGTCCCAAAGTTCAGTATCTTGTGAAATAAAGAAACTCCTCAGCCCATCCTTCCAGTACTCAAAACGTTCTCCATCAAATAGAGGTGGTCTGTCGATGTTTTCTCCAACAGCTTATTTACATAATCCATACATGTTGAGTCCTTGGATCTTACCTCAAACACTGTAAAATGCTTAACCTTCAGACCGAGCTCTGATGCCAACTGAAGGTGCACAAACACGAGAAAGGGGGTTAAATTGTGTTTCTTTAAATTAAATCTCTTTTGTTAATTCTAATTCTGATTTGGTGACTTAAATAGTTTTACAGACAAGATTTTATCCTAGTTCACTACCAACTTGGTAGCTACGTCCAGTCCTCTCGCACAGAAGAATTTATCCACTAATTCAAAATCAAAGGTATGCAGAAATATTGTTCATCAAAGGCCTGCAAAAGTACTGTTAATCAAAGGCATGCACACAAGAAGCATGTTTTAGTCTTTATAGGAAAACACACATAATCATAAGAGGAAAATCTCTACGGGCATATGTGCATACACAACATTATGTGCATTGACTGGGTTTAACTTTGCTTCATTTGTTTGTTTCCTCGGATCGTTTCCTCTGGTCATTTCCTCTGATCGTTTCCTCTAATCGTTTCCTCTAATCGTTTCCTCTGGTATTTTCCTTTGGTAATTTCCTCAGATATTTTTCTTCTTATTTCTTGCTTTTGATATCTTCTTTTGATTTCCTGTTCTAATTCCTAAACACTTAATTGATAAATGTTGCCTTAAATCAATACAATGAGAACATTGATGAAATGTTGCTATAGCTTATAGGCAACAATTTTAAACTGTATTCATATAAATAAAATAAATTTTAATTTTTCTATTATTTTAATTCAAATCATAAATTATATTGTCATTATTTTATAATAATAAATTATTGTGTATATAATAAATTTAATTACATACACAAATTGAACTAAGAAAACATAATGCAAATTTAACACAAATTATTAACAAAGTTGTATTCAAATAAATGGTAGTAAACAAATTGTGTAACATAATGTAATAAAGTTTAATACTTAAAGTACTGAGTCTAGCAAAATATATAGTTCGTTGAAGTTGTGATGCTTCAATCAAGTACATGCCTGGTAAAAAAACATCATCCAAAAAACCATAATCTAAAATCATCATCTAAATCATTCAACTGTGTCTTCATATTTATCATCTACATCGTCCTCTTCAAATTTGTCATCTATCTCATCCTCTTCAAATTCATTGCCTTCATCGTCAACTTGAAATAATTTATCATCATCTTCATTGTTACCTTGGTGCATAATGAAATAAAAACAAAAATAAATGATGAAACAGAAATCGGAAACAGAAACAGAACAGAAACGCAAAACAACAGATCGAGTAAGTGTCCACCGCAAACTACTTCACTTTCCTAGCAAAACAACATCACAAAATTTTAAATAAAACAGTCCTTAACTAAAAAATCCAAAATCCAATACAAGCAAAAATAGTCCAAAATCCAACGATAGCAAAAACATTTCTCACCATAGTAACATTCACTTCATTACTTCTATATTATCTTGAAATTCAATTACTAAAAAAATCCTTTCTTTATACTGTTGTTGTGAATACAAACATAATAAAGTTCAAACTTCGAACAAAGAATAAAATATGCAGTTCTGTTGACAAAGACTAAAGCCAAGATGAATGGATCTTCCTACTTTGGGGAAAGACTAGTCAGTGATTCCTAGTAAGTCTATTGAAAGCTTTCTGGTCTTATAAAATGGAGCCAACATTTTTGTAATGGTTTCTTAACAATTCAAACAAGTAAGATAATTAATTAATGTAAATTTAATATGGTGAAAGAAAAAAAATACTAACATAAATAATAATATAATATATATACTAACATTTACCTGTTGGCTTTCAAACTATACTCTGTAAGAGACTATACTCTGTAAGAGACTGTCGTATTAAGTCCTAATTGTCAAGCCAACTTTTGAACTAAGGTTCTGCTTCTAGTTAGTGGAATTACTGAATCTTGATCTCCACTAAAGAAATAATAATGCAGATGATTATGTTAATTTAGCACTAAAAACATGTGTATATGAAGCCTCAAGTTCAAGCCATTAATAAATCAAAATGAAAAGGAGAACTCTAGATACCTGTAAATTAGAACTCTAACTCCAGATTTTATCAATGATCCAACAATAGGAAGTGTTGGCACTTCCAAGTTAAGCACATCATAGTCCAAAATGCTATTACCAACAAAACAAAAACCAATGATTACATGGATTGGTTAAAAACCATTATTAGCTTAATAGAAGTTAAGCACAAGTTTTTCAACTTAGTGAGATAGACCAATGTTTTAAAAACATATCCGCGGCCGCAATCTAGGCTATGATATCAAGGTTTTGATGTCTCTGCACCTCAAATAAGGCCTTATCAACCACATTCAATCACAATTCTATGTCATATTAAAGATTTCAATCACAACTGCAACTTAAAACCGTGAATTAGGCCATATCAACCACATTTAATCATGATTCTACGCAATACTAAGAATTGCGACTGCAACTATAATTTAAAACCTCGAGAATGACTTACTTGCTACAAACATCCCACTTGCGAACTCCGACAAGCTTTGCATGAAGTGCCTCTTGCACATCTCTCCGGTTTAAGTAGTTTGTAACCTTATCATCCTCTCATTTGCTTGCTACAACGACACACAATACGACAAATCTAAATGAATAAGCTGCTAAACTCAAAAATCCAAAATCCAATACAAGAAAAAATAGAGTTCAAAATCCAAAGATAGCAAAAACAATTCTCACCATAGTAACATTCACTTCATTACTTCCATATTATCTTGAAATCCAATACAAGCAATATAAAACCATGTTTCAGCTTACAAAAGGTTTTGTTTTCGTAGGGAAAAATACATTTTCACTATTTTCTAGCACAATCACAAACCAAAAAAAAAATCCAAGCACAAGTAACAACATCATCACTTGAGGTAACGATAGATTAAAATGAAATGATAAACAAAAACATAAACAAAAATTCAATATCTATTAGTTGTGTTTACCTTTATCTCAAAATTGGTACCAAATGATGAACCAAAAACATAAATGTAATACCTAATTCAGAATCAGTTCAAATTCTATTTTCACTAACATCATTCCTATTTTCACAACTATCAAATTCTAATCACACAAAAAATCAATCATCTGAAACACCAAAAAAAATTAGGGGTAATAGAGAAAGAATGAATACAAGCATTGCAGTGGCAGTTTCTCTAGCATTTCCATCAATACGCAGCATGGTACTAGCATCAGAGTAGAATTGATGAACGAAATCAGGTTGATTCTGAATAACGTGATAGTATTGTCCCACGAAGTAAGTCCCAACCTGAACGAAGAAAAACGAAACAATTAATTAGGGTTTCACGATTCAGAGAAATTGAAGAAAAAGAATAAGAAGAGAAATGGATGAACCTGAGCAGCGGTGAGAGGAATGGGAAAAGGTGTAGCCATTGAAGAAAATGAAAAAACCCTTCAAAACCCTAACGCCGTCAATTCAGATCCGAAACGAAATTGGTGGGAGATAGATCTGATAGAGAGAGAGAGAGAGAGAGAGATTTGTTTGTTTGTTTAAATCTCTCTCTGCGGATGGAAATTGCTGCTATGATAATACGATGATGTTGCGTGTGTGTATTTTGTGACCCTTTTCTCCACTCAATTCCATTCAAATTAATCAATAATCAAATTAAGCAAATTTTCTCTTATTTTAATAGTTTCTTTTTTAAAAAAAAAACGAGAATGATAATGATTAATAAGAATAGCTTTGTTTTGTTTACGAGTTTATAAACTTTAGTTTTAAATTTTAATAAAAAATAATAATTAAAAGTGTATGTAAAAGAATTCATTCTACAAAAATTCATTAATGTTAAATTTTTTAAGCAATATTTTAAAAATGTAGTCTTTTGTTCAAAAAAAGGTAACAATTGAAAAATGTTCTTAGAAATACATAAGGGGACAATTATCATATATTGCCAAAAAGCTATCACAGAGACGTTTCAAAATTGTTCCCAGAAATATTTTAGGCAACGTTTATACAGTGTTGCAAGAACAATGATGACAACAGATATAAAATGTTGCCTTATCCACTTTTAGACAACACTTTATACATGTTGCTTAAAAAAGTGTTGCTAGAGACTACAATTGTTGTAGTATGTGTTCCAAAATCAGGTTTGGAATATTCGTCTTGATCATTTGGGAGATATTCCACATTAGCCCTTGTGGTCTTTACGAATGTGGTCCACTGACCTACCTTTGGTACTACACACCCAATCAAGATTTTGAATAGTACTTTATATCTAGGTTTCAAGTGGACTAATTTGGAGTTGACCATACGATATTTGAAGGATTCCTTATTGATCTTTAATAAGCCAACCCTTAACTCATAACCTTTGTCAAGCAACATACCTTCATCAGAACATCTGGTGAGAGTTACAAGGGATTGTTGAGTAATACGGTACTAGATACATCCGGTGAGAGTTACAAGGGATTGGCCTAACACGGTACTAGATACTTCTCCATCCGTGTTTGCATCAGCAAATCGCCAAAATTCTTTAACCAAAATCTCTAAAGCCATTTCTTGTTCTAGGTTAAAGTACTTAGACCAACCGACACCAGCAAAATCCTCAATTAAACCATTTTCGGCAAAATTTGCGAAGTTTACTTGGAGTTCATGGAGAACTTGTGGAATGGGAAACACAAGAAAAAAGGGTTTGAATTGTGTTTCTTTGTAAGATCTTTTTAACGAGACTAAGCTACAATAAAGAATACAGAACAGATGAACGAAAACAAAATAGAATAACATAGACGATTTATCAAATCAATGCTAATGTGTTGAATGACCACTACTTTATTTTTAACTCTTTCTGTAATGGCTAAGTACTTGATGTGTTTATTTTGACTTCCATTTTTATTGTTCTTAACCAAAAAGACAACAACTAAATTATCGCCTAAAATTTTCATAGGCCTAGAAATAGAATCTATGATTTTAAGTCCTGAAATATAACTCTTAAGACATACACCATGAAATGTTGCCTCAAAACATGAAACAAACTCGACTTCCGGAGTAGAAGTAGCAACTAAGGTGTGGTTATCACTTATCCATGAAATAGCTCCACCGGCCATCAAAAAAATGCATCTTGGTGTTGATTTGCGAGAATTAACACAACCAACAAAGTCAAAATCAAAATGGTCGACCACGTCTAAATTGTCCGTCTACCTATACATAAACATGTAATATTTCGTTCCTTAAAGGTACCTCAACACTTTTTTTGCAGCGTTCCAGTGGTCAATACATATACTTTGATATTTTTCTAAGATTCCAACATAAAATGTAATGATGAGCCTCGTGCTTACTTGAGCATACATAAGGCTTCCAATAACAAAAGCATAAGGAATATTCTTCATTTGTTCTCGCTCAAAGTAATTCTTAGAGTATTGGTTCAAATCAAACTTATTACCATTCAAAATGGGAGCAACACTTGGTGAACAATCTTACATCTAAAATCTCTCCAGAACCTTATTGATATATGCTTCTTATGATAGACCTAAAAATACTATGAGATCTATCTCTATGGATCTTAATGCCAATGACATAAGATGCCTCGCCCATATCCTTCATATCAATGTTTTTAGAGAGAAATTGTTTCACCTCATACAACAAACCTTTATAATTTGAATAAAGGAAAATATCATCCATATATAAAACAAGAAAACAAGTTTTACTCCCACTGACCTTCTGGTATATTGATAAACCTATTTTTATAGGATCTTAAGAGGGTATTTACCCTCTATTTTATCTTATTTTATAGTTTTGATTTCAACTTCTTCTTATTTATTCAATTATTTATGATATTTGCAGAATTGATCATGAGATGATAAAATAACTAAAATTTGTCAAATCTACTAAGTTTTTAGTGCAAAAAAAATATCAAGTTTAATATTCCAATTTATGAGTACAAGAAACAGGTTTGTTGCACACTTCAAAGACTGAATTTTATGATAACAAAATGTTGCCTAAGAAAGGGGGAAGGTTGTTGCCAAAGAAGGGGGAAGGTTGTTGCATAAAATGAGGATCTTCTTGCTATCATAAGGAGAAGAAATCAGAAACAGAAGAAGGAGCCACACACTAGAAACAGAGTCAGAGGAGAAGAAAAATTGGAGAAAGAGAAAATAAGGAGAAAAAACATGGAAACTTAGGAGTGCTTGGAGCAGGAGTAAAGTGTCTCAAATTTTGGAGCAAAAAAATATACTCTTTGAAGGTTTTATTTCTTTTTCCTTTAATTGATGAACACTTCTATTATTTACTTTATTTTCTACATGTCAATGAGTAACTAAGCTTTCTTCTAGGGTCTTTGGTGAATCTTGTGATTAAGATATCTTTTTACTATGTCTTAGTTTAAAATTCTAGTTTTATTTTAGATTTTTGTTGCTTATCTCAATTAAATGATTCTATTGCTTTATTTACATGTTTGGGATGGCCAACATTTGCATGCCTTAATCAATCAATTGACTAGTGACCAACTACAATTAATTGGTAGATCTATAGGATAATTGAGATTAGGATTCTTGTATGATGTAACATAAATATTAATCTTTCAATCATTCAACCTCTTGGTTCTTTATGCTTTCTCTTAATTATATTTTGTGTATGATCAATCAAAGAATTAATTTAGGGAAAAGAAAATTACATTGAATGACGAATCTTTGTTAATAGTTTTAAAGAGGGGTTTATAATTGAGAAAATGAATAAGAATTTATATAAAACTAGGACTTGAGGTATTGATATTACAAGTGAAACCATGACCCTAGGTTTACTTTCCATTAGTTCAAAGTTGTGTTATTATATACTCTCGTTATAAATTTTATGCTATTGTTACGTTATCACGAACCAACAATAATTTTCATTAGTCTAAATAATATAAAATTTTGATTAATTTAGTAATTGTTAAATTAATCTCTGTTGATACGATAATTATATATACTACAACTTGACAAATCCATACACTTGCGGAATTTTGCGCAACATATATGCATTGATCCATGGGATTTTCATCAAATCCAAATGAAGATATTGTTCCATGGAATTTATGATGTCATTGACGAACGGCTTGTTTTAAACCATATATGAATTTTTTAAGTTGACGGGCGGCTTGTTTCTAACCATCATTTTCATGCATTTGATGACCAATTTGATCTACTAGATTATCAACATTTGGTGGAAACTCAATAATTGGTTGATCAACATCCATTTGATCTTGAGGGATGTTATTGTTGGAACTGTAACATCCTCTAAAATTTTATTATTTAAAAACAATTAAAACCTATCAATATTATTCAATAATAAATTATGTGTGATATTTATTTGCCTTGATCGATTTATTGTAGTTGATAAAGTTATTAGTAAGAATTATTTATTCAATGGGGAGTTTAAATATATATATATATATATATATATATATATATTTAAGTAGAGAAGATGTGTTTTCCTAGTGCAAGAAGAATTTGGGCTAAGGGTTTGAGGCTTAGTGTGACCCAACCCACTTTAATGTGATAAAGTTTTAACTTTTATTATGTATATGAGCTGGTGTTTGAATTTTTTTGTCGTACATGTTAAAGTGTTAATTTTTATGGCCTATATGATATAAAGTTTCTATTTTTATGTGTATCTGGTGAAAGTCATAATTTATATGATTATTTGTCTATAATTATGTGATACTCATTATAAGGATGTGTTGTATGTGATCTTAGTGATATGTGAATAAGAGATGATTTTAAAAAGTAATTTTGAATGCATATGACTTGATTCTTAGTGGGCTGTGTGGGAATATATCTGTTTGATACTATATCATCATGTCATGGCATATGCATTTTCGTGGGAGTTGCCTTAGTGGCAGGTTTGATTTCCCCATTGGTATGGGTGACCTTTCTGTGTGGAAGTTGCCTTAGTGGTAGGTTTATATCCGGATCATATAGTTTTAGGAGCATGCATTATGCATATGTTTTGATATACAATTTACCGGTGTGAACATTTTTTCTTTTAAATTGGAAGTTTTTACTTTTATATGTTTTGTGTTATACTTCTATATTTTTAGCTTTGGTTTGACGTGGATGATGGAAAAAACTGACCCATACAACAACATTTTAGGTACCAATGAGTTCAAGGAGATTCAAGATTAGTTAATGAGTATTGACGTGTGGCGAACGTGGGGTAAACATGGGTTTTTCAAGACAATTTTGTAATAATAGAATTGTCCAATATTTCTAATTTCTTTTTAATCGTTTGTCACAAACTTTTAATATGTACTAGAATTGTAGAAATACGGAAGTGGTTCCCTTACGTTAGGAATAAGTGTTTTTACTTTGTTTTAAATTTTGAATAAATATTTTCTTAATGATATTAAATAACGTGCTTGTTACTAATTATTTAAATGAATAAATGCTAAGTATTCAAAAAAAAAATTCGTAAATTTTTCTAAACAATAAGTATTTTTTTAAGTAACGTTTTGGATTAAAAAAATCCGGTGCGTTACATTATGGTATCAGAGCAATAATTCACGGACTTTGGGGTGGGACGCTTCGAGTATGTAATATATGACTTCTATGGAGTAAAGTATGAAATTTTATGCTATGTGTGATAAAATTGTAGTTTTACGATGAATATGAAATAAAGTTTGAATTTTTACCTTATATGTGATAAAGTTTTAACTTTTATTCTGGATATGAGCTGGAGTTTGAATTTTCTTGTCGTATATGTTAAAGTGTTAATTTTTATGGCCTATATGATATAAAGTTTCTATTTTTATGTGTATCTGGTGAAAGTCATAATTTTTATGATTATTTATCTATGATTATGTGATACTCATGATAAGGATGTGTTGTATGTGTTCTTAGTGATATGTGAATAAGAGATGATTTTAAAACTAATTTTGAATGCATATGACATGATTCTTAGTGGGCTGTGTGAGAATATATATGTTTGATACTATATCATCATGTCATGGCATATGCATATTCGTGGGAGTTGCCTTAGTGACAGGTTTGATTTCCCCATTGGTATGGGTGACCTTTCTGTGTGGAAGTTGCCTTAGTGGCAGGTTTATATTCGGATCATATAGTTTTAGGAGCATGCATTATGCATATGTTTTGATATACAATTTACCGGTGTGCGCATTTTTTCTTTTAAATTGGAAATTTTTACTTTTATATGTT
>JBBPBQ010020323.1:41494300-41621817 GCA_037974755.1 Cicer yamashitae | reverse complement strand
CCTTAGTGACAGGTTTGATTTCCCCATTGGTATGGGTGACCTTTCTGTGTGGAAGTTGCCTTAGTGGCAGGTTTATATTCGGATCATATAGTTTTAGGAGCATGCATTATGCATATGTTTTGATATACAATTTACCGGTGTGCGCATTTTTTCTTTTAAATTGGAAATTTTTACTTTTATATGTTTTGTGTTATACTTCTATATGTTTAGCTTTGGTTTGATGTGGATTGATGGAAAAAACTGACCCTTACAGCAACATTTTAGGTACCAATGAGTTCAAGGAGATTCAAGATTAGTTAATGAGTATTGACGTGTAGCGAACGTGGGGTAAACATGGGTTTTTCAAGACAATTTTGTAATAATAGAATTGTCCAATATTTCTAATTTCTTTTTAATCGTATGTCACAAACTTTTAATATGTACTAGAATTGTAGAAATACGGAAGTGGTTCCCTTACGTCCCTTACGTTAGGAATAAGTGTTTTTACTTTGTTTTAAATTTTGAATAAATATTTTCTTAATGATATTAAATAACGTGCTTGTTACTAATTATTTAAATGAATAAATGCTAAGTATTCAAAAAAAAAATTCGTAAATTTTTCTAAACAATAAGTATTTTTTTAAGTAACGTTTTGGATTAAAAAAATCCGGTGCGTTACATTATGGTATCAGAGCAATAATTCACGGACTTTGGGGTGGGACGCTTCGAGTATGTTGCATATATTTTAATGTTTCTTGTGTTAATTGTTAGGTTTTTTTTTAATAATTGGATTTTACTAATTACTTAAATTCCTATTATGTGCCATTAATTCTATTAATTGTTGGTTTTCTAATTATTGGATTTTATTAACTACTTAAATTCCTATTATGTGTCATTAATTGTATAATCTCCATGAATTTTTGTGATTAAATATATGCCTTAAATTCCTACCAATTGAAAATAGTTTTAATTTGATTCAATACAATAATTGCTTTTGATTTTAATGACGTTATGAATTTAATATTATGACGTTACGAAATTACTACTCATGATTTGAATATTTTTGTTTTTTTGTTTTATATGTTATGAATTTAATACTCGTGATTTAATGACATTATGAATTTATTACTCTTGATTTAAATTTTTTAAAATAATTGTTTGTATGTTATGAATTTAATACTTGTCATTTAATAATGCTATGAATTTAATATTGTGACGTTACGAATTACTAATCATAATTTGAATTTTTTATTGTTTGTGTGTTATTAATTTAATTCTCGTGATTTAATGACATTATGAATTTATTACTCTTGATTTGAATTTTTTTAAAATAATTTTTTGTATGTTATGAATTTAATACTTGTCATTTGATAACGCTATGAATTTAATATTGTGACGTTACGAATTTACTAGTCATGATTTGAATTTTATTGTTTGTATGTTATTAATTTAATTCTCGTGATTTATTGACGTTATGAATTTACTATTATGATGTTGTGAATTTACTACTCGTGATTTGAATTTTTTATAATTTACTAATCGTGACTTAATTTGACATTATGTAATAATTGTTTGTACATTTATGACAATATCAATTAATTGTCACGAATTCAAATTTTTTATTTTTATTTTAGAATCGTAAAATGATTAGTTTTATTTTGCTATAATGTGGAATTATTGTGTATTGATTTGGATTGACTTGTTTTGAAAATATACAATAATTAATTGGTCTCCACTTTAATGACGTTATTAATTAGACCAATTGAATTATAATAATATGAATATTCTTTAATTATTTAATTTTTGTGTGATAATTTAAATTTTTATAATAAAGACAATGTTTTAAACCTTTAACCTTATAGAATTTTAGGATCCCCATAATAGAAAGGAAGGGTAATACCGTAAAAAGTTGTATTAGCGGAATTCTGGCTAAGGAAAGACATGGTTATTAAGTGGTCCATTGACCCATCTCTTTCCTAGGAACCCCTCTAGTACACGACTTATTGTGTGACCCAAACCTACTGTCCCCATAATAGAAGGGAAAGGTAATACCGTAAAAAGTTGTACTAGCGGGATTCTGGCTAAGGAAAGACTTGGTTATTAAGCGGTCCGTTGACCCACCTCTCTTTCCTGGGAACCCCTCTAGTGCACGACTTACTGTGTGACCTAAACCTACTATATAGACGTGAATAAAATATTTCCTTACAACCGTAAGGTTATAATTAGATCATAGTGTTATCCTAATTAGATAATTTGTAGGAAGTATGGCTCGTCGCGCAAACCGATCAGTCCCCCAAGTAGGAAGTGACATGACTGACGCAATCCAAGCCATGAATGCAATGGCCGCTGCAATGGCCCAACAAGCTGCAGTTCAGGCTCAGCAAGCTACAATCCAAGCTCAACGTAATGCGCAGAGGGACCTGAGGGAGGAAGCAGCTGTTGCAACGAGGGGGCTATCTGAATTCCGTCGACAAGATCCGCCAAAATTTAAAGGGGAGCATGACCCTGACAAGGCTGACCTCTGGCTGTAGGAGATAGAGAAGATATTTGACATCCTCCACTGCCCCGATGACACGAAAGTGGAGTACACGGCCTACTTACTGATTGGTGAAGCTGAATACTGGTGGCGGGGGGCGAGACAAATGATGGAAGGAAACCACGAAGAGGTGACTTGGGAAGTCTTCAAGAGAAAGTTCTTGGACAAATATTTTCCGAAGAGTGCCAGGGCTGAGAAAGAAGCCCAATTCCTGAGACTATATCAGGGAAGTCTCACGGTGTCCAAGTATGCGGCAAAGTTTGAGTCCCTAGCAAAACATTTTTGCTACTTCCGTAACCAAGTGGATGAAGAGTACATGTGCGAGAGGTTTGAAAGCGGGCTCAGGTATGAGATTAAGGAGTCTGTGGGACCCTTAGAGATACGTCAGTATCAGGTGCTGGTGGAGAAATGCAAAAAGGTTGAGATCATGAAACGGGGCCGCCTGAACAAAGGTGCTATTGGTGGACCGGCGAGACCTCAGGTAGAAATTAACCACAACCTTATCATTTAATTATGGGGTTATGTCTCTAAATATTACCTTTGAACAAGGAATTGGTGACCAACAAAATAGAGGCAGACAGTTTCAATAGCAAAAGCCTTATGCTCGCCCACAAGGGATTGCTAGAGATCGACCAGGTCCCCAAAACGTGGGAGATTAGAGGCCTCAAAATCCAACACAGAACCCAATGCGTACTGTTCGATGCTATCATTGTGGACAGGAGGGACATAGGATAACTGAGTGTCCCAGAAGAACCAGGATATGTTATGTCTGTCAGAAACCAGGCCATCTTGCAAAAGATTGTCGGGAGAAGGACACTGGCGACAATAAAGATGTTGTCAACAACAAGGATGTTGCACACCCTACTGCTCGAGGACGTGTTTATCATATTAATGGAGAAGAAACACCATCTTCCTCATAACTTATTCAGGGTGAGTGTTTAATTGCTGGGAAAATACTTTCTGTGATATATGATTCTCGAGCAACACACTCGTTCATTTCATTAGATTGGGTGGATTCGCTCCAACTAGATGTCACTACCTTACCATTCGATTTACTGGTTACCCTCCCCTCTGCTGAACTAGTAAAATGTAATTCGGCGTGCTTGCAATGCCCAGTGACTGTGTTTAAAATGAATTTTAAGGTCGATTTAATTTGTATTCCTCTTAAACATCTTGGAGTAATTTTGAGAATGGTGGTTGTCTAGCAACTACATCGTGTTAGATTGCGCCCAACGGAATGTAATATTTCCAGATCCTGACATTTCGAAGTTCCTTTCGGCCAACAGATTGAAGTTTTCTCTGAAGGGAGAAATGCAAAAATATGTGTTTCTCAACTCCATCAGTATGACTCCAGAGGTTGTTGTCGATGAGATCCTAGTGGTGAAGGATTTCTCGGAAGTTTTCCCACCAGACGTACCAGGATTACCCCCAGTCTGCGATGTCGAATTTTCTATCGATGTCATTCTAGGTATTGGACCCATCTCTATCGCTCCTTACAGAATGGCCCCCTTAGAGCTATTAGAACTAAATAACCAATTGGAAGACCTTCTGTCTAAGAAATTCATTCGGCCTAGTGTGTCACCATGGGGAGCCCCCGTATTATTGGTCAAGAAGAAGGATGGAAAGTCGAGACTGTGCGTTGATTACCGACAACTCAACAAGGTCACAATAAAAAAACAGATACCCCTTACCCCGCATTGATGATTTAATGGACCAACGTAGAGGGGCAGAGGTGTTTTCTAAGATTGATCTAAAGTGAGGGTACCATCAGTTTCGGGTGAAAGAAGATGATATATCCAAGACGGCTTTCAGAACGCGTTATGGGCATTATGAGTACTTGGTGATGCCATTCGGAGTGGCCAACGCGCTAGCTATCTTCATGGATTATATGAATCGTATCTTCCGTCCATTCTTAGACAAGTTCGTGGTGATCTTTATTGATGACATATTGATCTATTCCAAGACCCGAGAAGAACATGAGGAACATTTGCGTCAAGCTCTACAAGTACTGAAGGAGCAACAACTATATGCCAATCTAGGAAAATGTGAATTTTGGTTGGAAGAAGTGAAGTTCTTGGGGCATGTAATTTCTAAGGAAGGGATTGCTGTCGACCCATCCAAGGTAGAAGCTGTGATGGCATCGAAACAACTGCAGACAGTCACAGAGATTAGAAGTTTTCTGGGTTTGGCCAGGTACTATAGGAGATTTATTGAGGGATTTGCCAAGATTGTTGCTCCATTGACAAACCTTACAAAGAAGAACCAGATTTATGCGTGGACTGAGGTGTGTGAGAAAAGTTTCCAACTGATGAAGGAGAAGCTAACTACGTCCCCAGTGTTAGTGTTGCCACAACCAGAAGAGCCTTATGAAGTTTATTGTGATGCTTCCTACCAGGGTTTGGGTTGTGTGCTGATGCAGAACAAACGAGTAGTGGCATATGCCTCAAGGCAATTGAAGGTACATGAAAAGAATTATCCCACTCATGACTTGGAGTTAGCGGCAATTGTCTTCGCATTGAAAATTTGGAAACATTATCTATATGGGTGTAGTTTTGATGTATTTAGTGACCATAAGAGTTTGAAATACTTGTTTGATCAAAAGGAACTTAACATTAGGCAGAGGAGATGGATGGAGTTCATTAAAGACTATGAGTTCACGTTGCATTACCATCCAGGGAAAGCAAACGTGGTGGCTGATGCCCTAAGCAGGAAGTGAGTTCATCTCTCGTTTGTAACAATGAAGGGGTTGGAGTTGTTAGAGAAGTTCCGTGACTTGGATCTTAATTTGGATTCCCCATTGGGGAAAGTGCAATGTGGAATGATCATTATAGATAGTGAATTGATGAATGAGATTAAAGTTCTCCAAGTTACAGACGTGTTGACTCAAGAGAAAAGGAAGTTGATCGAGGTCGGCAAGGCACCTGAATTTGAGGTGGGCCCAGACGATATTTTGAGATGTAATGGACGTATTTGTATACCCGACAATACAGAATTGAGGAAGACTATCTTGGATGAGGCCCATAAAAGCAAGTTGAGTATTCACCCTGGTACCACCAAAATGTATAAAGACCTTAAGCAAAAATTCTGGTGGCCGGGAATGAAGAAACAGGTAGCAGAATATGTGGCTTCATGTTTGACTTGTCAGAAAGCCAAGGTAGAGCATCAGAAACCAGGGGGACTACTAAGGTCATTAGATATACCAGTATGGAAATGGGATAGTATATCTATGGATTTCGTGGTAGCATTGTTGAAGACTTAACGGAAGTTTGACTCCATTTGGGTGATTGTCGACATGTTGACCAAATCTGCCCATTTCATACCCGTGAGGACTACTTATGATGTGACTAAGCTTGTAGAGATCTACATTGCCGAGATTGTTAGACTACATGGGGTACCCTCCAGCATTGTGTTAGATAGAGACCCGAAGTTCATTTCTCGTTTGTGGGGAGCATTACATTACATGAGGCGTTAGGTACTAAGTTGAGATTAAGTTCAGCCTATCACCCTCAAACCGATGGGCAAACAGAAAGAACTATTCAGACCTTGGAGGATTTACTGATAGCGTGTGTGTTGGATGAGCGAGGAAGTTGGGATAATATGTTGCCTCTCGTTGAGTTCACCTATAACAACAGCTATCATGCGAGCATTGGGATGGCACCATACGAGGCTCTATATGGGCGCAAGTGCCAAACTCCCTTGTGTTGGTATCAGGATGGTGAGAACCTAATGGTGGGGCCATAATTGGTACAACAGACCACAGATAAAGTTCGTCTGATCCAAGAAAGAATGAAGACAGCACAAAGCAGAAAAAAGAGTTATGCCGACCAACGGAGGAAACCACTGGAGTTTCAAGAGGGTGAACATCTGTTTTTGAGAGTGACGCCCACTACTGGAGTTGGTAGGGCACTGAAGTCTAAGAAGCTCACTCCTAAATTCATTGGCCCATATCAGATCCTCCGACGTGTGGGTCACGTAGCTTATCAGATTGCCTTGCCTCCGAGTCTGGCCAAACTGCACAACGTATTCCATGTGTCACATATTATCACGCCAGATGATATCCAGTTGAAGGAGAACCTTTCCTTTGTAATTCCACCACTAAGCATTGGAGATAGGACTACTAAGCACCTACGAGGTAAAGAGATCGCCATGGTCAAGGTGATTTGGGACCAAACGACTGGAGATGCAACTTGGGAATTAGAGGAAAAGATGAGAAAACTCTACCCTAATCTGTTTATGTCCAACTAGTTTCGAGGACGAAACTATTTATAAGGGGGTGAGTATTGTAACATCCTCTAAAATTTGGTTATTTAAAAATAATTAAAACCTATCAATATTATTCAATATTAAATTATGTGTGATATTTATTTGCCTTGTTCGACTTATTGTAGTTGATAAAGTTATTAGTAAGAATTATTTATTCAATGGGGAGTTTAAATATATATATATATATATATATATATATATTTAAGTAGAGATATATTATATGTAGATGTGTTTTCCTAGTGCAAGAAGAATTTGGGCTAAGGGTTTGAGGCTTAGTGTGACCCAACCCACTTGAATGGGTATAAATTTGGGTTATGTGTTTGTGGCTTTGTTTTTATGATCAAGGTTAAAAAAAAAGGTGACATTTTATCCCTCTTATTCTTCATTTAGGCCCAACATTATCTAACCAACAATTTCTACTTTAAATTTCCCTAAGTCCACAATTTCTGTATACTCACTAATAACAAACAAAAAAGAATTCCGAAAACCCTAGCCACCATCACCTTCACATCTCATTTTCTTCGTGTATCCAAGCTTGGAACTTCTTTTCCTTGTGAACAACTCTGTGGGGCTTAAAGCTTTGTACTAGGAAGAAACGCGGCCAAGGTAAGGGCTTTTCCCCACACAAATCATAGTTAGGCCGTTGGTTGGATGACATGAAATAAATAATCGTGATTACTTTGATTTTAAAAGGAATAAATGTAGACTAATGGATTAAAATAATAAAACCCCAATTTTTGTTGAGATTGAAATGTAATATATGACTTCTATGGAGTAAAGTATGAAATTTTATGCTATGTGTGATAAAATTGTAGTTTTACGATGAATATGAAATAAAGTTTGAATTTCTACCTTATATGTGATAAAGTTTTAACTTTTATTATGGATATGAGCTGGAGTTTGAATTTTCTTGTCGTATATGTTAAAGTGTTAATTTTTATGGCCTATATGATATAAAGTTTCTATTTTTATGTGTATCTGGTGAAAGTCATAATTTTTATGATTATTTATCTATGATTATGTGATACTCATGATAAGGATGTGTTGTATGTGTTCTTAGTGATATGTGAATAAGAGATGATTTTAAAACTAATTTTGAATGCATATGACATGATTCTTAGTGGGCTGTGTGAGAATATATATGTTTGATACTATATCATCATGTCATGGCATATGCATATTCGTGGGAGTTCCCTTAGTGACAGGTTTGATTTCCCCATTGGTATGGGTGACCTTTCTGTGTGGAAGTTGCCTTAGTGGCAGGTTTATATTCGGATCATATAGTTTTAGGAGCATGCATTATGCATATGTTTTGATATACAATTTACCGGTGTGCGCATTTTTTCTTTTAAATTGGAAATTTTTACTTTTATATGTTGTGTTATACTTCTATATGTTTAGCTTTGGTTTGATGTGGATTGATGGAAAAAACTGACCCTTACAGCAACATTTTAGGTACCAATGAGTTCAAGGAGATTCAAGATTAGTTAATGAGTATTGACGTGTGGCGAACGTGGGGTAAACATGGGTTTTTCAAGACAATTTTGTAATAATAGAATTGTCCAATATTTCTAATTTCTTTTTAATCGTTTGTCACAAACTTTTAATATGTACTAGAATTGTAGAAATACGGAAATGGTTCCCTCCCGTTAGGAATAATTGCCTTTACTTTGTTTTAAATTTTGAATAAATATTTTCTTAATGATATTAAATAACGTGCTTGTTACTAATTATTTAAATGAATAAATGCTTAGTATTCAAAAAACAAATCGAAAACTTTTCTAAACAATAAGTATTTTTTTAAGTAACGTTTTGGATTAAAAGAATCTGGGGTGTTACAGGAACCAAGTTGGTTTTATACATAGAGTTTTGATGTTAACAAAAGTATTTTATGATAACAATATATTTGACTTCACAGAGTATGAAAGAATATTCGTTTTTTTGAAGACAATCTAAAATAAGATTTGATTCAGACTTATAATTGAAGAAAATCTTTGACCAAGTTGAAAAGAAGATATGGTCAAGATTTGAAGAAGATATGACCAACATCTTATCAACAATAAGATATGAATTATTTACAAGAAGATTTGATCAAGATTTATCTACAAGAAGATATGAATTATTTACAAAAAGATTTGATCAAGATTCATCTACAAGAAGGTATGAATTATTTACAAGAAGATTTGATCAAGATTTATCTACAAGAAGATATGAATTATTTACAAGAAGATTTGATCAAGATTTATCACAACAAGATATGAACTACTTACAAGAAGATTTGATTAAGATTTATCACAAGAAGATATGAATTATTTACAAAAAGAGTTGATCAAGATTTATCTACAAGAAGATATGAACTATCTACAAGAAGATATGAATTATTTACAAAAAGATACGAATTATTTACACTATGTTCCCGCCTAGATCAAAGCAAGCAATATGAAGGAAGTTTCATCTGAAGAATTTGCCAAAGAAATCTTAACAAAATACAAACAATATCTATATGAAGAATATACAAACTCAATCTTAACAAAATACGAACAATATCAATCTGAAGAATTTAGAAACTCAAATTGGATTCAGAAATAAAGAATTGGCTAAAGAACATATTATCAAAATGCATCTTGTTCATAATTATTTTTGAATAAGATCATTGTTGATCAAGCTAGGAATGAAGATACAATTCAGAATTAAGCAAGGACTAAATTGAAGCCCTAATTTTATCTATAAATAGATACTAAAAGTTGACGAAGAAGATCATAGAAAATCAGAAAAAAAGTAGAAGAACTCATGCTCAAAATTCCAAATTCATCTAAGAATTCAAAGAGAGAAATACTTGTTCGAATGAGAATTATTTTCCAAGTGTTTTTCTTAGAGTGTGATAGTCATTGTTATAACCAGCTTGTTAGAAGCAACTACTCAAGTTCCAAACCCTTGTATTCAAACTTGATAGTGGTGTTAGTGGGCCTTCAACAATCTGGGGTTTTCAGATTTTGTGGAGAAGACTTGGCTGGTAGATTTAAGGTGTGTGTGTTCCTCAAAAGTCTAGGGTTGTCAGGCTATTTGAGAAGACTGGCTTGGAAGTCAGGTGCTTTGTTATTCAAGTTGTTGAATTAGTGGATTAAATCCTTCTGAGTGAAGGGACTGGATGTAGTCAAGTAAGTGGTGAACCAGGATAAATTACTTGCGTCACTTTATTACTGCGCTCCTTAGTTTTGTTATTGCTTCTACTCAAGGTAAATCATCAAGTATGAACTAGTTTAATCAAATAATGAAAAAGTTATCAACTTAGTCAAACACAATTCAACCTCCCATTCTCGTGTTTGCACCTTCAATTATGAACAATGAACAATCTAAGTTCCTGATTTGATTGCTCCCACTAATCAAGTGATTTTCAAGAAACTTTGTATTTCTTGAATCCAGAATCCTAGTTTTGTGAGATGGACAATAAAATCTATAACCTTTAGACATTTCGGCATATCCAATAAAATACCCACTAATGGTCCTCTCGTCTAGTTTCTTCTGTTGTGGATTATAAACTCTCACCTCAAACAAACAACCCCAAATGCACATATGTCCCAAATTTGGTTTGTATCCTTTAAATAATTCAAAAGGCGTCTTTGGGACAACCTTTGTGGGAACACAATTCAAAATATACATATTCATCTTTAGTGCTTCATTCTACAAGGAATTTGGAAGATTAGAGTTGTTAATCATACTCCGCATCATGTCCAATAATGTTCGGCTACTTCTTTCTACAACACCATTTTGGTTCAGAAAACCAAGCATATTGTATTGGGCAACAATCTCATGTTCATGAAGAAACTTAGCAAATGGGCCGGGTGCTTGTCCACTCTTAATGTATCAACCCAAAGTATTCACCACCTCAATCCGATCTCACTATTTTTATATGCTTTCCACATTGGTTCTCAACTTCCCCTTAAAGACTTTGAAGACATCCAATGATTCATTTTTATTAAACATTCAAATATCATAAGTAATCATCTATAAAGGTGATAAAATATTTTTGACCATGTGCATCCATGTCTGGACAACATATGTTTGTATGAATTATTTCTAATATGTTTGAGCTCCTCCTATTGGCAACATTTTTGACATGTTGGTATGTTTTCCTTTAATGTAGTCAACACAAGTTTCAAGTCAGCAAAATCAAGAGTATTGAGTACCCCATCTTTTACTAACCTTTTAATTCTTTATATGGAGATATGTCTGAATCTTAGATGCCATAACATAGATGAATTCTCGTTAATATTACACCTCTTAATACTAGTTTGAACATGCATATAACTATAAATGGAGTCACTTTGTAAATTAATACAATAAAGACCACCAGGTGTTTATAATAACATCAATCATATTATACTCATAACATACAAATGAAAATAAATTACCTTTCTTCTCAAACCATTTTTGGAACTTGGGACATTGCTTCGTCATGTGTCCTCTCTTTTTGCAGAAAAAACACTTTGCCTCCTTCTTGATATTAGCTTGAGGTTGTATTTTGTTTTCCCATTCTAATTTGCTTCAGACTTATCGTTTTTGATAGCTTTATTCTTCCCACGGGTGGTTGTCAGGAATGCACTCTCCCCCTATTCCATCACAAGTCTTTCTTCTTCTTGAACACACATGGTCATTAATTCATTGATTGACCATTTGTCCTTATGTGTATTTTAGGAAATCTTGAAAGCCTCGTACTCAAGTGAAAGCGAGCTAAAAATGTAGTGCACTAGAAAAGACTCAGACATATCGACCCCGAGTTTCTTAAGTTGAGCCGAAATGTCACACATTTTAATTATGTGCTCATGTACACCTTTCACACTGGTGCGTTGGTGGGAAGAACTAGTTCATAACTTTGAACATCATTTCATTAAGTTTACATAGATTCTTCTAGTATGCTTTCACATTTTATCTTGAATTGACATGGGGTTATATAGAAAAGTTTTGGTTTTGGAAACATGTTTCTTATTGATGTTGATTTTCGTTTATACTCAACAATTTGAAACATGTTTATTAGGAACAAGTAATATTTTCATATTATTCCAACACTGGTAATTTGAACTAATTAAATTTAGAGATATGTAAAATGTGAACAATGATTGTTTCATCAAAGGTCTAAATTCGAGTACTTTTAATTAGATTCGTCTTTAACTGAACTCTATTAATCACCTGAGGTTAACCACTTGGTTGTTCAGATTTATATATGATTTTTGCATACACCACATTCAAAACAATTTTTACACTTTCAAATAATTAAACACACAACTTCTAATACAATATATATATTTTTAATTTCTTAACATGTATCTTTAAGATACTTGTTAAGATTTACCTTTTACTACTTATGTCTTTAATTATAAGCACCATTTCAATTTGCTAGGTGCATTTACTATTTTTGCTAAATATACTTTTTATTAATACTACTAATTTATCTTATAATATAAAAAATCAAATTTAACATATTTAAATAAATTGTTATTTTAAAAATGTTATTAACATATAAAATAAACATATTAACTATTCTATTGACTTTTCTTAATAAAAGTGAAAAAAGCCATTAGTGTTTATAATAAAAAATGAATGTAGTGTTCGTCAAAGGATTCACACACATCATAATTAATGCTTTATCAATTAAAAAATCAATCGCACTTCAGGAGTGATGATTCAACACTAAGGTACAAAATTTCTCTTGGGGATTCATAATTCTCTTAATGGAAGTGAGTTATTATGAGCTTGAATACAAATATCAAAGAAAGACCAACACACTTGCAAAAAGGTTGTCTGCTGGTAATTTCATATATAATATTGGAAATGCTGCTTCTTGGTTTTTGTCATATTCGTTAAGATTTGATAATGTTAGAATGTGTTATAGTATGCTTATACTAATTCCAAGGAATTACTGGTTTAGTTTTCCTTTTTTCAATCCCAATATTTTAACTTTATTCAGATTTTATGTTTCATTTGAGACATGCTTGAAAATGTTGCATCTTATGTCTCTTGTTAGGCGCGGAAAACCGTGGCATGCTCTTGCAATTTCACCATAAACTCAATGAGTTTATAACATCTCCTGTACTTCATCCGTGGTCATTTGATTTTTCATACATATTAAAAAAGTGTAAAAAAAAAAAAAATATTACTTTTATCAAATTAATATTGTTAATTATCGATACATTATCAATATCATAAATACATAATAAAAAATAGTACATTGAAAATGATGTAAATATTATTAATCAAATGGTACAATAACAAATAAATACATTGAAAATTGAAACTGTCAATTATTTTAAGACAATTCTTTCTTTACAAATAAATCAATTATTATGGGACGGAGGGAGTAGTAATTACTCCATCCTTGAGGATGAAATTAAATATAAGTAATACTCCCTTAGTTATAAAATAATTAATACATTTGTAAAAATAATTTGTTTTAACAGACAGTTGCTATTAGTTTCGAATACAATTTTAGTTTTTTATTTTTAATTGTATCATCTAATTAATATTATGTACATCACTCGTAATTTATTATCTCTCACTTTACATTTATAATAATGAAAATACACCTATAGTTAATAAAGATAATTTGATAAAATTATTATTCTCTTTCATTTATCATATTTTCTTTATCTATGTGAAATGAACAAATGCAATAGTTAATTTAGAATAAAAAAAAGTAAGAAATAATGATTGTTTTGGAAATTAGTACTCCCTTAAGAGTTAGTCGGTGATTGTTAATAAATAGTTAGGTAGTTAATTTGCTAATTTTCCCAAGCTCTCTATATAGAGCATATATATCATGTACTAAATTTTTTTTCTTATAAACTCTAAAGAGTTTTTCTCTATATAAATATCTCAAACTTATTTTTCTTATTAGATACTCTCTTTGATCACCTAATTTGTAACAATAAGCTAAAGGATATTTAAAAACTTGATCTAAATTAAACAAAATACTTCAATTTTTCAAATATATTTTTTTAATAATTAATTTTGAAAGGATTATTAAGTGAGTCAACAAAATATTAAGACTAAAGTCATACCAATTTTAAAGCCCCTAAAGGCTATGTTAATATATACAAGGTAATTGGTTGAAACCTGATTTTAGTTGGATTAAATGTAATACTAATGGTGTTTTTAGAGGTAATCCTGATATATATTATGATGATTGATGTATTCGAATAGAGCAATGATATTTTGACACAATCTTAAACACAAATACAAACACAAATACATGTGGTCCCCACACAATCTCTCTCTCTTCATTTAATTTCTCTCATTTTTTACTTTCCCCCTTTTTCTATCTCTCTTTTTTCCTTTTTTTTTTTATCTCCATCTACAAAAATAAACCGCACACATTCATCTTCCATTTCTTCCATAATCCCTCCTTCTTCCTTTTATTTACTGATTTTAATCAAAAAATTTATGAAGTAACTTGAGCAACATTATCTCCTCCCTTGCAAAGTAACTTCTCATTTCCTTGTTTCCCACAATGTTGAGTTTCAAATTTTGTCTTTCATTTATTAATGGGGTTGTTTGCTTATCTTGTTTACTTTAAGAATGTGTAGTTTTTTTTAGACATTAGTATTGAGAAAAAATTTCTGAGTTTTCAGGGTTCAAGTTTTTGTTTTTTTTTTTATTCATACACGTTTTTCTTGGTTTGCTGGGTTAATACCTGGTTTTTCTGCTTCTGGTTAATAATATAAGCCTTGTTGGTTAATGAAGTACAATAGGTGGTTAATGACTTATTTTTGTCTAAAAATTAGGGCTGTGAATTGTTAATCAATCATGTTAATTATTTTTGTCTAAATATTAAGTTTCATCACTGTTAATCAATGATGTTAATCAGATTTGAATTGTTAAGTTTCATCAATGTCTAAATTAGGGCTGTGAACCCTTTCTGATTTTTTGTTTCAGGTTAATAGTGTAAATATTATTGGTTAGTGAAGTACAATAGGTGGTTAATGAATTATTTCGGTCTAAAAGTGCATACAGTGGTTAATGTTCGGATTGAATTATTTTTTGTAGTTTTTGTGTGACATTTGCACTATCAATTGATGATGCAGAAGTGAGGATCAACAAAACATTATAAGTTTGCATTGAAAGAAGCGGTTTATGACACAGTCATAAAAGAGGAATTTGAAGAAAAATGGTGTTCTTTCATCGACAAATTTGAGTTTCAACAAAATGATTGGTTGAATGGATTGTATAACGAACGTCAATGGTTATTCTAATCAAACATGATATAAACCTAGTTAATGACTTAAAAAATTGCACAACTGTGTTAATGGATTTGAACAGAAAGTTTGGTCATTCTTATCAGACAAAATATAATTTGGTTAATGGCTTTAAGAAACATGGATAATGATGTGAACAACTTGGTTAACAGACTCGAACTGAAAACTTAGGCATTCTAATCAAACATGATATAAACCTAGTTAATGACTTAAAAAATTGAACAACTGTGTTAATGGATTTGAACAGAAAGTTTGGTCATTCTTATCAGACAAAATATAATTTGGTTAATGGCTTTAAGAAACATGGTTAATGATGTGAACAACTTGGTTAACGGATTCGAACTGAAAACTTGGGCATTCTAATCAAACTTGATATAAACCTAGTTAATGACTTAAAAAATTGCACAACTGTGTTAATGAATTTGAACAGAAAGTTTGGTCATTCTTATCAGACAAAATATAATTTGGTTAATGGCTTTAAGAAACATGGTTAATGATGTGAACAACTTGGTTAACGGATTCGAACTGAAAACTTGGGCATTCTAATCAAACATGATATAAACCTAGTTAATGACTTAAAAAATTGCACAACTGTGTTAATGAATTTGAACAGAAAGTTTGGTCATTTTTATCAGACAAAATATAATCTGGTTAATGGCTTTAAGAAACATGGTTAATGATGTGATCAACTTGGTTAACGGTTTCGAACTGAAAACTTGGGCATTCTAAACAAAAACAAACATGATATAAACCTGGTTAATGATGCACACAAATATAAATCTGGTTCATAAAAATCAACAGCTAATATAGAAACTCCCACAAACTCAATTTTTAACCATACACTAATTTTTAACCATACATATTTGTTCATAAAAACATAAAGAAAAAAAAAAACAAGCAAAAAGTGTAGTCCAAACACCACCAACTACATCGCTATATAGAAATTCCCACAAACTCAAAATATGTCAATAACACACTTATTTCTTCTTCTTCTTCTCATCCGGATTCACAAACGGACTTTGATTCACTACACTTTTAACTCGCTTCCTTGGTTTATCTTTCATTCTCGTAATCATGTTTGACGTTGGTTTTGCTGAACTGTTCACGTTAGGCTCACCTGTTGACAAATGTATTAAAATTATATAATATCAAAACTACAACAATACCACAACATATACAATTTATTACTTACCAACAACATTTTCTGCGACTTCATCCCCAACATTCTCAACAGGGGTACTAGCTCCCACCTCACCTGTTGACAAATAGTATGTTATTAACAACTCCAATTACATACTATAAATATTTGATTGACAAAAAAATTCAATATTCATACCATCAAATTCAGCATATGAATATATCAAAAAATATCAAAATGCATGTCACTTGCAAATTGCAGCCATATTACCACCTACTTGTTTAGTGCTTACCCTATCTCTATCAAATATTATACATTCATTCCACCACACAGCATTTAGGCATATAAAGCAACAATGGAAAGAATATCAGTAACAACCAAAAATAGAGCAATAAAACAATGGAAAGAATATCAATAACAACATTTAAGCATATAAAGCAAAATTATTCTGTCTAAAATATAAAGCAAAATCATTCTGTTTAAAATATAAAGCAAAATCATTCTGTCTAAAATATAAAGATGGTCTATATTAAAAAAAAAACTATCATTAGAAAAATTTAAATTTTAAATTTGAAGCATCCAATCAAATATCCAGCGGCCAGAGAAGTCCAGACTATTTTACTAGATACAGTTTTGCCAACATGCCATCCAACTATTATTTGTTTGAGCAATAAAACAATAAAGCAATAAAACATAAAGCAACAAAACAATCAATCTGGCCAAAAATAGAAACAAAGCTGCCAAAAATAGAAACAAAACAGTCAAAAATAGAAACAAAACAGCGAAAATAGAAACCCTAGAAACCCCAAAAATCCTAAACGAAAATAGAAACCCTAGAAACCCCAAAAATCCTAAATTGACATTGAACAACAACGGAACCATAAATCAATGATAGAGAGAAGTAAAGAAAATACCCAAACGCACAGAAACGAAGAGGATGTTGAAACGAAGAAGCAGAGGCTCGCAGTCGTGAAACGAAGAAGAGGCAGAAGCGTAGGCTTGCGGTCGTGAAACGAAGAAGCGTAGGCTCGCGGTCGTGAAACGAAGAAGCGTAGGCTCGCGGTCGCGAAGAAAGGAGAAGGAGAGAGAAGGAGAGAAAGGGTTTTCAAAATGACTCATCAAAATGACTCATTTGTCCCTAGCAAAAATGACTAATTATGTATACGCCCTTAAGTATGTATACGTATACAGTACATGTGTTTGTATTTGTGTTTAGAAATGTGTTTAAATAACATTTCTCATTCGAATAATATTTGCTATTTTTAGATTTGTATGAATATATTATACATTATTATCTAATTATGGTGTGTTTAATTTTTGGTTTGTATGACATAATTTATTAACTTTGGAATGTTTTATTTTGTTTGGTAGTAATAATTTAATTAATATTAAAATTATATTTTTATTTTTATATATAATATTTTATTTAAATTTAATTTAAATTTAAATTTTCAATTTTTAAATTATATTAATATTAATTTTTTATATATAATATTATTTTTTAATATTAATTTTAAATTTTATAATTTTTTTTAATAAAGTCGCCCATTTGTGGCGGACATAACAGCCACAAATGGGACAGTTTGTGGCGGCCTAAACCCTCAAAAACTATTTTTTTTTTTTATCCATTTCATTTTTTGTGGCGGCCTAAGCCCCCACAAACTCTTGATTTTTTAATCAGCTTTATCATTTGTGGCGGCCTAAGCCCTCACAAATTTGTGGCGGACTTTTCCGTCACAATTTTGTGGGGGTTAAACCCTCACAAATGGTAACCAAAAAACCAGCTTTTGTGTCCGTTTTGACCGCTACAAAACTTTGTGACTGCGTTATTTGTGGCTGCCTTAGGTTGCCACAAATGTGCCTGTCGTGGCTGTTTTCCTCCCTTTGTGAAGGCTTTTGGCCGCCACAAAATCAAGATTTTCTTGTAGTGTATTTTTCGATCATACGCCAAGCATTGGTTGGTCATTTTTCCTTTTCAATTTCCGCGTCAAGCATTAATTCCTTGTCTCATCCTCCATCTATCCCAACATGTTTTGAATATAATTTCACGAGTATCTTACTTTTCATATAAGTCGAGAACAAAATTAGTGTTTTATCTTTATTTACATTTTACATTGAAAATATAAAAACCATTGTTGTTCATATTTTATAATAAAATATAACTAAAGAGGAGCCGTTGTTATATCTTAATTTTGTCAGTACACTTTTTAATCTATTTTTTTTTAAAAAAATATACGATGTTAAATAATAGTATTAGTTGGATTGAACTTTAATTTTTAGTAATTACTAATTTCTTAACTCGTTTTGAGACAAACTATGACCCAAAATTGCATATTAGAATTATAAGAAAAAAAATTACAGAAATTAAAGCAACAAACACATGTTTGATAAAAAATTAAAAAAATAATAAATAAAAAGAAACAATGTTAGTAGCCAAGAAAGAAAATGCTTGCTAAAACTAAAATATCTTTAAACCCTAATGTTAGCAGCTCTTAGGGCCCTTTTGATGGATAAGATAAGAGACAAGATAAGAATAAGTTATCATATCATGTATGAATTCAGTGTTTGATGAACTAACAGGATATGATAACTTAATCCAGAATTCTATCATATCCTATCTCTCTAGTTGAAATTTCTATCTTGAATATGAGCTGGGTTAGAAACCAGCAAGATAGGATAAGAACAGTAGTTTACTCAATTATCCTTTTAAAATATAAATTGAAATATAATAAAATATAAATATAAAAAAAAATTATAAAATATAATCTGAAATATAAAAATGTGAATCTAATCATTCAAAATTATCAATAGAATGTGATATTAAACTTAAAAATGAAATATTAATAATTAATTTAAAAAAAGTTTATGATTTTACATAAGGGTTGTTTTTTATTTTTATATAATTTAATAAATTAGTATTCACAATTATAAAAATATGAAAGTTAATTGAAATTTTAAAATAAATATAATTTGTTTACAAGGTATTCTTGCCATTTACATATAGTATATATCATATCTTTATTTACATTCTAACAAATAAAATATAACTATTTGGTTACTCAAGGTTTTGTTTTTAAAATTTAAATTGTTTATTTAGTAATGTCAATGGATAGTTTTAATTTAAAATTATTTTATTACTTATTTAATTTTTTTGTTAATTTATAATATTTAAAATATAATAAGTTAATTTAAAAGAAAAACTAATATGTAATTGTCACAATGGTAATTTTGTTATTTAAATATAATATATATTATATCATATCATGATGATATGTATGTGTATCAAATACATGACAATAAAATGTTATCATGGGTGTATCAAACACATGATATGATATTGTTTATCTTATCACTATCCTATCATATATTATCCTATCTTTATCCAGTTTTATATCATATCTTGTCTCTTTCTATCCTACACATCAAACGGGCCCTTAAGAATTAATCATTGAATAAAAAGACAACAAAAAAAGAAGGGGTTAATGTTAATTAAAATCAGTATAATTTTTCATTAATTCCCAATCAATTCCTTATTTTTTATTTCCTTTGTATGTTACACCAAAAAAGCCTATAAATATTCTACATTAACCATAACAAGAAAACTGTGATTTTGTGGCGGTCAAAAGCCCCCATAAAGGGGGGAAAACAGCCACAACAGACACATTTGTGGCGGTATAAGACAGCCACAAATAAGTTAGTCACAAAGTTTTGTGGCGGCCAAAACGACCAAATGGTTTTCTGGTTACCATTTGTGAAGGCTTTAAACCCTCCCAAATGATAATGCTGGTTAAAAAATTCAGAGTTCGTGGGGTCAAGGCTGTCACAAATTCTCCCTTTTATAAGGGCTTAGGCCGCCATAAAGGATGAAACGGATAAAAAAATCGTTCATGAGGGCTTATGCCACGACAAACTATCCCATTTGTGGCCGTTTTGGCTGCCACAAATGGGTGACTTTATTTAAATTTTTTATTTATAAAATTCGAAATTAATATTATATATAAAAAATTAATATTAATTTTATTAAAAAAATTGAAAATATAAATTTGAATTAAATTTAAATAAAATATTATATATAAAAATAAAAATATAATTTTAACATTAATTAAATTATTACTACCAAACAAAATAAAACATTCCAAAATTAATAAATTATGTCATACAAACCAAAAATTAAACACACCATAATTAAATAATAATGTATAATATATTTATACAAACCAAAAATAAAAATAGCAAATATTATTCGAATACATCAATCATCATAATAATTCCTCTAATCATTAGCTCCACTCCCTCCATCATTATTTGATGGAATATTACCTGACGACAAAAGTCCCTCAAAAGTATTATTAATTGGTGTTGGAGACAACATGGTTTGAAATTGCATTTCATCTTCAAGTACACCACCACTAGTTGACGGAGCCATAGTTGGTTGAGGTTGATTTAAATTTGGTCTGATCAAGCCAGATGTTGGCATTGTTGGTCGGTGTGGAGTTTGATATGCTTGAGGTTGAGGAAGTTGCTGCAAAAATGACGAGACATACTGATAATTATTAAAATATTGTTGTTGCTGAAACATTGGCTGCTGTTGTTGCTGGAAGGCGGAGTTTGGAGGCTCCAGTAGTTGCTGCTAGAAATTTGGAGGCGATTGTTGTTGTTTGGAGTATTCAGAGTATTGTTGTTGCTGTTGGAATAGTGGTTGTTGCTCTAAGTACTGAGGCCTTGAATATTGTTGTTGTTGGTGAGGCGGGAACTGCTGCTGAAACGTAGAAGGAAATGAAATTTTTTGCAGTTGAAACTGCTATTGTTGCTCTTGAAACTTTTGTTTCCATTCTTTATTTAGTTTATTAATTGCAGTTGTTGTGTCTTTTCTTCTTGCTCAATTATCCATTGTTCCTTTAACTGGTCAACATTGTCTGTCGACGGACGATGAGATCGATCCGTACTAGCATAAGAAGAAGACGTCTCAGTTTGGATATATCCTGTTGGACCATTTACAAATGTTGACGATAACTACTAGCACCCAACCCACGCCCTTTGCACTTTCCACCACTAATGTTCATAAAGCTTGCAGTCTCATATTGTTTCCGCTGCACTGGACCAACTCGCTGAGCAGGAGGACCAGTAGCTTGCTGATCATCCCATTCTTTCATGACTTGTTGAAATTTTTTCTATATAAAAAATAATAATAAAATTTAAATAGTTAATTAATATATAATAATTTAGAAAGCTAATTCATTATAATTAGTATATATATATATATATATTTATATATATAGTTAAAGAAATATATATCAATTTAAATACTAATTAAATATATATTTACCTGAATCATTTGTGATAATCTATCAGTATACTCATTTGTTTCAAGATTAACATGAAGATAGCGATGTATCTCGGCCTGAGTGATCTCTCTTCGAAGTTGTTTTTCCTAAAATATTTAATGTCAAGTTTAATTGGTGAAATCTAATAAAATTAATTGAATATAAATTAATAGATATACATAAATAAAGAAATATATATATATATATATATATATATATATATATATATATAAATTGTAGTTCATATTTCACATTACAATATAATATTATATATATATATACACACACACACACATTTCACGTAATTAATTAATTGTCTTCGTCATCGTCGTCGTCATTTGATGAGTGAATTAAGTCACTGCCTTCATCATTCTCTAATTCTTCTATTTCTTGTTCATCAACTTCTTCTCCAATGTTTGAAACCATGATGGGAAATTTGAATGTATATCGACAAAAGATTGTCCTGTAGTTAAAAATGCCCTGATCGATGACCATATTTATGTAGTTTATTAAAATTAAAATACTACGTATGGTCAATATCAATTTAAATATATTAATTAAAGATCAAGTGGGATTTAAAACGTACTCAATGTATGGTTTAACTTCAGTGCAGTTAATCAAAACGTGAACATGTGCCGCATTAAATACTTTGTCACTTCGCCAAAAAATCAGAAAATCCCTAAAAGCATGATGACCAAGCAAGCGAAAAACTAATAAAGCATGTGAGTGACGTATAACACTATCAGTATCATTTCTTCCGTTCACTAGTGACAAAGTTTCGTTGTTGAAATAATGAGAACAAAAGTGTGTTGTTTCACGGTGTAGGTAAGATGAACAAATTGAGCCCTCAACTCTAGCTTTATTTTTCACCGACCGTTTTGAATAACCCATGAATCTATAATATAAATGAGATGTACAATAAGGTCCATGTATATATATGGTATTGAAAATCATGTATATATATGTATATATATTACCTTTCAAATGAATACATCCATCAATGGTGAACTGGTCCACCAAACCTAGCTTCACTTGCAAGATGCACCGAGAGATGCTCCATGGAATCAAAAAACCTAGGAGGGAATACTTTCTCCAACTAACGTAGAACCATCAGAATGTTATTTTCCATCTTGATGAGATCTTCATCGATAAGCGTTGCAGAAAACAGATTCTTGAAATATTGACTCACTTCAATAAGTGGGTTCAATACATGTGTCGGTAAAGCATTAAAGGCAATAGGAAGTCAACACTCTAAAAATATATGACAATCATGACTTTTCATCCCATGCATCCTCCCATTTTCTACATCAGTACATCTTGCCAAATTAGAACAATAACCGTCAGGCGTCTTCAACTCTTTGATCCAATAATAAAGAGATTTGGCTTCTTTGGCAGATAAAGTGTAATTCGCATGAGGTTTTAGAGTCTTGCTATTGTGCTACACCAACAACAAATCTGGTCGTCTGCAATATATACCTATGTCTTTTCTAGCTTTGTCATTATCTTTTGTTTTCCCTTTCACATTCATCACAATATTAAATATGTTGTCAAATAAATTTTTCTCGTTATGCATAACATCGAGATTATGTCTCAAAAGATTATCTTTCCAAGACGATAGATCCCAAAAAATACATCTTTTTGTCAAATTGTGCCATTGTCTGGAACCTTGTGGTTTACAAGCCATACCATTAACAACTTGTACCTTTGGCATATCTTTTACTTTATTCCAAACTTGTTCCGATGTTAATTTAAGCGGTGGTCCTAGATTTTCTGCATAGCCCTTGATAAATGCAGTTTTTTTTCCTTCTAAATGCATGATCAGCAGGTAATAACTTATGGTGAAAGTCAAACCACGATGCCTTCCCGTCGAATTTTAAAGTAAATGCTTTTGTGTCTCCCATGCAAATAGGACAAGCCAATTTACCATGGGTCTCCCATCCTGACAACATCCCACAAGAGGGAAAATCATTAATGGTCCACATCAAAGCATCTCTCATCATGAAATTTTGTGTCCGAGCAATATCATATGTCAAGGAACCACTCCACAACCTCTTCAAATCGCCAATCAAAGGTTGTAAAAAATATCAGTACTAGTTGTAGGATTAGAAGGACCTAGTATCACGGCAGCCAAGAACATATAAGGTTTAGACATACACATATCAGGAGGAAGATTGTAAGGAGTAACAATCACAGGCCAACGAGAATAAGGAGTAAACGATGCTTGTATATAAGGCGTAAATCCATCTGAGGATAATCCAAGTCTTACATTGCGTGGATCTAACGAAAAATCAGGATGCATTTGATCAAAGTGTTTTCATGCCTGACCATCAGAAAGATGTTGCAACTCACTTGGATTTCTTCTATTCTCATAATGCCACGTCATCTTTCCTGCAGTTCGCATTGATGCAAACATTCTCTACAATCTTGATACAATTGGTAGATAAAACATTGCTTTCCTTGGAATTCATTTCTGATACTTACCCTAGAGTTATTCCTTTGGTAATACCTTGGTTGTTGACAACACTTACATTCAACTAAGTTGGCATCATTTATACCAAAATTGTTGTCATAATACAACATGCCACCTTTAACACAACAATCAATCCTCTTGACACCCAATCCTAACTTTGACACTAACCATTTAGCATCGTAATAACTTTGCAGCAAACCATCTCGAACAGGTGTTACATCTTGCATCATTTTAGTCATCAAATCTAAAGCTAAATCAGGAACATGAAATTGAGACTTTAGACCTAAAAGTCTAATACACATTGATAAGTTTGAGTTTGGAAATCCTTCAAACAACGGTTTATTTATCTCTTTCAAAAGACCATAAAATCTCTGAGCTTCTTCATTTGGAAGTCCATCAGTATTGTCATATTGATCTTCATTGAATGACAAATTAACCTCAACAGCATCCGAAATCATATCATTCATCACCTCAAAGTGCTGATAGTTATAATAATCTACACCTAACATGTTATTACTACTTGAAGGACGTATGTTATTCTCCACATGAGTCCTACGCGCCGTCAGAGACTCTTCCCCATGATTAATCCAAATCCAGTAGTAAGGCAGAAATCCATCTTCGTATAAATGAACTCTTATTTCATCTTCACTCTTAAATCGTCTACATCGACATAAAAAACATGGACATCTCATCCCCCCTTCATCTTCGACAATTTTCTGCACTCTCGCAAAATTGAGAAACTCTTCAACCTTGTTAGCAAAAGGTTGTTTAAGACCCTTCCTTCTAGGAGTGTGTGTGTGTGTTTATTTTGAAAATTAAATAAATTTTACACGATCATTTATAGGATCGATGTTTTATTAATAAATTGCTTTATTTTTCAAAAGAATTATTTTGTTACTAACATCTATAAATTACAATATAATAAACTATGACATACTTTATATGTCACTTAAGGGAGCATTTACAAAAATAAGTCCCCATAACCAAAAATAGAGATTGTAAAAGTATATAAATTTTTTGTACGAACTCAACTACAACTCTTTGTAACGACTAGCAACAAATATTAATATCATTAATTTTATTAATGTTTTTTAAAAAATAGTTACATAAAAATCAATACGTTTTACATAAAAATCAATAATTACAATTTCTTAATAAAATTCTATTTTACTAACATAATAAATCATAATACCAAAAATAACTACAATAAAAAAATAACACTTCATCAACATTTTAAAAAATAACTACATTTTAATTTGAGTATAAATTTTACAATTTAAATATTTTAGTAGTACTTTTTTTAACAAATCTTACTAATATTAAAGTTTAAAAATAATATTATACCTAATTTTAAAAATAATATATTTTACATTCTAAAATAAAATATTAAGTCTAAAAATATTTTATAACCATATAACTTTTTTTTAATAATAATTATATAAATTACTAATATATATTTAAAATGCATTACATACTAACTTGATGTCGGGTAGTGTCTGACTTGAAGCTTACACACAACTAACAACTCTTCGCAATAAACACAATAGCACCACTGTCAAAATAAAAATTATATAATATTCATTAAATAAATAAATTCAAATAAAACATAACATTAAAAAACAAAACAAAACATAAAATAAAAACTTACCGCAATTCAACGGAGAAGGTAGAGAGAAAAGTTGGAGAAAAAATATTTGTAGATAGAAGGTGGAGAGAAAATTTAGAGAGAAGGTAGAGAGAAAATTTAGAGAGAAGGTAGAAATGAAAAATGAGAGGAAGAGTGATATATATAGGGAGAAAAGTGGGCCTTTGTGGCGGCCAAAACGGCCAGAAACCCCAACGGTACAATTCTTTTGTGGCAGCATAGGCAGTCACAAAAGACTGCGTTTGTGGCGGCTTTTACCCTAACAAAACTGCATCTTTATGATTTTGTGGCAGCCTAAGCCCTCACAATGCTCCAACATTGTGATTTTGTGAGGGTATAGGCCACCACAAAATCTTGCTGATATTTACAATCAATCGAGTCCATTGTTAGGGTATTGGCCGCCACAAATTCAAATTATTTTTCCGTCCCATAATTTTGTGACCGTTTTTGACCACCAAAAGGTTACAAATAATAACCAATTTGAATTTTAGTATTTGTGAGAGCTTTTTCAATCAGTAATTTGTGGGGATGTTTTTCGACCACAAAATCTTTTTTAAGTTGGCCACAAAATGAGTGTTTTTTTGTAGTGATAGAAAGAAAGATCAATTGAAGGTTTGGTACTGACATGATGATCTAAAAGTGATGAAAAAGATATCTACACTTGGTGCATTGATCAGACAAAATTAAAGAAGGATTACCACCAGGTAGGGTACTGGCGCAGTAATCAGAAAGTAATAAAAAGAGATCAACACTTGGCGCATTGATCGAGCAAAAAATAAGGAAGGATTATTGCAGGTCGAGTACTGATGCAGTAATCGAAAAGAAAAATAAGGAAGGATTATCGCCAGGTCGAGTACTGATTCGGTAATTGAAAAGCTGTAAAGAGAGATAATCAACACTTGGCGCATTGATCTAACAATAAAAATGAAGGATTACCGCCAGGTCAAGTACTGACACGATAATCGGAAAGTAGTAAAGAGAGATAGATCAACACTTGGCGCATTGATTGAACAAAAATAAGAAAGGATTACGACTAGGTTGGGTATTGACACGGTAATTGGAAAAAAATAAAGAGAGAGATCAACACTAGGTGGGTTGATCAAACAAAAATAAGGAAGGATTACCTCCTCCATGTCGAGTATTAATGCATTAATTGAAAAGCAGTAATGAAAGATCAACACTTGACGTGTTTATCGAACAAAAATAAGAAAAGATTATTGTCAGGTCGGATCCTAACATGGTAATCGACAAACAATAAAGATGGACAAGCATTAGATGTGTTTATTGAAAAGCAAAATTTAAAAGAAATCGCTTAGTGCGCTAGCTAATTTGGTGCATTGATAAAAAGCAATATAGTGATTAAAAGGTAGTATTGATCTTACAAACACAACAACTTTAATGAAGATTATGCATGAATCAATGATATGCAATGAATGATGTGCGGCTATTTATTTTATTAAATTGGTTCCTCGACTCATGTGATCTTCAACGAGAATGCTAACTAGGGCTCATCTTACTTATTCATACCTGGTGAGAGTGTTTTGTGATATAGTACTATTCATTGCCATTCTTATTCCCCTCTTACAACCTTCTAATTGAGATTTATGTATTCCTCGTGATTCTTATCATACTCATAATAACCATAATGCTTTCAGTATCAACGCGAATGTTTTACAAGTCACCGTCTAATATCATAAAACAACATCTTGAAACAACAAAAGCCATTAGAGCAAATCTAGGCATAAAATGATATCACATGAATGAAACAAAGGGGAAATGTGGAAAGAAAAGAAAACTAAGGAGATCTATATAATTATTTTTGTCTATTTTTTTCTTGTAACAATGTCGGTCTATCACATTCATAAGTTTGATGCATCTAGCAAAATTTTGTCCAACTTTTCCAATTGTTCCAGTTGCACACCTTGAGCCTCTTGATGCATCTAGCAAAATTTTGTCCAACTTTTGGATCGTAATTTTTGTTTGGGCTGCTCTTTCAAATTTTCAATCCATCGGATCGATATAACTTTTGCTTAGATCGCCTTTTCAATTTTAACACATACAAGAAATTGGAATAATTAGCAAAAAGTGGATAATAAAGAAGAAACTTTTTTTAATTAAGTAACAATATAGAGATCAAATTTGAGAGAATTGCCTCTCTACGAGGAATAAATACTCGGCTGCTTCGATTCCCTTCGATCTTTTTATATGAAATAAAAGATATAACACTCACCAATTCTCTCTCTTTTATTTTCCCGTGTTAGTGTAAATAAAAAATAAGAAATAAGAAATTAATTATAAATTAATCACTGTTATATTAATTTTTATTATCATTAATTCTTTTTTCCGATTATTTTTAATTTTAGTTACAATTGCATTTAAAGATATTTTAGTTTTAGCAATTTTTTAGCCAGCATTTGCATGCTTGGCGCAAGCTTCGACGAACCTGTTTCTTTTTTAAATTTTTTTTTAGCGAACATGTGTTTACTTGCTTTATTTTCTGTAATTCCTTTTTTCTATAATTTATTCTAGTTTGTAATTTTGAGTCAAAGTTTGATCCAAAACTAACACTATTATTTAACATCTTATATTTTAGAATACATAATAGATTAAAAAGTGGACGGACAAAATTAGAGTACAACAAAATTCAATGGGAAGAAAATATTGAGCATGGTAAAAAGGAAAATTATCAAGTGTTGTAAGTCAAAGGAATCACATGAAATAACTACTAGTACTATTCATATATGTAATTTTTTTTTTGTTGCCAAAGAAAGGGTGCAGAGAGTATCACTAGTGTCAGCCATCCCGACTAGGTTGACATCGCCGGTTCTAACAATACTCTACAACATGAATATTATTAAATAAATAAATATAAAAAAATAAAAAATAAAAAATAAAAAAACAAAGGAAGAAAGGGGGTAACAGTCAAATCCAAGCACATCAAGAGAATCTAAAACAAGGAAGTTTAATCCTATTTATGAAAAACACCTCCAAAATAAAAGGAGGAATAACATTACACCAAACAAATCCCTGGCTGGAAATACCAAAATTAGCCAACAAAACGGCGCAAGAGTTTCCCTCACTAAAAATTTGAGAACATTGAAACCTCATTTGGGGGTGTAAGATAAATACATGTTTCCATCTATTTTGAAGTCTCCAAGGGACAAGTTGCGAGTTTCAGAAAGCAGCAACGACTAAACTTGAATCACATTCTATCCAAAGGTTATGCCACCCTTTCTCAAAAGTTATCTCAATCGCCAGTATGGCTCCAATTAGCTACTCAAAAATATCATTGTGAATACCAAGAGGCATAGCAAAACATCCAAGAGAAGCAGTGTTACCGTCTCTAAAAAGACCACCACAAGCAGAAGACCTAGGACTACCTTTAGTGGCTCCATCTGTATTATACTTAATCATGTAGCAAGGAGGGGGTTGTCAGATGATCTGAACAATTCTCAAAGCTTTAGGTAAGTAGAATGTAACGGAGAAGTAACGTATCAAAAAGGAGCTAAAAGACAAAGAAAATATATGTTGAAAGCTACAATTTCAAGATAAAGACATGTTTGAAACATTTAGAGAAGTTTCCTGATGAAGAGGAATGTCCTTGTTTAAGAATCTAGACTAATGTCGACAAAACCAAATGCACCAGAATACATTAATCACAATAGATGTGACAACATCTCTCATCTAAAGACTCAATTAGACCTGCAAACTGACAAAATGTACAAAAGGCTAGAAGGAGACAAGTTAATCATCAGGATTCCCCCAAGCCACAACCAAATACGTTGGACAAAAGGGAAATAAAAGAAAAGATGTTAAGTAGTTTCAGCATCATGGCCACAAAGAGAATAAACTAACACAATCGTACAACCATTTTTCCAAATATTCTCATCAATGGGATTATTCCATGATAAACTCTCCAAAGAAGAAAGGAACGAGATGGAGAAGCACATTGATTCCTTACAAGCTTATCCCATGGAGTAGAAATGTTAGAATGTCATAGAAAAGTGTATGCATCTTTGAAGCTCAAATCAGCAAAATGTGAAAGAGACCACACTAAGCGATTATGAGTCTCAAACTTAGAAATAATAGTATTATCTGCCTCACCGTGCACAACAATAGAGTTAAAAACACTAGGGATAGCCTAAGTGTCATTAACTGTGAAATCCCTAACCTTAGCTTGAAGAAAAGGACAAACTTCAATAGGATTGTCAAGAAAATTAGAAATCGGACAGGATAACCAAGAATCATTTCAAAAATTAATATTGTGGCCATCACCAAGTTTCTAGGAAACATTATCATTAATTAAAGAGATATGAGCACGAATACCCAACAAAATAAAGGACGATATGAGATACTTAATTTGAGAATTATTACGAAGAGCTCTACTACGCATTACATTATACCATTGAGTACTCGAAGAAAAAAATCCCACGAAAGTCAGCTGACCAACACTATTGATGGCTTTTATAGAACGCAAACCAAGGCCTCCCTTTTCAATTGGTTGGAAGACCTTTCTCCAAGCAACTTTAGCAACCTTTCTCAAAGAGATGTTTACAGACCAAATAAAATTACGAATCCATCTGCCTAAAGATTTAATAAGAGCAGCATGTCAGATATACACACAAAAATTGTATAATAGCATTCCATGGATAATAGTGTTCACCAATTGCACCCTTCCCATTATAGACGGAATTGCTCATTTCCGTGCTGAGAGCTTGGTTTTAATACAATCAACAATAGGCAAAAGATGCACTTGCGAGGTTCACCTTTAAAAGGGAAGCTAACCACTGCGAAAACCAAGAAGAGCTGCAAAGGCAAAAACTCTACCTGTAGATATAGAGCTGGTGTAGAACATGGAATTATCATTATTGATCACTTGTCGAGAAGCATTCTCATAGGAATGGAAATGTCTTATCAAAGCAATTAAACTAGACTCGCATGCACGACATAAAGTCTCAACATCTTCAGCATACAAAATGTGGCTAGGCATTCTGCAACCTTTAGAACCAGAGATTAATTATCACATTCCTTCATTGACAAGTTGAGATATACCTCTACTAAGAACTTCTTTAGAAATACAAAACAAAAGAGGTGAAAGAGGATCTCCTTGAAGAACTCCTTTTTTACTGTTAAAAAGCCCCAAAACTTTTCTATTCACAAATATAGACAGCTTGGCAGAATTCAAAATGGTGAGAAGCCAATGACAAAAAGTACCATTAAAACCAAAAGCATGAAAAATAATATTCAGAAAATTCCAATCAATAGTATCAAAAGCCTTTTTTATATCAATCTTTATAGCCAATTGACCCCTAAAAGCTTTCCTATCAAAATGTTAATAAATTCAGAGGCAACGCAAATACAATCAGATATGAGTTTGTGTTTTACAAAACCTCTTTGGTTTTCAGAGATAATTTTTTGAGCGACAATAGACAGTCTATTAGCCAAAAATTTGGTAATAATTTTAAATTGAATATTAGCCAGGGCAATAGGCCGATATTGATCAATGCGCTATGCATTATGGGTTTCAGGGAGGAGTTCCACAATATTAGAATTGAGATCAGGCATCAACAGACTAGTTTGAAAGAATTGAACCAATAAGTTTGATATAAATGACCTCCAAAACCATCGGGACCTGGAACATTATTGCCATTCATATCGGATATAACATTTTAAACTTTATCTCAAGAAGGAAAAACCATCAGCATAGAATTTTCCCCCTACGTCACAAGAAAAGGAATAACTAAGGTAACTAAATTATTGGACGAACAATTGTTATTAGTAGCAAACAAACTCAAGTAGAAATTGATAACATGACTCTAAATATCAGTCGGGGTGGTCAAAAGTTGATCTTTATGCTTCAAAACATAAATTTGTTTGATAACTCCCTGATGACAGACAACTTTATAAAAACAAAATTTAGCATTTCTATACTCAAACAATTGCCAATTTAGTCTAGATAATTCATGCCAAAGATTCTCTTTAGTAAGATAAGATAAATTTGGAGTCATCCTATATAAGATAAATCTGTTTAGCTTAGAGAAACAAGATGTTAGGTGTCTCATGTCAATAAATGAAGAAAAATTAATTTGCACAAAATGTTAGGTCATGCAAACCTAAGATTAATCTCAAAATTGAAAAAACTCGAACTTGTTAGAGGTCTACCTAAGCTTAGCTACAAAACTGAAATTATGTGTGAAGCATGTCAAAAGGGAAAACAAACTAAGAACTCCTTTACCCCTAAGAACTTAGTCTCTTACCTCCAAACCTCTTGAGCTCTTGCATATAGATTTCTTTGGGCTAGTGAAAACAACCTCAATAAATGGAAAGAAATATGGCTTTGTAATAGTAGATGATTACACTAGGTGGACTTAGGTAAAATTCTTAAGAAATAAAGATGACTGCCACAAAGTGTTTATTGCATTTTACAAACAAGTAATGAATGAAAAATGTCTTAGGATTATAACAATTAGAAGTGATCATGGAAGAGAATTTGAAAACAAGTTCTTTGAATGTTTTTTTGATGAGAGTGAAATCTCACACAACTTCTCCTCTCCTAGAACACCACAACAAAATGGAGTTGTAGAAAGAAAGAGTAGATCCCTTTAAGAAATTGCTAGAACACTGTTAAATGAGATGGATGTTGCAAAACATTTCTGGACAGAGGCAATTAACATTGCATACCATATTCAAAAAAGAATTTTAGTTAGGCCAATATTGAATAAAACACCATATGAATTATGGAAGGGTAAAAAGCCTAATAACTCTAACATTAAGCAATTTGGTTGTATTTATTATATGTTAAACACTAAAGACAACCTTGGGATGTTTGACCCCCACTCACAAAAGGGTACTTTTCTTGGATACTCTAAAATATCTAAAGCATATAGAGAGTTCAATAGGGAAACTCCAATTGTGGAGGAGTCAATACATGTGAAATTTGATGACAAACAACTTGATTTGAAAAAGTCAAAGCAAGTTGAGGATACTACAGGTTTATCGGAACCAGAGGAAGCAGATGAAGACAAACTAGAAGAACCCAAACAATAAGAGGATGCAAGTAAGAAGATGACAAAACATCAGAAGATGAACCAAGTCAGAAGCCGTCAAAATAACTCAAAAGTCAGAATTTGATGGAACTACAAGTCATCCCATCCTAAAACTCTGATTATTGGAAATTAAAATGACCCTCTGAAGACTAGATCATCACTGAAGGACACAACCTTGTTTGGTCTACTATCATCAATTGAACCTACCTATGTTGATGAAGCACTAGCAAATAATGGATGGATCCTTGCCATGCAAGAAAAGTTGAATGAATTTAAAAGGAATGATGTTTAGGATCTAGTGCCCAAACCAAAGAAAAACATTATTGGAACCAAGTGGGTTTTTAGAAACAAGTTAAATGAAAAAGGAGAAGTTGTTAGAAACAAGGCCAGACTGGTTGCACAAGGTTACAGTCAACAAAAAGGTATTGATTACACTGAGACATTTGCTCCAGTGGCCAGGCCAGTGGCAATTCATATCCTACTCTCCTTTTCTGCTTATAATAACATTATATTATTTCAAATCTGATAAAGTCAGAACTAGTCAAGTTAATTCAGAAGCTAAAACTAGATGAAAGTACAAGTCATCTCATCTAGAGACTCTAATTATTGGAGATGTAAATAATCCTTTGAAGACCATATCATCACTGAAAGATACATCAGTGTTTGTTCTGCTCCGCTAACTTGAACCTACACTATTGAAGAAGCATTGACAAATGATGGTTGGATACTTACAATGCAAGAAGAGCTTAATGAATTTAAAAGAAATGATATTTGGGATCTAGTATCTAGACTAGGGGATAAGAGACCCATTGGAACCAAGTGGGTATTCAGGAATAAATCAAATGAAAAAGGAGAAGTTTTCAGGAATAAGGCCAGATTGGTTGCACAAGGTTACAGTCAACAAAAAGGTATTGATTACACTAGGACATTTACTCCAGTGGCCAGGCTAATGGCAATTCATATCCTACTTTCCTTTGCTGCTTATAATAACATTACATTATTTCAAATTGATGTTATAAGCTCCTTCCTAAATGGGTATACAAGTGAAGAAGTCTATGTTAAGCAACCACCAGGTTTTGCAAGCTTTGAATTTCCAGACTATGTGTTTAAACTTAAGAAATCACTGTATGGTCAAAAACAAGCACCTAGGGCATGGTATGATATATTAGGTAATTTCTTGCTTAAATTTTTTTTGAAAAAGGACAAGTAGACACCACCCTGTTTAGAAAATCGATAGGAGATGACATTCTTGTCATTAAAATTTATGTTGATGCCATTATTTTCGGATCTACTAATGACACTCTTTGTCAATAATTTGCTAAGTTAAAGCAGCTTGATTTTCAAAAGAGCATGATGGGAGAACCAAAGTTCGTCTTAGAGATACAAATTTAGCAAAGTTAGAAGGGCATATACATTAATTAAACCAAGTATACAAAAGAGCTTCTCAAGAAGTTTAATATGAATGATTGTAAACATATTGCTACACCAGTGCACCCTACTTGCCCAGTGGAAAAAGATGATTCATGCTAGAAGGTTGACCAAAAAAGATACAAAGGAATGATTGGATCACTTATGTCCCTTACTACTTCTAGACCTGATATTTTATTTAGTGTGTGTGTGTGTGTGCGTGCAAGATTTCAAAATGATCTAAGGGAATCTCACTTAACTACGGTTAAGGGGATCCTTATATACTTGAAAGGTACTTGCAACATTGGCTTGTTCTATAAGAAGTCTACTAAGTACAAATTAAATGGCTATTGTGATGCTGAGTATGCTGGAAACAAACTTAAAAGAAAAAACACCAATAGAAATTTCACATTTCTTGGTGAAAACTTAATCTCCTGGTCAAGTAAGAGACAAAGTACAATTGCAATGTCAACAACAAAGGTTGAGTACATTTCAGCAGCTGGCTGCATCACTTAACTACTATAGATGAAACACCAACTGGATAATTACAAAATCCTTGAGAGTAACATTTCCATTTCTATGTTAATACTTCTACTATTTTCCTAACAAAGAACCCAATCATGCATTCTAGGGCTAAACACAGAAATTAAACATCACTTTATTAGGGACTTTGTTCAAAAAGGAGTACTAAATATCCATTTTATAGACACTAAATACCAATGGGCTGACATATTCAACAAACCACTAGCTAAAAACATATTTGAATTCATTAAGACAAATCTAAACCTTACCTTTATATCTGATTAATGCTGTGCTATGCCTAGATTATTTTCGATTCATATTAATCTGTATATTATGTTTTGTCTATTCTAATAAAAAAAAAAACGTTCAAGTCTTTTTGCATGATGAAAATAGGGGGATAAAGATATTTGAGAATAATTTCTTTTTTGATGTGTTTATGTGCGGAGAGAAAGTATATGCATGTGGGGGAGAAAATAACTATAAAACAACTTAGCTTAGGGGGAGCCTTAAGTCAGGGGGAGTCAAGTAATAAAAGCCAATAAATTGTTATAAAAATTTATAGTTTTTTCATCATAAAAAAGGGGGAGATTGTTAGAACAAAGTTGGTTTTCCTCTTGTGATTTTGATGTTAATAGAGGTATTTTATGAGAACAATTTGTTTGGACTAATGGCTTCATTAAGTGTGCAGCAATTAGAACAAGAAAATCAGAGGAAGGTACTAGAGAAAGCGACCAAAGGAAGCTACCAAAGGAAGTGACCAAAGGAAGCTACCAGAGGAAGTGACTAGATGATGAGATCAGAGGAACACAAAAGCATACGCATTTCCCTCTAAACATATGCCTCTGAAAGCAACGTACCTCTGAAGATTACGAAGACTGCCTTTGATGTTTGGCTTTGAAGTTTGGGTCTGATGATTGTCTCTAATAACTGGTTATGAAACTGGGCCTAAGACTGAATTTCAAGCATGCCTCTAAAGCCCTTTCATGCCTCTATTGTGCACAAACTCGACATGTCTCTAAAGAGTTTATATCAAGCTATCATTAACTCTGAAGAGATTTTTCAAGCCATGCATCCAAAGCTCATATTCCACTAATCAAAAGTTGCAACACACTCAAAATGTTGCCTCTGATATGCATCCTCTAATGTTGCACCGACTTTGATGATTCAACAATGTGATTTGCCCAAAGTCACTACATCTAAGTGACGCAATTCTACCTCTGATTTTTATTATCCAAGAAACACAACATCTCACTCCAATAAGAAAGTCAATGGCTCTAATGGAATGTCAACTACTTTGATTGAAAGAACTCATTTTGAAGAAAAGACTTAGTCAAATCAGAATTTCTGAATACTAAAGAACAATGTAAAATTAGTCCAATCAATCATTAGTATGAAGGGAGATTTACGTGAATAAGTTTTTGAACTCAATGTAAAATTAGATGCGACTCAGAATTATAATTGAAGGAAATCTTTTACCAAGGTGAACAGAAGATATGGCCAAAATATTGTTCACAAAAACATATGGTCAAAATATTGTTCACAAGAAGATATGGTCAAAATATTATTCACAAGAAGATAAGGTCAAAATATTTTTAACACGAAGATATGGTCAAAATTTTATTCACAAGAAGATATACTCAGAATTTGCTAACAAGAAGATATGCTCAAAATTTGTTCACAAGAAGGTACACAAAATTATTCACAAGAAGATACACTCAAAATTATTCACAAGAAAAAACACTCAAGGCAAAATTATTCATAAGAAGATACACTAATAATATGTTCACAAGAAGATACATTCAGAATTTGTTCACAAGAAAGATAAGATCCAGATTTTACAAGGAGAGAAGTGAAACCCTAATCTATTCTCTAAATAGATACTCAAGGCTGAAAAACAAAGCAAGAACTCATAAATTCAAAAATCCATACAATTCAGAAAAACTTTTGAGAGCTCAAATTTCCTAAGTATTGAAAGTTCAAAGGTTTAAGCTCAAAGAAATATTTTCCAAGTGTTTTAGTGTGAGAAATCAATTGTAACAATTTTCTTAGTAAAAGCAAAACACAATTCGTTCCAAACTTGTGTAACCCAACCCGATAGTGGCTTTAGTGTTCCTTAAGCAATGTGTGGTTTTTAGGTTGTGTTGCAAAGACTTGACTTGTAGGGTCAAGGTGTAGTTGCCTTCAACAATTTGTGGAGTTCAGGTTGTTTGGAGATAACTTGACTTTTAGGGTTAAGGTGTTTGTTTTTCTCAAAAAGTTAGTAGGTGTCAGGTTGTTTTCAGAGCTTGTCATTTCAAAGCAATTGCTTCCATCAAAGCACTGACTATCTTGAGTGGTGTCTTTTGTCATAGCGTTGACTTTTCAGAGTGTAGACTTTCTATAAGAGTTACACGATACATTGCTTGTCAAAGTTATCAGAGGTACACGATATTTTTTCTTGACATACTTATTAGAAGCAGACGATCATTTTGCTTGACACACTTATCAAAGGCAGACGATCATTTTGCTTGACCTACTTATCAAAGGCAGAACATCCAGATCGTATTTGGTATTAATGGTTTCATCAGAGGCGTGTTTGAGAACGCCTTCAACAGAGTCAGACACAATTATAATAGTTTCTCTAGAGTCATTGTGATCTTTGTTTTGAAGATTCTCTTTTCTTTGTTCATTAGAGGATCTAGCTTATACTAGAACAATGACTTGTATTCCTTTATCCTTTAATGCTTTGACTTGGACTGTATATCACAATACTTCTTATTGCTATATTACGACTTGATTTATTACTAAACATTGTTACTTGTTTATTAGGGGATAGTATTCTTTGTGTTTAGAAACACTTAATTATTATTTCTAATTCACTTGTAATTTATGCTACCTTAAAATAGATAGTCATTAATATAAATCTTTGTCTTCTAATTTAATCTACACACTTAGCAAACACAATTAGGGGATAGTTGTTCTTTATTTGTTTGTTTTTGTTATCATCCAAATATTAACCAGATGATTGTAGCTAAAACCACTTTTTCACTAATAGATTACACCAAGTAAAGGAACAGCCCTGAGTGGGAATATGAGTAAGATAAAAAAATCAATCCAATTGCTTAAATCATCGCAAAAAATCCTAGCAGAAGGCCGAAAACCCGGTGCTCGTGGGCCCCTAAGATAGCATTGAAATCACCAAGGAGACCCCAAGGATCATTGTGACTTTGTTTTAAATTAGCTAACTATGATCAAAGTTATCGACATAATATATAATTGGTAGAAGCATACACATCAGAGAAAAACAAAACATGATTGTTATGAGTGAAAGAAAAACTTACTTGTTAAGGCTGATTAGATATCATATTAGGATTGAAGCTAGCTCGACAGTGGCACCATAAATTTGAGGGAAGGTCACCTTTATTGTTTTCAGCAAAAATATTCATTTGAAAAAGATTGAGAAAAGAAATTGCAATTTGACTGAAATTAATCCAAGGTTCCGCAATGAAAAGAAAATCAGGCTTGCTAGTAATTGCTAGAGTTGAAATTTTAGTCTTAGAATTCCCAACCCGCTGCAATTCCAAAAAAAGAAACCTCAACATTGATTAATAGAGTTGACAACACCCCTTAATATGGTTTGGTAAACATGAGGCCTCTGAAGTTGCAACTATTTTTTCATATTTTTTTGTATGATTTAGACATAACTTTGACAAAACCATCAACTAGGGCAGTGCTAGCTGACTCATGTGTATCAGTATAATCCTCATCATTACCTTTATCCCAAAATTTTCCTTGTAAAGGGTTACCATTAGTATAATCACTTTTAGCATCATAAGTACTATCACCCGTATCTCGCAAAAAATCATTAACATGATTAAGATCTTGGGCCATCACGTCGAAAATATTTTCTTTACAAGGGAGTTCCTTATCTAAATTATGTTGTGGCAAAGAGTCAACCACAATATCATCTTCACGGAAAAAAGTGTCCAGAAACTCATTATCATCATCACGGTTGGCATCAACTTTTTCTTGGTTAGAAGGTGACAAATCCTCAATAAGAATGTTCCCCTTCAACTCACCTGAAAGAATGATTTCCACAAAAGGAGTAGCACCGACTCGATATGTTTTTTATTTTCCATAACAGGTTGGAAAGTCAAAGATCCCTCATGCTGATTAATCACTACATTAGTAACCTCTTTCGTAGCTTTCGGAACACACTACAAGAAAAAAAATTGTTTTGCGGCGGTTATAACCGCCTCCAAACGATGATTGCAACGGTTTTGCAACTGTCGCAGATTCGTGCGTCGCGAGGCCAGTTTGCGACGGTTCACAAAACCGTCGTTCCAACCGTCGAAAACATTTGCGACGGTTTCTAACCGCCTCTAAATACAGTTTGCGACAGTTAGAACCGTCGCTAAACACACTCAAATTTATTTGTTTGTAAACAATTGCGACAGTTATCAACCGTCGCTATATTTATTTTGAGGCAGTTTGAACCGCCACAAACCTAATAATTTAAAATAAAAAAAATATGATACAATTTTTTCCTATTTTTTATTAATTAAAATAAAAAATATGCATAAATATCATCCACATAATTTAAATACATAATTATATAACTATTGTACCGAAATCCAATTTATATAATTTTTTCAAAAGAAATAACACCAATTCATACATTGAATTTAACTAAAACAATAAATAAAGTAGTTTACATATTCAAAATATTAGTGGAATGGCTAAACATACAAAACAACTCCATTAAACATAGAAGTTAATTCAAATATCTAATTAGTCTCAAATGATGTTGTTCCACAATCATCAGGTTGGTGGCTAGACCACTACAAGAAAAAGTTCATGTAGCTACGGAAAATTACTCACGGATCTGAGACCGTGTGTAAATTATGCATTATCTACGGAAAAGCTGTACCTATTATTTTATAAAATTAATTAATATTTTTTAAAATTAGTTTCCACAATTATTCCGTGGGTAAAGTTAAAAGAATACACCTCTAACATTGCATTTGTGTAAAAAAGATTCGTATTCCGTTTACCATAGCTTCTCTGTGGTTAAAATAAGAGAATTATCCGTGGGTAATATAAAAGTACGTTAATTTTTTTTTTTTTAATTTTTTTTAAAGAAGATTTTATTTAGTTTTCTAATACAAACACTTTCCCTTTCTTCTCTCAAAAACACTCACATTCAGTTCTCTCAAAACTCGCGGATAGGGTTTCTGTTCTCTCAAAACACGTTTTCTCCTAAAACAAGATCTCATTCTCCATAGCTTTCGCCCTACAACTCGATATCTATTGCTTTCAGAATCACGTTATCACTCTTGATCGATATTCATTGTCCTTCACTCTCAGATCTGCAACTTTTCTCTATGATCTGCGACGCTCCACTCTCTCCGAACTTAACCGTCTCTCATTGATTTGTGTCTTCTTCGATTTACGTATCTCCGTTGTGTTTCTTGTTGCATCGACATCGATATTTGATTCGCGTGAAACCGTCACTCCCAAAATCGATCCCTCAATCTTCAACCACAGCTCCGGTTCACACCTATTCCCGACCTCGCCGTCGTTGTCGTGTTGCGCCGCTTCTTACCTATTTTCTCAGGTATTTTCTAAAACTAGCAGTAATTTATAATGACACTTGGAAATCTCACTTTGCTTTGTTCGATTTGAGTGTGTTCGTTCAGGGATTTGTATTTGTGTTTTTGATTAAATCTCTCGTGCATTTGCAAGTAACCGAGAAGCTTGGCTGATTTTTTTTTGCTATTTAATTTGTTTTTTATTTTCGGAGTTGTGATTGTGTTTGAGAAATTGATTGCTAACTTGTGCATGTGTGTTGTTACATTGAAGCAGGCATCTTTTTGTTTTTCTCTGTATTTTTCCTTTTTGTTGAGTGAATCCATTGATTTTGTTTATGCTCGTGTTCATTCGGTTGGTAATAAAAATATTAGGACGGTTTACATCATACGGATTGGAGTATTGATAAATATTTTGAACAGTTTTATTTTGATAATTTTACAAGAACGGATTGGAGTATTGATAAAACTTTGACTATGTCTATTTTGGAGATTTATGGTTATTGTTACTAATCAACTTGCTAATATCCTCCTTGTATTGCTAGAAGCAAAAGCTCAAGTTGTTGCCATGTGGGAACAAATGAATAAAGGAGTATCTAATCAAGTTATCAGCAGTTTTACAAGCAAGCCTAAATCTACTGCAATACTCCAAAGAATGATACCTTCTTATTATTAACAGGGAAGTCCATAGGGTCCATGGTAAGGGTGAAACCACTGGTGCCATGGTGATCAAGCTGTTAACATTTGGTGTGACATGCTAGGAAAAGTGGAAGAACACTAGGGCATTTGAATTTGCGGTACCCAGCTTAGTGGTAAATTTTTGGTACATTTTGTGAATTTATTTTGCTGCTTGCAGCTGTTCTATATATTCTGATCATATACATAAAAATAGGTCCTAGGGACAAGGTGTCTTTATCATAAGCAATGTGTTCTATATATTCTGATCATAAGCAAGGTGTCTTTATCATTGATAATTTAGTAGTGATGTTTGGTTTTCATTTAATTGTTATTGGTGCTTGATTTTGCAGGTTCAATTTTGTATTGATTGTAGTTGTTAATTAACAAGTTGCTAGTCTGCCTTGTGTTCCTAAAATTTGTTATGTTATCATTTACTTGTTCATTTTTCATTTGCTAACTTTCAAGTGCTGTTAGAGCCAAACGGTTTGTAGCCTCTTTATTTTTGTGAAGTACAAGGTAAGCTTTACTAGCAAAATATACTGTCATACCTGAAAATCCTAATATTCCAAGAAACACATTGGTCTGTTTTTGGTTACCAGAAGGAATTCATTAATAGTAAGTGGTTAAAAATGATATGATCTGGTAAGTCATGCTACCCACGGAAATTCCGTCGGTAAGTATCTGCGTTTTGACCCACAGAAACTCTATGAGTACTTTACCCACGGAGACTCGGTAAGTCATGCTTTCCACAGACATTCCTTAAGTAAGTATATCTTACTGCGTTTCCATGGGTAAATATTTTCCTACGAGCGAAATAGCTACGAGCTCGTGTCCGTGGGTAATCCATGAGTAATTTTACATTAGCTACGGATGTTCCGTAGGTAAAGATAAAATCTGCTGTAGGTAGAGACAGTTTTTCTTGTAGTGGACTCAGATGAACGTCTATCATCTATTGACGATTCTACGTCTGTTGCCTGGAATATATTAACCTCAATGAATATTGATAAATATTGTCAAATACTAATTAACCAAATTTCTCATATAGCTAGAAGCAATCATTACACAATTGATATTTTTAATCAAGGACAAACAGTTCTCACAAGATTTTTTAAATAGGTTTGCTATGAAAACAATTTTACGTGATATCCTAACAATCAATGAAATTCATTGTAAAATAGAACTAAAACCTAAAAGCAACAATCACTAACAAATTAACAATATATAGGTCACGAGATCGAAAACTTACCAAGTGAAAATGAACAATAACACTCAAATGAGATCCAAAATCTGCGAATCTAACCCCGACAAACAATTCCTGAAATTTAAAACATAGCAAGAAAAAATCACGAATGAGATCGAACCAAGATCGAGAGAGGGAAATAGATGAGAGTCTGCTATATGAAAAAAGATGATTTGCGACAATTAAAAAGCCTGTTTGCGGCAATTGTAACCGTCGCAATATGGCTGTCGAAAGATAGAGGTGCATCTATCATTGGTGCATAACTTTAAGTCTTGCCCTTTTTTAACTTGACAATGAAAGATAGAGGTGCATCTATCATTGGTGCATAACTTTAAGTCTTGCCCTTTTTTAACTTGACAATTAATGATCCTAACTAGATGGGTATTCATGATGAGTTAAAAATTAGAAAGTGAAAATAACTTTAAAACATTAAGAGAGAGAAAATCCTAAAAAGAAAGGCCAAGAAACCTTAAACAATGTGAAATAGAATGTAGCAGAAGAGATAACTAAGTTTCATTAAAGGACATATTTACATTAAAGGACACATTTACTTTATTATCCAAAAAAATAAAATAGTATAAAATTTAAACAACAATATGTTACAAATACAAAAGTAGAAATAAAAGGTGCTTGGAGATACCTTTGCATTGGGCTGCTCATTGTAAAGCATAGAGTTGAAAAGCATATCCTTTGCTGTTTTGAAAAACAATTTTGAGAGATAGCAACTAAAAATAGAAAATAAGAATACATACCAAGTTTTGACAATTTTCAAAGGTGATAAAATTAATTTCAAGCTTATGCAAGTATGAAGCACTATTATGAACAAAAGTAATTATCCTTTAGGCAGTTGAGATAACTAAACAACCATTCTTGTTTTTGGAACAAGGCTCATATGGAAGGTTTCATATATCATACTAATCCAAAGATACAACTTAGACAACTAGAAAAGTACAAGGTGAGAGGATAACTTTCTAAGATAACATAATACCTTGTAACAATATGACATATGAAAACTAAAATTAAATCACTTACGAGATTCAACTTTCCCATTTCGTTATCAATTGACGCCTTTGCCAAATGAGAATAAAATTATACATATTTTTCAATATATTTGCACTTATTCCAGTCTAGTATAGTAATGTATGCTATAGATTTTAGTTTTGAATTCTATATAATGATTTTGATGAAATACCAACCAACTTTAAATTTGATTAGAACAAAACCGCCTCTGAAGTTTGAGGTGAAAATTATTGTTAGTAATAAAAAGTAAGATTAGAAGGCTACACATTGATTAAAGTAGCAAGCTGTGCTACACAAGTACACATAAATAAAGTAAACTCGCCATAAAGTCCCCAGGATGTATTCTTTTGCTCGGCCAATTTCCTTCTTGGTGGCTCGATTGGTAATTGAGCAAATTTCTATTTGAAATTCATCAAGGTTCAGGGAGAGGCTCATGTATACAGGGAAAGATGTATAGGGAAGCATCTATATGTTAAAAGAATCATAGGATGTATCCTTTACAGTGTGTGGCTTGTCTTCTTGTCGACAAGCAATGTAGAGGCAAGCAGCCAATAATGCATCCTAATTTCTTCCCCTACTAGACTTCTGGTCTTCAACCCGCTTAAATGTCGCAAATCTGGAATTTTCTTGTAGTGCTCCCAGCTTCAATAACACAATTAAAAGACGAGTAAATAGGTGCTTTCAACTATATCTATAGACAAATCGTTAGTCCATTATTGCACTGAATCACCTTAAATCATGCAACTCGAGCAACCAACTCGGAATCATCTTCTTGCTTGAAAATAGTGGAGTTAGTGAAATTATAGCATTTGATAGATTGAAAAATGCATATGAAATATGGAAAATAATACCTTGTCCATGAGTCAATAACAAAATGTTGGCATGTGTTGGACAAGATACATGACATCAAATACATGTTGCAAAAGAGTTGCGTTTTGGGAAATAAATCTCTAAGCATGAATCGAGCTTCAAATAAAGCTAGCTTCAAATAAAGCTAGCTTCAAAGAACCAACCAACCAAAAATACAAAATATCATTCAAGATAATAGATTCAAACCAGCCACAAAATTGTTGTTGTTTTGGGGTTACTTACAAACAAGATGTGTTACACCGTCGCCAAATATGTGTTGTGTTGCGCCGTTACTAGAGAGAGGAAAAACAACATCGTGCGACTCGTTATAGAGCACAATAGTTGCTTTTTTCTTCTTTATTATAGGGCATGCACAAATCAAAAATAATATTCAGGACAGAAGTGAAACACACTTCAGTTCAATCAAAAAATTAACAAAAATGTTATACCTTAATTCTCATTGCAAAATAACACCTCAAAGAACCCACCACACCAAAAACAACATTTTATAATAGTGTTGCTTTGCATCGTTGCTAGAGGCAGAGGGAGGAAGCAGTGCCGATGCCGGAGACAGAGACGGGAAGCAGCGCTAAAGCCGAAAACATAGGCGAGAAGCAGCGTCATCGCCAGAGACAGAGGTGGGTAGCAGTGTCGTCTCTAGAGACAGAGGTGGGAAGCAACATCGTCATCGGTGTTTTCATTTTTCTTCTTTTGAATTTTGAGAGATTGATAAATAGAGATATTTTAGGGAGATTGAGAGTTGAGAGGTTTTGTTTTCTAGATATGATTTCATTTCCCAGATTATAAGTGATTTCGATTTTCTACTTTGAGAGATTTGAGGGGTTTGTGAGATTTGGGGGTTTTGGGAGATTTTAGGGTTTTGTAGAAGACGGGACTAGGAATGAGGAGAATGCACGACTGTATAAATAAATAGCCTTCTCCTTACGAGGTTCACCGACCTCATCCTGCTTTATAGGTTCATTAGTACGACCACCATTAGAATTTATATTCATTTTCCTACATTCAGTTACGGCATGGCCAATTGTATGACAATAGGAGAAGAAAGAAAAAAGCTGTTCATATTCAACATCCACATAAAACACAAACCCTTCCTGTTCTACAAGAATATGATCTCCCAACAAAGCATATTAATGTCAAAAGGTGTACAGGTAATGACTGAAAGTGCAATTTTTAGTATTCTCATCCAAGCATATTGGCATGCCAAGACTACCTTCGATGGAAAAAAGAATCCTAAGACTCCAATATTCTTGAGGAAGACTATATTGTCATATCCAAACTTGAACATTAGTTTGCTTCTAATTTCTTAGGGTTAAAATATGGGATCCATGCAAAAAAACCTTAAAAATCTTGTTTCAAGTCCCACAAACCTATTGATCGGAGGTTGAAGATCATCAATATATGAGAAAGAGAACTCATAATAACCCAACCTCAGTGGAATTACGCTCCATGTGATGAGAGGCATCCTCTCAGCGAGTTTCACGTGAAACACAGAAAACAAAGGAAAGAGAAAGGAAGGAGAATAAAGACTTGACTGAGCCGATAGTGGTGGGTCAATGCCACTTAACCTTACCGGAGGAGGGGTAACTGGGCCAGGTCAAACATTTTCGTCCATTTGGTATTCGTGTATGATGTATTCACATATGAATAGTGTATTCACATATTTAATACAAATGAATAGTGTTCAAATTCTTCATTTAACAATCAATGACCATCACAAAAATGAAGAACATTCTTCTTGTAAGGACAAATCAGACCTAAAAGCAAATAAGAAGAGGATGATTTTCCCCAAAAGTACATAAAGTGGCATTAAACAAAAAAGGTGACATCTTACATCACATTTCTCCTATTTTCCAACAGATAGCAAGTTGTCTCTCACTACCATGGGAACACTCAAACCCCTTTCAATTTCATACGAATGAGAATGATCATAAACATCATTATAGATGAGGATGTTACTGTTAAAAAAATATGAGAACAATCAAGCAACTTACTCTAATACCTTAGGACATATGCCTAATGGTCATAAATTTTCTTTCCAGCAAAATGAAGATATTCCAACTCTATAAATACAAGTATTTCAACAACAACAAAATCTACAAATATAAGGAGCTTCATACTCCAAAGATCAAGAGATTGAAACATAACTCACCTTTATAAAAGCTAATCTATCAAATTTCTCTTCATCAAGTCATCAAAACATGTTAGGCTTGTCTTTCTATTTAAACCTTTGTCATTAGAGTTGTAAACAAATCTCAATCACTTTATTTACTAATTTGTAAACATCTTCAAGTTTTCCTAATTTAAATGACAATTTGATTAATTTGTGTAAGCTTGTTGAGGCTAAGAAAATAAAAAGTGTAAAGTCAATTATGAGTAAAAAAGAAAGTTGAGAACATTCTCAACTTACTAGTGAAAATACCATAGAATACGAGGACTTGATTTGTCCATATTGGGTGAACTAGGATATTTTTAGGGTGTGGTATTTCTATGCTTACTCTTTATTACTTTCTTATATCCCTAAAATATATATATTGGTATTTTATCATATATTGTTGATCGCCCACTTCCGAGAGGATGTTCATTAACCAAACTCTAAACTTTCCAAGTTTAACTCAAGAGGTGTATTTTTAAGTACATGTAAAAAAATTAAAAAGGGGTTAGAATTCAAAACCACTTTTTTTGTGACAATTACATTTACTTCACTATATTGCCTTGATAATTTTTCCTCTGTTGATTCAAACGACATTCCCATCGAAAGATATTTTGTTTTCCATTTACATTACTACTTTCATTTCCTCGATATCCATTCAGATAGTCTAAATCGTGTATTACCTGGTAATCCATTTCAAACCAAAAAATGTTGTTCCTTAACCTTTATCAATACATTATGTGCTTCCTCATCTTTGGGAATCATGTATGACTATAGTTCTTTGCTAAACTCATCAACATTATATCAAATATCAAAATCATTGAATTTTTTTTCCAAAGACATCTGAATGTTTCATAAATTATACATATATGAAAAAAAAACTCACAAATATGGAGAAATCTTGGTACTTTACAAAATCCTGCAACATTGAGTAAGTCAAATTTTTCAACATGCACATGAACTACTAGCTACACGAAATTTTTCAACTTGCATTATTGAATATGTGTATCGGGGGTGGGATTTGTATAGATGTAAAAAATCATACATGAAGAGTGCAATTATGGTTCTACTTTACCTCTTAAAGTAATTGGTATATAACATATAAGACTTTAGTGAATTACCTCCCAAGTAAGACTTTCGTTGAAGTCTCCAATATGGGATACGACTTATATATGTTCTTTTTATAAAAAAAAATAAAATACTATAATCTTACATATTATGTACGACTTGGTATAAAAAAATTAAAATAACATCTATAACACCCCAAGTTTTTATTAATTAGTTTAAAATCTTAAGAGTCAGTAATGCTAATCGTCAGATGTTTGGATATGTAGGCATCAATATAGGATAATTAGAAATAGTAAATAGTTGTTTAAAAATAATTCATCAATTAATAAATAGTATTAATGGATGAAGGAAGAGATTAGTCGATTAGGATCCTATTTTTACTCAATTAATCAGTTAAGGTTTTGTTGATAATTAATTAGTTATTAACCAGAACTCAAAATAACATTTTTTTTTCTTGACTTTTGGCAACAATCTGGTCACTGGAGTTAGATATATAAAGATGTTTTAACTTCAAAATATCTTAGATGTTCATATTAGAAAGTTGAAGTGTCACATAAATTCGTGCACACTCATAACTTTGTCAAATATCAGATTTTTTTTTGTTTGTTATGTGATTGATAATTTGAAATATTTCTAATCATATTCTTTTCTCACCGACCATTATCGTTCTCAATCAAGAAACTAAAATCAATCTTTATGTCGCTATTTATTTTCATAGAAACTTTACTTTTATTAATTATTTGTATTCTATTCCCATGTTCATATGTTGAGCAGCAATGAGTCATCCTTTTTCCCAAAATCGAGTAAGAAATATGTGATGCATCGATTAAGATGCAAAGGGGTTTTTGATTCTAGGTATATATTAACTAAATTGAGTAGGTTTATTAAACACAGATGCCCTATGATCTCTATGCCTCCACCGACAATTAATTCATTAGAATTGTTATGAGGACAGTGGAATAGACCATGGGTTTTAGACCATCTTATATGACGCGTCGCCTTTAATTTAAACTAAGAAAGATTGATGATGTTATATAAAGATATGCACTATACTGTATTTGGTGTTATGTATGTGCTTATATATTTGATAATGATGAATAATGATAATATTAATGTTAGAATGTCGTTATTTTGATGAAACAACATTTGAATATGTTTTCTGATGTAATAATTGATCACTGTTAGGAGTTTAATTGATTAGTTTGTAGAAATAGATAATTTATTACTTTTAATTGGATAGTGAAAAGAATAATTAATTAGTTTAAGTTTAGATAAAATAACCAATTAGTTAGACCCTGATTATCGATTAGGATGATACTTAGAAATTAAAAGTGTCTAAGCTAAGTAATAACCAATTAGTGATACATTTTCACCAATTATTCTTATTATTTATGTTCTTTCACAAATCTAGGTAAAGGGTGTCACACCTACTATATTACACAGTACAACAATTGTAGACACCTTTAGATTTAGAGAGATACAATTTTACTCTCTAAATCTAATAATCCCTACAACTCCGAGGATAAAGGTATACATCCAACAACGGGAATCCTTGACTATATCGGAATACAATACAATTTTAATATCCACATTCACGCCTAGCATGGATTTTCGATCTAGTGAGAAAAATTTGGAAACACGGGATGTTAAGGGGACATTTACTATATGAAATTTTTTCATGTTTTCATTTCCTAAAATGTGTTTCATTTTACCTTGATGAGAGACTCATGTGTTAAACCAGTGTCATAAAGATAAGATGAGTTCTTACTTAACAAAGATGCATTTTCATAAATAATAAAAATAATTTTTTTGAAATTTTTCGTTATTTCTAGAAATGTAGACTATTGTTCACTTTAAAAGTCTCTTATCTCTTTATTAACAAGTAAAATTTGAAGAGAGAAAAACACAAGGAAATTGGGGGTTTGAATTGTGTTTTTAATGTTTTAAAAAACTTTTTAAAGCAAATGATAAATTAAAACACAATATAGAAAAAGCATGTAAAGAGATAAAGATAGGAAACACAAGCCAATTTATCCTGGTTCTCCACTATCCCATTAGCTATGTCCAGTCCCTTCACCCTGAAGGATTTAATCCACTAATCACAAAAGTATCACACGTCCACTAAACATCTAGTAGTCAAACTGACTATGTTCAAGTCTTCCCAACTTTCTAGCTTAGTATAATTAAGATTTTGAGGGAAGCAACCACTACTGGGCTAAGTTACAATGAGTGTTTAATATGGTTTTCTAAAAAACTCTCATAAGAGAATGCTTGCAAGGTATGCTCTCAAAATATATTTTATGTTTCTCCACACTCAAAACTAATACAAGAATTTTCAGGAGTTGCTATGTATGATGGTAGTAGGTTTCTTGTATGTGTGTATTGCAATGAAGATCACAAGTCCTTTTATAGAGAGACGTCAAAGCCATTAGGGTTTCTGACCGTTGTTGTGATTGCATTAAATCAACATGTAAAATAATGATTCGTATCGAATGTTCAGAAATGTTGAATCAGCATTTAAGAACTTGTCCAAATTCGTCTTCATAATTGATCCAACATATTTTGATGGAAATAGAAGGAAAGGCAGAGGATAACATTTTTAGAGCATATCATGCATTTCTTCAAATAGATGATAAGTCCAACTTTGATGAGTAGAGGATGTTGGGTTGTTAACTTCTTTAAAGTTTTGGGCTTAATAATTTGACTTACAAAGTTGACTTTAAATCAGACCGTTGACTCAGTTAGAGAGTTGACTTGACTCGTTGACCAAACAATCAACTGGTTTTCCAGAATTATCAGACGCATAAGTTTTAGAGTTAACTTGTAATATCAGATTCAGTAGATGCGCATTGTGAACACATTTAACAGAGTTAGACACAACTTTAACAGATTATTTATAGCGTTGTCTTGATTTTCTTGTTTATCTTCTCTATACATCAAATGATGCAGCGTAAAGTCTTTAAAGTTCATGACAATGGATCTACACACTTAAATAAATTCATTAGCGCAATAAATTGTTCCGACAAAATAATTTTTGTGACATCAAAATAATTAAGGGTCATTGTTCTTCAAACCAACTTGGTTCTAGAAAAAATTAACACAAATTTTAGAAAAAGAAAACATGAAATTGAAGAAGAATTTAATGTTATAAGAAAGGGGGGTTTGAATTGTAATCTATTTAAAATTATTTCTTGTATGTTAAAATTAACTCTCAAGTATGTTGACTTCAAGTATTGAGAAAATAAGTACTTCATAAAGTTACGAAGGATTAGTATATAAGTCCTCACCCAAACTTTGGCTAAGTCCAATGCTCACCCTTGGTGAGATTTTTCACTAAAATGCTTGAGACAACTTCTCAATTTCTACACTTACACAATCCACTAAACCTGACATTTCTCTACTATATTTTCTTAATATTAGTACATTTACAAATATTCTTCCTAGTCACTCTTAATTAACCAAAAATCACAACTAAAATGTGAGTCTTTTTTACATCCCAAAAGATGACTTCTGAAAGTTTACAAATAGAATTTAGATTTTGCATCAAATTCTCAGAACTTGACTTGGATGAAACAAATATTCACACTCATGTATACTTTAGATTTGATGATCTTTGAGTTTGGTTGATGAACTTTTAATCAAGCTTCTATACTTTTGTGATAAGTGAGTTATATCTTGATGTAAGTTCCTGAATCTTCAAGTTCTGAGCTCTTCTATATATATAATATGTGAGTGAGATTCAGTAAGTTGTAAAGGTATTCAAGTGTCGGTTGGGCACAAGTTCCAATGTGTGGTAGTTTGTAAAGGTGACGATCTTGAGAATTCATGAAGATTCTGAACTTTTAGTTAACTTTAGAATGTTTGTTAAGTTGTTTCTATTTAGTGTAGGGAGAGAAAAAAACTTATGCCAATGCACATCTTTCCAGACTAATGGTTCCTCACATCGTTGAACAATGCAAGTACAGTAATGTACCAACCTTTAAGTCACTTTTGTACTTTTCATATGAACCTTCTAACCTTGCAACTTTTTGATGTTCACAAAGTTGCAGTATGAATTTATTCAAGTTGAAATATTGTGATCTTCTAAGATTTCAGTTGTCACTTATTCTTCCTTTGATAGCTTATTTATCATATCAAATGAGTTCTATAGCTTATCAATGTGAATATTCTTCTTTAACTTATTCTTAAATATAAAAGAAATGTTAAAATTTGTGCCAAAAACCCACCAATCTAACTCAATAGGATTACTTTGATTCTTTCTAATTGTAATTTTAAAGTTATTTACATGTGTAAAGGAAACTAATACACTTTTTTTTAAGAAAATGATGTCATTTTTATCTCTAATGTTTTTAGTCATTTATGATTTTTTTTCTCTTAACAACAAATAGTGAAAGATAATTTTGACAAATTGATAGTTAATATTATTTTAAATTTTTAAACCAATACATACAAAAGCAAAAAAATTTCAAAAAGTTGACACTTAAAAAGTAACCAAAGTAGTAATTGTGATTTGTTATTCTGTACATTTCAAAATAATTGATTCATTTAAAAAAATTGTCTTAAATTAATTGATTATTTTAATTTTTAATGCAATTTTTTCAATTATATTCTTTAATTAATATTACTTACATAATTTTTAATGCAATATTTTTACTACACATTTATGACATTGATAATCCATTAATATTTAACAAAAATAATTTGATAAAAATAATATTATTTTTTTAATTTATATTTTTTTATATATATATGTGAAATAATTAAATCACAATATTATCTAGTCATGGTTTGATGATGTCGAGGCCTGAGATCCTAGGTGAATCAGTTTAGGAGAACGTATCTCCAGACTCAAGAACTTGTCCAAAAAATATCCAAAGCATTAATGACCATCCACATGATTATAAAGACCAATGTCAAATGTCAATATAGCCATGGTAAAACTTATACTACTTTTTGTACCCTAAAAGTTAATAGAATAGTTATTTATTTTATGTCTTCGTATTATTAAAATAATTTTTGTATTTAAATGTTTAGAGTGGATTAATGAGAATTCTTTTCATCGATTATCACATCATTTATTTTTGTTACCATTAGCATGAAATATTTCTTAATTTGGTTCTCCTACTTTTTCTATAAATATAATCTCATTGGTTATTCGTTTTACAATTCATTTTTATATAAAAATTATGTGAAAGTTATCTTCTCAACACTCTCATTCATTTTACATTTGTTAATATTTTATTTGTGAGACTTTGTATTCCACATAGTTTGAGTTGTATTATTATGTGTTTCAATTTGTTTATTATCTACACTATTGAGTATGTTATTTTTATATTTATTATTTGTTTGATTGTGATCACAAGGTTTTTAAGAGAGGTAATATCTTTTGGTTTTGAAGTTTTTCCACGAAAGGAAATGATATTCCATTATTTTGTATGTAGGGTGCTCTCCGGTCGTAAATATTATTTGTTTATCCTGCTTTAAAAGCTTGAATTTAATAGTATTATTGTTTGTGAAACTGGACTTATGCATTAAGTTGTTAGTGGCATAACCAGTAGCTGAGCTTGAACGAAAACATTGTGTTTGTTGAATTTTTAAAATTCTAATGGATAAATAAAAATATATAATATTGTATTGTACATAAGAATTTTAAATTGTAAATTTATAAAAATATATTGTCGATCAAACTTTTAACGCTTATTAGATAGAGTTAGTAGATCAAATATTGGTTGACAATTTTAATAATTAAAAATTAGTTTCTAAAAATCTATTTTTTTTTTTAATCACTAAAATATTATAGTTTAATTATTATGTTTTGTCAATGTAAAAAGTTTTACACTGTCAGCACATCACAACCGTCTATAAGTGTGACTTTAAAAATAATTATAACAAAAGTCAAATTATTTTATTAATATGAAGGTTATGATTAATTTACAATGTAAAATAACTTTACATTGTCGATGCATACAAGTTAAATCCAAATTTTTACACTATTAGTACAACTTTCTTAACTATAAGGACAAAAACAATATATAAGTGTGACTTTAAAAATAATTATAATAAAAGTCAAATTGTTTTATTAATCTGACGGTTATGATTAATTTACAATGTAAAATAACTTTACATTGTCGATGGATACAAGTTAAATCCAAAATTTTCCACTATTAATACAACTTTCTTAACTATAAGGACAAAAACAATATATATATATATATATATATATATATATATATAATTATTAAAATACATTTAAACACAAAACATTGTTGATGATATCAATATTTACATAATATTGATAAAAGATAAGGGTTTGATTTGAGTATCATGCGATCTATTTTAAAATTATGTGAAATTATATCTCAAATCAATGAATGTCGAATTTATCTATTTAGTTCAACTTGGACTCAAACTCATAAAAAAAAATATCAATCTAATTTAATTAGTTTTGGTTAAATTTTTGAGATCATAGGATCATTTAGTTTGATTTTTATATCTCTATATAAAATTCTAAATTATATCTCTAGATAAAATTCACAACTCACAAAGTTGGAATTTAGATTGGAAAATTTAGTTTATTTTATAATTATAGTAGTTGTTTTTGTAATTTTTTTATAAATAATTCCCTCCGATTTTTTTTATAAGACATTTGAGTTATAATTCGGTCAATAAAAATTGATGTATTTGATCCATAACATGGATCAAATAGATCAATTGTTGTTGATCAAATTAATAGTCAAATGTATTTTATAAAAAAGAGACTAATATTATTGAAACACAAAAAAAATAGGACATAAATACAATACTACGTAAAAAAAGAGGATCGCGTTTTTTATTTGTGTCCCAATCCATATTATTGTATTTGTGTCTCCTTTTGTGTCAAATTGTGTTCCAATAACATTACTAAAACAAAAAAAAATAAAAATAATAGTATTTTTTAAAAATTCTTGGGGATTTTGGGATAACTATAAAAGGCCACTCTATGTAATGTCTCCAAGAACTTTACCCTTGGACAAATCCAATATAAATTTATTGTGTGTCTTTTCCTTTCCCTTTCAACTCTTTTATTTATCTTTGCAATTTATATTTTTTGTATTTGTTTTCAGCAATTTAATTTTAGTTATTTATTTATTCCGTCTTTTAATTAGTGTAATTTAAATCAAGCAATTTAATTCTAGTCATTTAATTATGTCAATTATATATTTTTCTGCCATCTTTACTTATTGCCTTTATTTTAAATTTATTTCTAAATATTTTATTTTATTTTAATAGATTAAATTTTTTGAAGTTATTATTTCATTGAATTTTTCAAAATTCACAATTCACCTTTCTTGTGTTTGGATTCATTTGTTCAACAAATATTAAATGTTACTTTTCATATTTCCAGACAAATTAGTAGTAATATTAAAGAGTATGTTTGAAAAAATAATAAATGCACATAGTAAATTAAAATGTTATTTATATTTAGGGACAATTTTTTCTCCTTATATAAAATCACTTGAATTTTTTTAAAGTTTAATTGATACATCACAACCATTCATTGACATAACTTTAGAGATAATTAAAGTAAAAGTCAAATATCTCTAATAATATAACACTTGTAATTGACTGACAATGTAAAAATTCTTTATTGAAGTTTAAAAATTCTTTGTGATTTTGTTGTACGTATAGAAGTTTATATCATTCATCACGTTGAATTTTTTATTGACCACTTAAATATAAATCATTAATTACTTATTTAATATATATCTTATTAACCACTAAAATGCAAGACCGTGATTTAATTACTTATTACATTAACTACGTACTGTGATTTAATAGTTAAAACATATTCTAAAATGATTAATGACATTTATTTTAATGGTTAATGAGATATATATTTTAAAAGTAGTTAATAACATGTATTTTTGTAGTTAGAATCTATTCAATGTGATTAAAGACACAAATATGTATGTTTGGTTTAAAAAAGTATTTTTAATTTTTTTTAAAATGTTTTTTGAAAAAACAATAAAACAATGTATTGCCAAAATTGTATTCCAATAACAAAACCGATATACTTATCGATCATTCTAGGGCCATGATGTACTTTTAGTGCACTAGTTGACTTGAAATTCTCATAAACCCCTTATGCGTATATCTTTAATCTATGATCTTAAAAGATTTGTCCTAACTCCTAAGCTACACTCGTTTTTGTTGTTGCAGAAGCTGTACTATGAGAGATAATTCATAGAAGACAAATTAATTATGGACGGACTAATCTTCTATTAATTAAGACGTTAATGATGAAAACATTGACATCAGTAAATATTTAGTAAAAAAAAATAAATATCAATAAATATATGTAAAGGAAATAGAAGATATATATAACTATTAAATTTTTCTGTCAAAATTTAAGAATTCAAATTCAGAACATATGTAACTTAATTATTATAGTGGACAACATCTCTTCTAAACTGGAAAAGAAAAAAGCACGTCTTACCGTAGCTAAATTACCATAGAAAACATATGTTTGATTATACATATAATTAAGAACACAGTCACACATTCATTTTTCAGTAGTCATATATATGCTAGCAAATCTAATATTAAACACTTCACCCTAGATGATGAGATGCAATTTCTTAATTTTAATAACATTAATGCTTAATTGTGAGAAGGAGGATGTGTCTTGGGTGGTGAATAATCCAAATTAAACCCAGGATGTTTCTCACTATGTTTCTTGTGAGGCACACGCCATGAAACTGAAACATGCGATTTAGTTTTTAAACCAAATATTGAAGCTTTTCTCACATCTTTCAACACTCTCTGGTTAGTACTTCTTCGGTGTTTCGAGCCTTTTGACTTCTGATCTGACTCAACAATCAACTGATCAATGTTCATCTTGTTCTGATCACCTTTAAGCTTCTTCACTGACGAGTCATATCCATTTTTCTCAACGATCTGCATAAAAAGAAACCTTAATCATTGGAAAATAAAAAACTACTAAATATAAGTTAACTAGTTAATTTAAAATAAAAAAAAAATCAGTGAAGTTAAATAGATATCAATATTGTTCAAACCCAATTTTAAATCACATTCGCAATCCATCATAAAGTAAAAAATTATGGTCAAATACAACGGATGTATCTGCACTGGATATGCAATGTTGCAATCTCATCAAAAACTTTGATGTTGCTTATAAATATAGTCGCGATCACTACTAAAAAAATTGAAATAATTACGAATATTAAAAACTGAAAAAAAATAAATTGGTCACTCAAATTATTGTCTCTAATACTCATCGATGAAACTAGAGATGATTTTTTTGTTTTTATGTTTCAAATTTTTGTAGATATTAATTTAAACTTTTTCTAATAGTATGATTGCAAACCAAATTACAAAACCTTGTTGATGTGTAACTAAGAAATGCTTATATTTATGTATATAGTTAGGGAGACAAACCTTAAGAGAGAAGTGAGGTTTCTTCTCCAGCTTCTTATCTAAAGGGCTGATCAGATGCCGCCGAGCATTGCATGCATGGAAGAAAATGCAAACAAATAAAAGAAGAATGTATGCATTTGATGTCATGCTGAAAAAGATCCTTCTGAAGTTTTGAGCTAATTAAACTTTTTTGTTGTGGTATAAGGAAAATGCACTGATGATACGGTAGCAGCAGAAGAAGTATTTGTAGTAAAAGGAGAAATAAATGTGCATTAAATGCAATAAGTTAAGGAAGAATTAGAGGTTCTATTGCAGAACATGGAGTTGTAGGGGGTGTAAAAAGAAGTAATTATGGGAGAAAATATAGATATGGTGTGGCCTCTTCTCTTTTGTCCCTTCCTTATGGCATGTCAGTTTAATGGGTCCCAAGAGAAGAAAAAAGAAACAACACAACTTCTTCCGTATATATATAAAAGGAGAGATACCAATAGATTTGGATTATCTATCATTAAAATAATCAACAGTTATTGTGATCAATATTTATTAACCGTTAGATTAATATCATACATGAGGGATTTAGATGTCTCATGTTGGAATTTGCAATTCAACATATATATAAGATTATTATATTAGCGATTAAAATTCTTTACATCTTGTTTATATATTATAAGCTAAAAAATTCATTCGATTTAATAGTCGAAGAGATAAGATTTTGTATTTATATTTAAATATATTAAAGATTAGGTTATATTTGGAAATTTGTTTAAACTATTTTTAAAATTCTTTCTTTATTTTAAGAATATAATTTAAAATGTTTTTAATATTACAATTTAACTCTATATACATAGCGGTAAATAAAAATTTAAAATAAAGTTTCACACATATAATATATTTTATATATTTTTACAAATACAAAAAATTCATAAAAAATAACGTCGAATTGAGATGAGTTACTTTCAACATTTGCCATTAAATAAATTTATAAAATTTGTATTCTTAATTTACATTTAAATGTGAATTATTAATGTTCATCTAATAACCAAAATTCAACCACATAGGTTATTTTGAAAGTAGACAATGAGAGAGTCCAAAATAGAGATTTTACTACTGAAAAATAGCATTAGATTCATTAGAAGGTTTATATAAAGTGAAACATTAACTAAAATCAAGAATGGCATTGCCTCCCCACATTTGTTCGATCGAGGAACTTTTCATTCTTTGTCTTTACATTCAAAGCACTCAATCAATATTTGAATGGCTAGTGTCCCCTTGTTTCTTGCATTTTTGCTTTCCATTTTGGCTATCCTTGGGAAACTATAGAACAAATATTATTATACTAATTTTTTTTTGGGAAATATTATTATACTAATTAATTATTGAAAGTTGGAACACTTTTTAGATCTTCAATCACTCTAACATGAACATGATTTCACATTAACTTCTTAAAACAACTGTAGTCCACCATAAGAGAACGTGATCGAAGTCTTGTGCGTTACAATAAAATTGTGGGCAAGAATCAGTGAGTGGACAATACTCCAATATTTCTAATTTTGTTTATTTTGAGATAAGGATAACTAAAAGGGTAATCTAGTCTATATCTGTTAATATTTCATCGTCTCTTAATGACTAACCCATTTAAAATCGTAAAATCAATACTTTTTCAATTAAATATTAATCATTTTTCAATTCAATATTCATTAGTACTTTTGTTTAATTTTATCTATTACTATCACTGATTCTATTGATAAGAAAAAGAAAGAAAAAAAAAACAAGACACATCAAATTAATGTACTTATTAATTGTTTTAATTTTTTGATTACTTTTTTTATATACACTCTTATTAAAAACTATAAATATTAAATATTTGCTAATAATATTAAAAATATTAATATTTTTAATATAGATATAAAAGTAATTTAAACAATAAATGTATCTTAAAAGTCGTAACTTTTTTTTTATATATAAAATTAAAAGATTCTCCAAAAAATTTCTTATATATGAAATAATTAATAATAATAATAAAAATAAATACCCCAATACTAATAAATACAATACTTTAAAAGAAAAAAAATATTATTCTCACTCTTTCATTTATTTAATTTTATTAATATGTATGAATTAATCAAATAAATCATTCATTTTTGCCATTGAATCTTACACCATAAATGCCATCCATGATGTTTTACTTTTTCCCTATCATTTTAGTTTGCTGTTCCCATTGAGTCTTGGTTAATTGAACAATAATTAATTGAAGGAATTTTCTGTTCAGTATGAACAGGGTTCAATGTATTTTTTTGTTTGTTAAACCAATGCATTTCATTTTTGTTAAACCAATTTTGTCCCAAATTATAAATATCTAATGACAAAAAGTTTGTCCTAAATATTATGCCTTTTTCAATTTATTCGATGCATTTATTTATTTTTTATAAATATAACCTTAATTAATATTACTAATTTATCTTGTGATATGAAAAGTCATTATTGAATGCATCAATACATAAAAGATATTTTAGTCATTTTTCTATAAAAAATAGACATATTAACTACGCTACCAATTTTTCTTAATTTTAGTGAAATTTGCAATAGGGGCTTGTAATTAGGGACGAAGGGAGTATGTTAAAAACAACTCTACATTAAGTTTATTTGGTGTTTGGACAGGGAGAGATTGAAAGTAAAATAGAGTAAAGACCAATTTTAATCACTCAAAAAAACCGTGATATTCAATTTAGTCCTTAAGAAAAATAAAGTTAACTTTTAATTCCTAAAAAAATTAAACTGGTATAACTTAGTCCTCAACTTCTTTAGACTTTGTTAGATTGATGAAAAAAAACAGGGAAAAGAAAGAAAAGAAAGTGAAAAGAAGATAAAATAATAGGAAGTTGTTTGATTATTTAGTAGTTTTATCCTAAAGCAAAAATTAGATATGATTAAAAGAATAAAAATAAGTATTTGATTTCGATAAACAAAAAATTAGTACATATAAAGACTATAAAAATATAATATTTGTAGTTTATTAAATTGAAACATTTTCTTTGATTGTTATGGAATTTATTTATATAATTTTATTTATATTTTTATAAGGTTTTATTGATTGTATCAAAATACTTATTTTTATTATTTTTATCATATCTAATTTTTGCTTAAGGACATTTAAGTCATTTCATAAATACACATATTTCTTTCTTATCAACATTTCTTAATCTTTTCTTTGTTATTTTATACCAAACTACTAAATAATTCCATTACTTTCTATTCATTTTCTCTTCTTTTCACTTTTTTTTTCTTTCCTTTTTCCTTCATCAACCAAACAAAACGTAAAGAAGGTAGAGATTAAGTTGTCTCGGTTTAATTTTGTCAAGGACTAAAAGTTAACTTGATTTTTCTTAAGGACTAAATTAAGTCTGGTTTTTTTTGGGGACTAAAATGGGTCTTCACTCAAATAAAGTGTGATAAATATGTTTAAATTGACATTTGACTTCTTTTTAATAAAAAAATGTCACGCACAATATCTATGTTTTAAATAGTCAATGTTAATAATTAGTTGTTAGTTTTGTTAAAAGAAAGAGTTGTACCCATGACTTCTTTATTGCTCTAACACTCTCAAATCATCAAACCAATTTATTGCGTAAAATGTCATCTCTAATAAATGTGAGTGCAAGTTTCTCTATGATAGACTTAGTATTTATATGAATGTCAAAATTACATTTTATATAGATGGTTTTGTGTTCTGTTGCAAATCTCCCGATTCTCAATATCCATTAATGCTTTTAAATCAGAAAACCATTTTGAAAACTTCATTTTTTTTCATGCATTACAATAGGTACATGTTAGAAATATTTTTGAAAGTCATGCATGCATTAAAAACATTTTCAAGTGATTTTTCAAAACATAGATTGATTTACATGTTTCCTAAATTGACTTATATATGCCCTAAGTATGGTTCTGGTTTTTGGTACAAGAGAATTGATTTACTTGATATGTGAGTCGACTTACCAAACTCAATAGAAGTTGGTTGAATCAACTTATATATGGGACAATTCAATTCATGCAGTTTGGGTTTAAAATGTTGAATTTCTGAGTCAATTATGAATTGATTCATTCCCTGTATAGATAAACTTAAACGACCTTCAAAATTCAGTTTTGACAATTGAAAATTAGTTATTTTAGTTGTATTATTTGGTATTTTCACATGTGAACCATGTCTTTTACAAACCACCATGTTCCTTCATTTCAGAGTGATCACTTTCATTCATTCTTCGTCATTCATCTCTTCAAGAAACATTCTTAGATGAAAAAATCTGATTCCCTTTCTTGGTGAGATTGAATTTTATATAGATAGGTGAGAATATCCTTTCTTGGAATGTTTGTTCCAGGTGTGACCAATTGAAGGTTCAATTGGTTGTACAATGATTTAATTGAAAATAAGGGTCTTTTAACGGGATCGGCGTTGGTGACTCCTCTAGGGTGTAAAGGCTTTCAAATTTGAAAAGTTAGTTCATATTTTATGAAAGGTGCATGAAAATATTGTTCATGAGCATTTAGGGAAGAAGGGATTGTTTGTACAAGCATTTGGATGGATCTTTGTAAATGTTCATAATTCAAATAAAGGAAGAAACTCGTCTTATTACTCTAACACAAGAATATAAATTGTTGTATGAAGCAAGGGGAAACCATTGTTGATTTGTAGAAATGGTTCACAAATATTGTGAATCTTTTGGATGCTATTGTAAAAATGTTTTCAAATGAAGATTTGACAAATAAAATATAAATATGTTTGAGTAGGGAATGGTTACCTAGGGTAACATTGATTGTTGAGTTAAGGAACTTAGAAACCATGACTCTAGCAACCTTATTTGGCAAGTTAAAAGAACATGAACAAGAGCTTAATCGATTAATTACGCATGAAGAATAAGACAAAAAGACAGAAAATAAGATTAGAGCCTTAGTTGGCTCATCCTCAAAGTCTAAGAAGGATAAAGGATCTAACAATAGTGGTTCAGATCAACATGACTCAAGTGATGAATAAATGAGTCTCTTTGTAAAAAGGTACTGCAAATTCCTTCGAAGAAAAGGAATGAACAAAAATGACAAGTTTAACAACAAGTAAAAGAAAACAAGTAAGAAGGATGGTAACAACTCATCCATCACATGCATGTCGCAAATCTGGACAGTTAAAGTCGGAGTGTCCAAAATACATCAAGAAAATGGAGAAATTTGAGAAAAGAGGTTAAAATGAAAAAGATCTTACATGGATTTGGAGGATAGTGATGAAACCTCAAGCTAAATCTCTGATAACAATGATGTCGCAACCCTATGTCTGATAAATTAACGCCATAAAGAAGAGGTTAGTGACAATAAACTTAGCTTTTTACCTACATATAACCAATTTCAAGATACATTTGAAGAACTTCATAAGGAAGATAACAAAATTTATAAGTCATTAATTTATATGACAAAATTTATGGCTTATAAAAAGAGAACCATTCATAATTTGAAAAGCTAGAAAAAGATTTATCCAAAGCTTTGAAGCATTCTCATGAAGTTACTAATATTGTAAAATGTACTCATGATTTATATCATTGTGAAAATTGTGTTTCCTTAGAAAAATGAAAATATCATTTTGAAAAAACAAGTTCTAAAACTTGAAATTGAAGTGAATGTTTCAAAAACTTCATATCATAGTAAGCGTTTTGGAAAAATTAACACTCTTTCAAAAGACATTATCATAGGTCTAAGAAAAAAGTTATCTCAAATTACTTGTTTCTATTGTGGTAAAAAGGGACACAAATCCTCCAATTATTTTATAAGAAAGAAAGTTTGGTGTACCAAGTGGAAGGATGGTTTGGATACATAAGGGACATTCCCATTACTAATCATCTAGGTCCCAACCAAAGTTAGCAGATTATTCAATTGAGTGGGAGAGGAAGTTTAAATATTTTGAGAAGAAACATGGCAAGGCGAAGGCAAAATTGGTTGTTAAGGTAAATGTTTTGAAAGCTAATTTGAAAACGTTCAAGGGCGAGATATTTGTTTATTATACTTAGCAGTTTGAAGATTCTTTAGTCCAAGTGAAGGTTATCTTCCCCGATCTATGATGAAAATCTATCGACGATATTCAAGGTTGAGGGATGATGTTTAAGGATGAGGAGAATGATGAGAAGTTCAGTGAGAATCCTACACAAGGATCTACTACTACCTTTGATGGGGACAAGAAGGATAGTCTCTTAATGAAATTTATTTGCTTTTAAACAATATCTATGATTTGTTAACAAGTATTGTTTTCTTTGTTTGAATGTATGTTGCTTCATATGACAAATTGTTTGACCGTTTCTCATCTAGTTCACTCATGTCCCTTTGCATGACTTGTTAAGTGTTTAGTTAACCTCATTATAATTGCCTTTGTTACAGTCAATGCTTGATGACATTGAAACACTTAACTCCTTTTGTAGGGACCATAGTGGTTTCAGGTTATAGGGTGGCATACACCACTATCACTATGATAATAACTTATGACACTTACACAACACACTATGTAATATTCTCATGGCAGGTAAATCCAATACACGTATACCCTAATGTGCACTTATACTTTGACTTGATATCTCATATCTATAATCCATGAGATAGGGTTCGACTGTATTTTTATTGCCATTTATAATAATATTTGACTACCGATATTTAAGAGTAAAGTTCTATAATATCCCACAAACGAGTCGTCCACTCGATGTTCTATTAAATCTTAATTTACTCAAGGACTTTATTACATTGAAAAAAACATAATAATTGAAATGTCTCATTTTATTAATAAATAGCATGATACAAGTTCTAAGTTAAAATGTAAAACATTAGCCTCTAGGGCTTACTCCAACAATTTTTGCTATAATGTGTGGAATCCTTTGCATTTTTCATTCATAGCTTTATGAGTTTCATTTCTTTTTCTAAAATCTTCATGTTGCACTCCATGTATTTTGTTCATAGAGTTTTTCATTGGCCAATGTTAATGTTCTTGCAGTTACCGACTTAAAAAGGCAAGAATAAACCATAAGTCAATGGTAGAATTGTGAACTGTTAACATTCTTCAAGAACATTACCTTTGGTCAAAAGAAGCTGGAATATCTACATCAACAACAGGGTATGCTCACTTTTATCGAACACAATGGTACAGTGTACATCCTTTTGTCACACTCCGGTAGCAAGTTTTTGGATTTTCAATGGTTACTTGGGGTGGTCTCCATCCATCCTGCAATAATAATTTCCAAGGATTTCTTTATTTATACATGCTCTTTTTCTCAACTTTTTTGTCTCCTGGTCTAACGAGGATGAGACGGTGTAGCTGATAATGCATAAGATTCCACTTGTTGCTGATGGACATTGTTCCCTCACTAATGGATATGGAGTTTTTCGGCATGAAGGTTACTATTGCGACCGTTGAAGATCTTCTGTGGTTATTTTCATAGAATAGTTGTAATATTTTCGTTATGCTTGTTCACCAATGTACTTTAATTTTCCTGTAATACAATTAACATTGATCTACAATTCCAAGTTTTACCTTAGTTACAGGATTTTTGATGTGTGAAATTGATTCGATTATAGATGATTATTTTACATATTTTTGTGCAATAAACTATTATTTCAAGTATTTAAATGTTAACTTTTGACTTATTAAAGATTGAAATTTATTTTTATAGATTATTAGATCTTTCGACTTATGGAAAACTGGTTTTCCTTATGAGTTGGTTATATCATACTTTATGTTTTTTTTTTTTATACTTGGTTACATCTTCCAACTTATGGCAAATCGATATTCATTCTAAGATGGCTATTTCACATTTTGTGTTTTATTTTAATAGATGGATACATCTTCTGACTTATGGAAAATCAGTATTTGTTATGAGATTGGTATTTACCATCTTTCTGGTTTATTTTTATAAGTAGTTAAAATTTTCGATTTATGGAAAATTGATATTTGTTTTGAGATGGCTATTCCACATCTTTCTATTATATTTTTATAGATGGTTTTATCTTTCAACTTATAGAAAATTGGTATTTGTTTTGATATGGATATTTCACATTTTTCTGTTTTATTTTTATACATGCTTACATCTTGTGACTTATGACCAATTGGTATTCGTTCTGATATGGTTATTTAACATCCTTTGATACATGGCGTACTAAGATCAACATGTAATAAAGTAGCAACTTTATTGATAAGAAATATGGGGATACAAAGATAAGGGTGTCTCATTAAAACCTTTAAAGACCAAAATCTTATGGGAAAAAGATATAAGGAGGAAAAAGAGTACACCATCCATTAAAGTTTAACTAAAATAAAACTTGAGTTGTGTGACATTCCACAACCTAGTAATAATTCTTCCATCAAGGTCTTTAAATCTGTATAATCATTTACCAAGCTATGCGCTGATAAAGAATAGTCCTTCCTAGTTTGCAGCTAACTTTCCATGTTGTTTATCTTTATGAGCTTTGTCCACCCTTTTAAAGTACCAGGTCTCCTTCCATGAAACTCTTAGGTCTTACCTTGGTGTTAAATTTTCTTGCAATGTGTTGTTGGGCCGCATATTATCATATTTGTGTGATTTCTTGTATTTCTTCTATGGTGTCAAGGTCTTCGCGCTTCAAGTCATGGGATTTGTCATTTATTAATTTGATATGAGCTCCACAGGTACCATGGCATTAGTGCCATATGTTAATTTGAACGGATTTGTATTTTTATTTTTAAGGTGTGGTATGATATTCCAAAAATAATGCACTGAGGTTTTCTTCCCACATGTATTTAGCATCGTCAAAATTTTTCCTAAGGCCATTTAGAATGAATTTGTTAGTTGCTTATACTTGGTCGTTTGTTTAGGGATACTCCATTCTTTGCTTATACTTAGTCTTTTGTTTGAGCTCGACCCCCAATTCTTAGCAGAAGTCTAGAAATCACTGCCTAGAAAAAATGAGTGGCATTGTCTATTATGATAATTTGGGGTAGACCATGTCGAGAATGATATTTTTCCATACGAATTTCTTGACTTTCTCTACTATGATGGCTGCACACTAAACTATTATAAACAAAATACTATTATAAATTTAAGCTAACATGGTGTTGAGGGGAATGGGGCTAGTATATCGAGTCCCTGTGTGTCAAAGGGACCGAATTATACTACTTGGTGGAGTACTTGTGAATGTTAATGAGTTGAATTTGAAAATTTATGTCATTTATCGCATGCTTGCACAAGGTATGACAATATGCTCGAAGTGTACACCAATAATATCCTAACTAGAGCACTTTAACACATGGATTTCCAAATATTCTCGCATGGATTTCCTCTATAACGTATTTGGCTTTACCTAGATCCAAGGATCGCAAAAGTGGTTTGGAGAATCCTTTTATGTATAATTTTTCAGCGATGATGGTATGGTATGCTATTATCCACTTGACTCTTTTGATGTCTTCTTCTTGCTTGTAAAGTTTCCCTGTTAGGGTTCTTAAGATTTATGTCTTCCAATTTTTCCTTATGGTCATAACAGATGTTCCTATTCCAGGTGCACTTGAAAACTAGATGGTCTGGGACACCACTATCTTGTGTTGACTTCATGTTCACATGCTTGCTAGCCTTGCAAAATCTTTTGCTCTTGTATTTTCTGATATAAGAATATGCTTGATTTGGATTTCTTGACGCTTTTCATAAGGTTCTTTACATATTATAGATATAAAACCAAAGTTTCTTCTTTGGCTTGATATTCCTCGTTAACTTGGTTTGCGATAAGATGAGAATCGCTTTTCACATGGAGGTGAGTAGGTCCCATTTCCCAAATGAGTTGTAATCCTATAATTAAGGTTGTGTATTCTTCCTTGCTATTTCTACTCTTGAAAGAGAATATCTAAGCTTGTTGAATTCTTCAGTTATCTTGTCCTTCCAAAACGACTCTAGGTTCGCTACCTCCCTCATTAGACGAGTTAGCATCATGGAGAACCCATATTTATGGTTTTGAGGGATGAGTCATCTTGAATACAAAATTAGCCAAAACCTAAGATTTGATTTCCATTCTTGACTCAACAATGATTTGGAACTCTGAAAGTTCTACTGTCATAATACCATTCTTCATGAAAGTTATGACTTCTAGTGTATCTTTCTAATTGGAAAGTTTGCTTTCACCACTATCGGGTGAGATTGAAAGTAATGTCTTAACCTTCTAGCATAAATTACCAGTGAAAGAGCTAATTTCTCTAAGTTTTGGTATCTTACGTCACATCTCTTTAAAAAATTTCAGATGAAATAGATTAGGTATTGATGGTTTTCTCTTTCCTCCCCCATAGTTAAATTAATGACTTCTTATGTTGCAGCCAAATTGATTGTCAATGTTGCATCTAGTGTTAGATTTGTCAATACTAGAGAAGTTGATAATAATTTCTTGAGCTCCTAGAATTCTTAATCTCACTCCTTTGTCCATATAAATTGGTTTGATTTCTTTAATATCTAATAGGGACGATATCCTTTCTGCAAATTGTTGGACTTTAATGGTAGTTGGGCTCTGCATCTCTAAGATTGTTTTGCACTTGTTGGGGTTGATCTTGATTCCCCTTTGTGTGTTCATAAAACTAAGGAATTTACCTCCTTGTATGTTGAATGTGTATTTTTTATGGATTGAGGCGCATCTCATACTTTCTGACTTTTCCAAAAAGTGTTGTGATGTCGACGAAGTGTGATTAAATACCCTAGGTCTTGATGACCATGTCGTCCATGTGTGACCATAGAGCATTTCATAATTATGTTAAGTTTTCATTGTTTTTGAGAAAACTATTTCCAACTTTTGCTCCCTTTTTTATGCTCAATGAGATTATTAACATACCCTTATTTTCTTATGTATTATAGCATATAAGAGGGGTTGAGGTTGGAAGTTCAGGCAACAGAGAATAGAGCTCTCTAGTGATATATTTGGAGTTGTAATATGTTGTAAAGTTTGTACATTAGAGGATGTTTGTAAACTATGTATTTTATATAGTTACAAGTCATTTCAATTATTGCACTTAATATGTTTTATATGATTGCTTCTAAAAAATTAAAATGTATAAATTTATTGCCATATTCTAGATACATGGTGATGGTTACTACATTTGTTGATAATCATGTTGTAAGCATTTGATTTTTCTTTGAATACTTGAATTCTATCTAGGACGACTTTAGTTCCAACGTCGCTTGTTACCGTTATTAGTACTTCTATGAATCCAACGACTCGAGCATTGTTCCCTAAGAATCCCACCAAAATATCGTGGTATGGCTTCAATTAAGATTCGGGAAGCTTCATTTTTAATAATGCTTTCCCGAACATAATGTTGTCGAGCTTCCTTGAAATATGAGGGTCTGTCTAACATTAAAGTTGGTGATCCCTATTGAAATGATCATCAAGTCATCCTGCTTCCTTTTGACTCCAATGTCATCTACATAAAAAAAAGTGATAGGTGTCAGTACCTTTTTTTTGTTGAGTTGCAACACAAATGAATTTGATTGCCCGAAGACGTCTCTTGCATGCACTGCTTGATGTGCCTCCTCATGTGAAACCTCCCAAAAAAAATTTGATGTCTTGTATTGGGTATGTGGTGCAATTAGTTTGATCTCTTCATCATTCACATCCCCCGTCTCTACACATATGTTGACAATGACGTTCAGGAGATCTAGGTGATATTTGGGCTTATCTACGTTTTTCTCTTTCTTCGTCCTTCCTTCTAGGAGACTCCTTTTTTTTTTAGCAAAACATCATAGATGTTCTTTTCAAATGAGTTTCTTGATTTTATTTTTTAGTACTTGACAGTCATCCATTGTGGGACCATAATTTATATGGTACTCACAATATTTACTTTTGTGTGCCTCATGGGACTTTTTCTTTTTGCTGATAAATTGATTAAATATGACTCATATGCTTCTTGAAAAATGCGTTCTATTCTTTATGTTAGAGCAATATATGATTTGTAATTTTCTTTCAACCGTTGACGTTTTCTATCGTCTCAATTTCATTCTTGAGACCGCCCATGAACTCTTTCTCATTCGCTTCTATTGGTCTTCTTGCTTTATCCTCTCTTATCCGTTGCCAATTTTTGCATGCTAGTGTAATCCCCAACATGTTGTCAGAGCGCGTCCAAAGTTTTGGCTGGCTTTTTGACTAGAGAATCTAAGGGGAGGCTCAACTTTAGGCCTAATACCATAGCATGTAATGCTACTACTGGGTTGAGATTCTTTATTTGAGTTGTTTCGTAACTAAGCGTATCCATGAATGAATTGAGTTGTTCATTTGACTTCTAATGTAATTCAATTAATTAAGCACGCAAAATTATTGTGTAACTCGATTGGTGGAAAATAAAGAGATGAATTAAAGGAGAACTCTTCTCTTCAGGGTGTACGGGAAGATCTTGCAACTGAGGGCGCCATAATTATTTGCAGTGTAAGTCATGAGATAAATCGAGTTAGGTGCTCATGTGGATCATGTTTTTCATCATATTCTTCCATTGATGGTAATCAAAATTATTGTAAACGTGAGTAGTGTTGCGTCTTCCTTTTATATTTTCTCGAATGAGTCTTGCTATCGCATCGTTTTTGTCCGCTAATGCTTTGATGATTTTTCTTGATCATTGTTCATCTCTTTATTCTTTTTCCTATCTTGTTTCTCCATGTTATGGAGTTTTTGCTTTATTGTTTTAATCTAAGCGTTGATAGCTTCAATGATGTCTTCACACTCGGGTTTTGGGGTTGTTGGACGTATGACGTTTAGGTCTGATTCTTGTCTTTTCTATCCTTTGATCTATACATGATGGTTATGTAAATTGGTTCTTCCTGTAGTGAGTCACATCGAACCATATTCATTGTGATCTCAACTCTCTCTTTCAAGTTTTGTCCTGATTTGAGAGTCATTATAGCTCAATCACAATAAGGTTTGGTGAGAGTTTTCCTTGAAATGAGTGGAAGTTGTTATCGATAAGGAAGGTATGACTAGTCTTTAGGTAATGGCTAGTCCTCTTAAGACTTGAGTGGATTTAGGCTGGATCTCAAGATTCAAAGTGGATTTGGGCTGAATCTATTGCCCTCGATTTAGGTTTGTTTGACCTCATTCGAGAAAATAATATTAAAAATATTTAAGAGAAAATGTAAAGGTTGTAGATATTAAATTATTTGACAAAAAAATTGGCAAAGTCAAGTAGCATATATGTAATTTGGTTTTTATTACTATAGTAGCTTATATGTAATTAAAACTCAACTTTCACTTATAAGAGAAATTTTACTAAAACTAGCTGAATATCATAATTCTCAAAAAATTGAAAACTAAAAAGTTAAATCTTAAGAAAATCATGAAATTGAAATCTTGGAGTTTTTATTAATTAGCTATTGTTCTTTGCTTTAAGTTATTAACTATTTTTTTATTGTTAATGAAATTGACAAATATTTGGAAAGAAAAACACATGTGTATTTTAGATTTAATATGTTTCATCTCAAGTACACATTAAATACATTAAATAGTGAATCCTTAATAATGATCCAAAATTGCTATAAGTTTATAACATTTATATATGCTATAAAACATTTAATAGAACATTTGAATTACATAACACCAACGAGTAGATTTTATACTTTTTGTTAAGATTTGGAAAACTTTATCATTCTTTGATATGGATTTGGAGCTAAGTTGTAAATATCTTGATCATTCTTATAAATTTTGATCATTCTTATGATCTTGATGATACAATATTATTTGAAGGATTAAACATAACAAATAAAATTAATTTAAACAGTTACATCAAAATCAACATTTATAATATTGCGTATTTTAAAGATATTTGTTTATTTTTTCAATGCACTTACAATTTATAGAATAAAATTAACCATTGTACCTCAAAAAAAAAATTACTATTGTAGTTACCTGTACACATTTGGCCAATGAAGTAGTAGATTACCGCTGAATACGAAAATAAGTTGCCCTTGTTTTGTGCATCTTGTAAGGTTGTAGGAAATTATATGAATAATTGTCGAAAATAATCTAATGGTAGTTGAATAGTTCACTCTGTTGATGATGTGGGAGTAGAAAAGAAATTGGTAAAAGCTCAATTTGCTAAAGATGTTGCAACAGTAAATAAGTTGGTTAAGAAGTATGTTCTTAAAAACATTGCTCCAAACAAAGTTGAAATTGAAGGTGCAAACAAAGATATTCAGGATAATAATACTTATTGTGTTGTTAATTCTCCTTTTGTTGATCATATCTTCAACATTGAACTTGGTGGCACCACTGTTATTCAAGAATCTCCCTCAAATCAAGAAAATATTGATGAAAATCGTGTGGAAGCTTTGACTTGGATTTAATTGATTTTGAGATTCTAAAATTATTCTCAAAACTCCTTAGGAATCTGAGATCCATGTTACACAGGGTCTTAAAAATATAATTTATGAAGTCTTTGGTTCTAGATTCCAACTTATCTAATTTACCTAATACATATCATCTAAGAGAGAATCATCAATATTCATATATGTATGTTATTGGTTCTTGGAGTGATGTCGTGTTAGAGGAGAACGATATTCACGATCATCAAAGCTCTTCTCATTTAAATTTATCTCATGATTGCTCATGATTTGAAGATATTAAGGAGTATTTTAAAGATAGAGATGCTATTGCAAGTGAAGAACCTTTTGCAAAGTTAATTTCAAAGGCAGAAAAAAAAAATGTACAAAAAATCTATATTGTATAATTTATGCCCTATGACCAAAAAACTTACACAATTTAAAAACTTTTTTTTTAATATTTTTTATTCTTTTGGTTTTTTTTCCATAATAACATCTATATATTCTCAGTTTTGTTTTCACTTTTCATTTAAATAAATTTTTAACTTGAATTTTTTATTGTTATACGGTTTAAGATTTAGAGTTTAAGATATGTTAAATTAAGAAAAAGTAATTTTCAAGATGTATGGTTTTGATTTCTTTTAATTTTTTTTTTTTTGCATACACAGCAAACCAAAACTCGAAATCCGGATTAAAATAGTTAAATATGTAGATCAATAAGACAAACCATGTTGAGAAATATATGGATTTAATACTCAAATCGAAAATCTAAAATAGTAAAAAAATACAGGTGATAAGCGTACGTAGAGCAATCAAATGGAGGACAAACGACACGATACTGAAAATAGTAGTGGACCCTACTTACAAGAACAAAGGCAAGAAAAAATACTAATTACGATTGGACAAAGATGTATGGGACATGCCCCTCGGTGTTCCTCTATCAACGGGCACAACCAAATGTCTCAACCGTCAATACCGGCCAAATAGGACACGTGGCATATCCTCGTGCAAACATGTTTAACCGTCAAATCTTCACTTGTAGAAGTGGTGAATGTGCTGCTTTTTCTCATAATCTTATGGTCATTCATCACTTTTGTGTTGTTCACAATTTTGGACGGTACATATATTATCTCCTTTAATGGTGTTGGATAGAGTTACCGTATCAACTAATAATGGATAAGATTAACAAAGCCCATTTCTTTCGTACAGGACATCTCTCTCTATATATATATATAGATAGATATTATTAAATTTAGATGATATTCAATAAAAAAAAATTAAATATTATATAAGTATTGAAAAATTCTATATCAAACAAAAATTAATACTGAAATGTATTTTTTTTCAAATATGTAATAGTAATATCTAATATCAACAACAACATTCACCATATAATTTGATTTTGATTCATTTTTAAAATAGAATTTCAATTTAAATATGTCTTTAGTCCATGTAAATATACCACTTTTTGATTTTAGTCTCTTTAAGTTTTTTTTTTTTTTTTATATATTTTTTTTTTATATTTAGTCCTTGTAAAATCAGAGACAATCGGTTTTGGTCCCTAAAAAAAGAGCTGATAAACTGTCATGACACGTGGACCTATAAATACACACCAACAAATCATCTTTTATGATATATTAAAAATTAAAATATTTTATATTATTAATTATTAAATTTATTTATGATCATTTAATAATTAGTGATATTTTATAAAGAAAATATGAATAAAAATTAAAAGAAGGGTTTAGGGGTTTTTGGAAAACTCTTCATTCTTTTAATATTGATTTGACGTTATGGAACAAAGTTGACCATCTCTGATTTTACAAGGACTAAATCCAAACAAAAAAACTTACAAAGTGAAAAATCAAAAAGTGATATATTTGCAGGGACCAAATACATATTTAAACCTAGAATTTCACTATAAAAAATCCTAAGAGTTACCGTGTTTCAAATAAGTTTCAAGATTTTTACAATATGATTTCAAATTTTGATAAACAAAAACCTAAGTTTTTCAATACAAAACAAACACTCAAAAATCTCATTATATGTTCTTTATTGCTCGTATCTTCTATTTAGTGAATCAATTGTTTGATCACTACAATAAAAGTCCTTTGTGGCAGCCAATGAAAACCTAAATTACTCGAATACATCAATCATCAAAATAATTCGTCTCATTATAGGTCCACTCCCTGCATCATTATTTGGTTGAATATTACTCGATGATAAAAGTCCTTCAAAACTATTAAGTGGTAATGACATCATGTTTTGAAATTGCATGTCGTCTTCAAGTACACCACCACTAGTTGATGGTGCCATATCTGGTTGAGGTTGATTTAAATCTGATTTGATCAAGCTAACTATTGGCATAATTTGTCGGTATGGAGTTTGATCAGCTAAAGGTTGTGGAAGCCGTTGTAAAGGAGACGACACATACGAATAATTATTAAAAGATTGTTGCTATTGGAACATTGGTTGTTGTTGTTGTTGCTGGAACATTAGCGGTTGCTGTTGCAAGTTCTGATACATGGGTATTGTTGTTGCTGCTGAGGTGGTAACCGCTGGTGAAAAGTAGAAAGAAATTATTGAGATGAAAATTGCTGTTGTTGAAACTATTGTTGTTGTGCCGCAAAATGCTTTTGTTGCCATTCTACATTTAATTTTTCAATTGTTGTTTGTATCATCAGTTATGTTTTTTCTTATTGCTCAACCATCCATTGTTCCTTTAATTTCTCAACACTGTGAACAACTTTCGACGAATGATGAGATCGTTTCATACTAAGATAAGAAGAAGATTCAGTCTGAATATACCCTGATGGGCGCTTTACAAATATTGATGATAAGCTATCAGCGCCAAGCACACGTCCTTTGTACTTGCCACCACTGATGTTCATAAAGCTTGCAGTCTCATATTGTTTCGGCTCTAATAGACTAGCTTGTTGAGGAGGAGGAAAAGTTGATTGCCTATCATCTTCATGTTCATCTCATTCTTTCATTACTTGTGAAGTTTTTCTTGTATAAAAATTAAATAAACAAATTAATTAATAAAATTAAAACTAATTAATTACTGTATAATAATTTAGAGAACTAATTTATTATTAGTACATAGTTAATGAAATATATTATAAATGTCAGAACAATATATACCGGAATCATTTGTGAGAATTCATTAGCATACTCGTTTTTCCAGGATTAACATGAAGATAACGGTGTAACTTATCCCGAGTGAACTCTCGTCGAAGTTGCTTTTTCTAAAATGTTAATTGTCAAGTTAAATTGGTGAAATTTAATTAATTAAATATAAATTAATAGATATATATTAATAATATTTGCCATATAGTATTTGATCTCTCCTGTAGAAATAGAACCTCCCTTGTGAGTATTGGTACCCCTCTCAAATGCTCGATTAATCTTTGCTTTTTCTCTTTTCAATTTCTAAGCATCTTGAAGGTGCAATCACGAGAAGGGGGTTGAATTGTGTTTGACTAAGTTGGAGTCTTTTTGCTAATTTATTTAAAATTTGTTCGAGTTTTGTGACTTAAAGTGACACAAGAACTTATCCTGGTTCACCACCAACCTGGTAGCTACGCCCAGTCCCCTCACTATAAAGGATTTAATCCACTAATTCAAAACTTAAATTACAAAACACCTAACCTTACAAGCCAATCTTCTCTAAACAACCTGACATCTATAGACTTTTAGGAACACCAATTTTGTGCTTGTGAGTTCTCCTCTTTTCTTTTTTAGCCTTGAGTATCTATTTATAGAATAGGTTAGGGTTTCTCCTTTGTCCTTGCAAAATCTGAATCATATCTTTGCAAATAATAAATGTATTTTCTTGTGAGTGTTTCTTCTTGTAAACAATTAGTGTAAACAATTCTTGTAAATAATTCTTGATCATATTTTCTAGTAAATAATTCATATCTTCTTGTAGATAAATCTTGATCAAATCTTCTTGTAAATAAATCTTGATCAAATCTTCTTGTAAATAATTCACATCTTCTTGTTGATAAATCTTGATCAAATCTTCTTGTAAATAATTCATATCTTCTTGTGATAAATCTTGATCAAATCTTCTTGTAAATAATTCATATCTTCTTGTGATAAATCTTGATCAAGTCTTCTTGTAAATTCTCCATATTGATATTGTTCGTATTTTGTTAAGTTTGAGTTTATATATTCTTAATATTTTGTTAAGATTTCTTTCGGAAATTCTTTAGATGAAAGTTTCTTCCTATTGCTTGCTTTGATCTAGGCAGGAACATAGTGTAAATAATTCGTATCTTCATATAAATAATTCATATCTTCTTGTAGATAATTCATAACTTGTTGTAGATAAATCTCGATCAACTCTTCTTGTAAATAATTCATATCTTCTTGTGATATATCCTGATCAAATCTTCTTGTAAATAACTCATATCTTTTTGTGATAAATCTTGATCAAATCTTCTTGTAAATAATTCATATCTTCTTGTGATAAATCTTTTGACCATATCTTCTTGTGAACAATATTTTGAACATATCTTCTTGTGAACAATATTTTGTTCATATCTTCTTTTCACCTTGGTCAAAGATTTATTTCAATTATAATTTTGAATTGTACCTAATTTTAGATTGTGTTCAAAAACTTATTCATGAGAGTCTTCCTTCATACTTTTGATTGATTGGATCGAGAATGGATTCGGGCTTGTTCTTGAATATAATGATTTTAGGTCAGTTTTGTCTTTATTAGGTTTATTATAATACATTTTTGTTCTTTGACAAAGTAGTTCGTCCAATAAGTGCATAACTCTCAATGGATTAAGATTTTAAATCATTTTAGTCTCTTACAAGTTTATTCTAATCCATTTTGGGTCTTAGTCATTGTAGTTCGTCTGAAAAATGCTTTAGTTTCGATGGATTAATATTTTTGGTCATTTTGATATTTACTTTGTTTATTCTAATCCATTTTGGTTCTTAGTCAATGTAGTTCATTTAATATGTGCACTAGTTTCAATCGATTAAGATAATAGTTCTTTTTGTCATTAATAGGTTTATTATAATCCATTTTGGATGTTAGGAAATGTAGTTCTTCTGAATGGTGCTTTAGTTTCAATGGATTGAGATTTTACGTCATTTTGGATTTAAATAGGTTTACTCTTATCCATTTTGTTTCTTAGGCAATGTAGTTCGTCCAATTAGTGCATAAGTGTCAATAGATTAAGATGAAAGGTACTTTTAGTGTTCAATAGGATTATTCGAATCCTTTTTCGCTCATAGGCAATGCAGTTCATCCAATAAATGCATAAGTCGGAATGGATTAAGATTTTGGGTCATTTTGGTGTTTAATATGTTTATTCTAATCCATTTTGGTTCTTAGGCAAAGTCTCAATGGATTATTATTTTAGATCATTTTAGTCTTTTGTAGGTTTATTGCTGTCCATTTTGGTTCATAGTCAATGTAGTGTGTCTAAAAAGTGCATTAGTTTCAATGGAGTAAGATTTTAGGTCATTTTGATCTATACTAGATTTATTATAATCCATTTTGGTTCATAGGCAATGTAGTTCCCCCAATAAGTGCATAAACCTCAATGGATTAAGATTTCTTGTCATTTTGGTCTTTAATAGGTTTATTCTAACCACTTTGGATCTTAGGCAAACTTGATCTTCCAATATGTGCATAAGTCTCAATGGATTAAAATTTTACATCATTTTAAGCTTTTGTAGGTTTATTCTAGTCCATTTTGGTTCTTAGACAATGTATTTCATTTAAAAAGTGCATTAGTTTCAAAGGATTAAGATTTTACGTCATTTTGGGCTTTAATAGATTTACTCTAATCCATTTTGTTTATCCAATTAGTGTATAAGTCTTAATGGATTAAGATTTTAGATGATTTTGATCTTTAATATGTTTATTCTAATCCATTTTAGTTCCTAGGGAAAGTAGTTCGTTCAATTAGTGCATAAGTCTCAACGGATTAAGATTTTAGATCATTTTAGCCTTTTGTAGGTTTATTCTAGTCGATTTTGGTTCTAAGTCAATGTATTTGATTTTAAAGGTGCATAAGCGTCAATGGAATAAGATTTTAGGTCTATTTTGTCTTTTGTAGGTTTATTCTAATCCATTTTGGTTCTTAGTCAATATAGTTCGTGTGAAAAATGCGTTAGTCTCAATGGATTAAGATTTTAGGTCATTTTGATCTTTACTTGGTTAATTCTAGTCCATTTTTGTTCTTAGTCAATGTAGTTCGTCTAATAACTGCACTAGTTTCAATGGATTAAGATTTTAACTCATTTTTGTCTTTAGTATGTTTATTCTAATTCATTTTTTTTCTTCGTCACTATAGTTCGCCTATTAAGTGCATTAGTTTCAATAGATCAACATTTTAGGTCATTTTGGTTCCGAGGCAATGTAGTTCGTTCAATAGGTGCATAAGTCTTATGGATTAAGATTTTGGTTATTTTAATCTTTTCTAGGTTTAAAATAGTCCATTTGGGTTCTTAATCAATGTAGATCATCTGAAAAGTGCATTAGTTTCAATGGATTAAGATTTTAAGTCACTTTGGTCTTTAATATGTTTATTCTAATTCATTTTTGTTCTTAGGCAATTTAGTTTGCCCAACCAATGCATAACTCTCAAAGGATTAAGATATTGGTCAATTTTGTCTTTTCCAGGTTTATTATAGTCCATTTTGGTTCTTAGTTAATGTCGTTCGTCTGAAATGTGTGTTAGTTTCAATGGATTAAGATTTTAGGTCAATTTTGTCTTTAATAGGTTTATTCTAACCCATTTTGGTTCTAAGGAAATTTATTTTGTCCAATAAGTGCGTAAGTCTTAATGGTTTAAGATTGTAGGTCATTTTTGTCTTTAATAGGATTATTTTAATTCATTTTGCTTCTTTGTCAATATAGTTCGCCTTTAAAGTGCATTAGGTTGAATGGATCAAGATTGTAGTTCATTTTAGTTAATTAAAAGATTTATTCTACTCCATTTCGGTTTAAGTCAAAGTAGTTCGTCCATTAAGTGCATAAGTACCAATGGATTAAGATTTTAGGTCATTTTGGTTCTTAGGCATTGTAGTTTGTCCAATAAGTGCATTAGTCTCAACAGATTAAGATTGCGGGTCTTTCTGGTCTTTACTAGGTTTATTCTAGTCCATTTTTGTTATTAGTCAATGTAGTTCGTCTAATAAGTGCACTAGTTTCAATGGATTAAGATTTTAGGTCATTTTTGTCTTTAATTGGTTTATTCTAATCCATTTTGCTTCTTTGTCAATATAGTTCTCCTATTAAATGCTTTAATTTCAATGGTACAAGATTTTCGGTCATCTAATCCATTTTGCTTCTATGTCAATATAGTTCGCCTATTAAGTGCTTTAGGCAATGTAGTTAGTCCAACAAGTGCATAAGTCTCAATGGATTAAGATTTTGGTCATTTTTGTCTTTTCTAGGTTTAATCTAGTCTATTATGGTTCTTAGTCAATGTAGATCGTCCGATAAGTACATTAGTTAGAACATATTAAGACTTTAGGTCATTTTCGTCTTTAATAAGTTTATTCTTATCCATTTTGGTTCTTAGGCAAATAGTTCTTCCAATAAGTGTATAAGTCTCAATCGATTAAGATTTCAGGTGATTTTCGTTTTTTATAGGTTAATTGTAGTCCATTTTGGTCTTAAGGCATTGTAGTTTTTCCAATAAGTGCATAAGTCTCAATGGATTAAGATTTTAGGTCATTTTTGTCTTTATTAGGTTTTTCTAATCCATTTTGGTTCTTTGACAAAGTTGTTCGTCCAAGAAGTGCATAACTCTCAATGAATTAAGATTTTATATCATTTTAGTCTTTTGTAAGTTTATTGTAATCAATTTTGGTTCTTAGTCATTGTAGTTCGTCTGAAAAAGTGAATTAGTTTCAATGGATTAAGATTTTACGTCATTTTGTTCTTTAATAGGTTTATTCTAACCCATCTTTGTTCTTAGTCATCGTAGTTCGTCTAATAAATGCACTTGTTTCAATAGATTAAGATTTTTGGCCATTTTTGCCATTAATAGGTTTATTCTAATCCATTTTGGTTCTTTGTCAATATAGTTCACCTATTAAGTACATTAGTTTCAATGGATCAAGATTGTAGTTCATTTTGGTCATTAAAAGATTTATTCTACTCTATTTTAGATCTTAATCAATGTAGTTCGTCCATTAAGTACATAATTATCAATGGATTAAGATTTTATGTCATATTGATCTTTATTAGATTTATTCTAATCCATTTTAGTTCTTAGTCATTGTAATTCGTCTAAAAAGGGCATTAGTCTCAACGGATTAGTATTGTAGGTCATTTCTTATCTTTTCTAGTTTTAATCTAGACCATTTTGGTTCTTAGTCAATGTAGATCATCTGAAAAATGTATTAGTTTTAATGTATTATGACTTTAAGCCATTTTGGTCTTTAATAAGTTTATTCTAATCCATTTTAGTTCTGAGGCAATCTATTTCGTCGAATAAGTATACAAGTCCTAATAGATTAAGATTTTAAGTCATTTTAGTCATTTCTAGGTTTATTCTAGCCCATTTTGGTTATTAGTCAATGTAGTTCGCCAGATAACTACATTAGTTTCAATGGATTAAGATTTTAGGTCATTTTGGTCTTTAATAGATTTATTCGAATCCATTTTGGTTCTTAGGCAATGTATTTCATCCAACAAGTGCATAAGTCAAAATGGATTAAGAATTTAGGTGATTATGGTCTTTAATTGGTTTATTCCAATCCATTTTTGTTCTTAGGTAATGAAGTTCGTCCAATAAGTTTATAACTCTCAATGAATTAAAATTTTTGGTCATTTTAGTCTTTTCTAGGTTTATTCTAGTCCATTTTGGTTCTTAGTCAATGTAGTTCGTTTGAAATATGTTTGTTGAATAAGTGCATAACTCTCAATGGATTAAGATTTTAAGTCTATTTGGTCTTTAATACGTTTATTCTAATCCATTTTTGTTCGAAGGCAATGTAGTTCGTTTAATAAGTGCATAAGTCTTAATGTATTAAGATTGTATGTTATTTTGGTCTTTACTAGGTTTATTCTTATGCATTTTTTTTCTTAGTCAATGAAGTTCTTTTAATAAGTTCACTAGTTTTAGAGGATTAAGATTTTAGGTCAATTTTTTCTTTAATAGGTTTATTTTAATCCATTTTGTTTCTTTGTCAATATAGTTCGCCTATTAAGTGCTTTAGATTCAATGGATCAAGAATGTAGGCAACGTAGTTCTAATCGTTTTTGGTTCTTAGGCAATGTAGTTCGTCCAACAAGTGCAAAAGTCTCATTGAAATACGATTTTTGTCATTTTAGTATTTTGTACGTTTAATCTAGTCCATTTTGGTTATTAGTCAATGTAGTTCGTCTGAAAAAAGGATCAGTTTCAATTGATTAAGAATTTAGGTCATTTTGATCTTTAATAAGTTTATTTTGATCCATTTTGGTTCTTAAGCAATGTAGCTCGTCCAATAAGTATACAAGTCTCAATGGATTAAGATTTGAGTCATGTTAATATTTTCTCGGTTTATTCTAGCCCAATTAAGTTCTTAGTCAATGTAGTATGCCTAATAAGTGCATTAGTTTCAATGCATTAACAGTTTAGATCATTTTTGTCTTTAATAGGTTTATTCTAATTCACTTTGGTTCTTAGGCAATGTAGTTTTTCCATTAAATGAATAAGTCTCAACAATTTATGATTTTAGGTCATTCTAGACTTTAGTAGGTTTATTCTAGTCCATTTTTGTTCTTAGTCAATGTAATTCATCTAATAAGTGCACTATATTCAATGGATTAAGATTTTAGGTCATTTGCGTGTTAAATCGGTTTATTCTAATCCATTTTTTTCTATGTCAATATAGTTCGCCTATTAAGTGCGGAAGTATCAATCGATTAAGATTTTATGTCATTTTGATCTTTACTAGGTTGTTCCAGACCATTTTAGTTCTTAATAAATGTTGTTCGACTAAAATAGGTGCACTATTTTCAATGGATTAAAATTTTAGGTTATTTTGGTCTTTAATAGATTTATTCTAATCCATTTTGTTTTTTTAGGCAATGTTGTTCGTTCGATAAGTGCATAAGTCTCATTGGATTAAAATTTTAGATCATTTTGGTCGTTAATAGGTTTATTGTAATTCATTTTGGTTATTAGGCAATGTAGTTCATCCAATAAATGCATAACTCTCAGTGGATTAAGATTGTAGGTCATTTTGGTCTTTACTAGGTATATTTTTGTCCATTTTGGTTCTTAGTCGATGTAGTGCATCTAAAAAGTGCACTAGTTACAATGGATTAAGATTTTAGATCATATTTGTCTTTAACAGTTTTATTCTAATCCATTTTGGTTCTTAGGAAATATAGTTCATCCATTAAGTGCATAAGTAATAATGGATTTAGAATGTAAGACGTTTTGTTATAGGATTATTATAGTCCATTTTTGTTCTTAATTAGTGTAGTTCGTCTGAAAAATGTATTAGTTTTAATAGTTTAAGAATTTAGGTCATTTTTATCTTCAATAGGTTTATTCTAATCCATTTTGGTTCTTACTCAATGAAGTATCAATGGATTAAGATTGTAGGTTGTTTTGGTCTTTACAAGGTTTATTCTAGTCCATTTTAGATTTTACTAAGGACTGAAATGACCTAAAATCAAAATAAATTGAATCTAATGCACTTATTAGACAACCTACTCTGACTAAGAATCAAAATGCACGAGAATAAACCGAGAAAACACTAAAATGACCAAAATATAAATCCATTGAGACTTATGCACTTATGTGACAAACTACATTGACTAAGAAACAAAATGGACTAGAATAAACCTAGTAAACACAATAATGATTTAAAAGCATAATCCATTGAGATTTAAGCACTTATTGGACGAACTACATTACCTAAGTGCATAAGTCTCAATGGATTGATTTTTTTGATCATTTGGGTCATTGATTGGTTTATTCTAACTAATTTTGGTTCTTAGACAATGTAGTTCCTCCAACAAATGCATAAGTCTCAATGGATTAAGATTTTAGGTCATTTTAGTCTTTTCTAGGTTTATTCTAGCCCATTTTGGTTCTTAATCAATGTAGTTCGCCTAATAAGTGCATTAGTTTCAATGGATTAAGAATTTAGGTCATTTTGATCTTTAATAAGTTTAATCTAATCTATTTTGGTTCTTAGGCAATGTAGTTCGTCCAATAAATGAATAGGTCTCTACATATTAAGATTTTAGGTCATTTTGATTTTTACTAGGATGGTTCTAGTAAATTTTTGTTCTAAGTCAACGTAATTCTACTAAAATAAGTGTCCTAGTTTCAACGGTTTAAGATTTCAGCTCATTTTGGTCTATAATAGGTTTATTCTAATCCATTTTGCTTTTTAGGCAATGTAGTTCGTCCAATAAGTGCATAAGTCTCAATAGATTAAGAGTTTAAGTCATTTTTCTCTTTAATATGTTTATTCTAATCCATTTTTGTTCTTAGGCTATGTAGTTCTTCCAATAAGTGCATAAGTCTCAATGAATTAAGACTTTGGTCAATTTAGTCTTTTCTAGGTTTATTTTAGTCCATTTTTGTTCTTAGTCAATGTAGTTCATCTAAGAAGTGCATTAGTTTAAGTGGATTAAGAATTTTGGTCATTTTGTTCTTTAATAGGTTTATTCTAAACCATTTTGGTTCTTAGGTAATGATGTTAGTCAAATAAGTGCATAACTCTCAATGATTAAGATTTTAGGTCATCATAGTCTTTTCTAGGTTTATTCTAGTCCATTGTGGATTTTAGTCAACGTCGTTCGTCTGAAATGGTAATTAGTTTCATAGGATTAAGATTTTTGGTCATTTTGGTCTTTAATAGGTTTAGTATCCATTTTGGTTTTTTAGGCAATGTAGTTCGTCCAAGAAGTGTATAAGTCTCAATGGATTAAGATTGTAGGTCATTTTGAACTTTACTAGGTTTATTCTAATCCATTTTTGTTTTTAATCAATGTAGTTCATTATAATAAGTGCACTCGTTTCAATAGATTAAAATTTTACGTCATTTTTATCTTTAATTGGTTTATTCTAATCCGTTTTTGTTCTTAGACAATGTAGTTCATCCAATAATTGCATAAGTATCTACAGAATAAGATTTTATGTCATTTTGATCTTTACTAGGTTGCTTTCAGTCCATTTTGGTTCCTAATCAATGTAGTTCGACTAAAATAAGTGCACTAGTTTTAATCGATTAAGATTTTAGGTCATTTTGGTCTTTAATAGGTTTATTCTGATCCATTTTGAATTTTTAGGCAATGTAGTTCGTCCAATAAGTGCATAAGTCTCAATGGATTAAGATTTTAGATCAGTTTGGTCATTAATAGGTTTATTCTAATTCATTTCGGTTCTTAGGCAATATAATTCATCCATTAAGTGTATAAGAATCAATGGATTAAGATTTTAGGTCATTTTAGCCTTTAATAGATTCAGTCTAATCCGATTTGGTTCTTAGCCAAAGTAAGTGTCTTATAAGTGTATAAGAATCAAGGGATTTGGATTTTAGGGCATTTTGTTCTTTAACATTTTATTCTAATCCATTTGGTTCTTAGGCAATGTAGTTCGTCCAATAAGTGCATAAGTCTCAATGGATTAAGATTTTGGTCATTTTGGTCTTTAATAGCTAGGTATATTCTAGTCCGTTTTGGTTCTTAGGCAAAGTAGTTCGTACAATAAGTATACATGTCCCAATGGATTAAAAATTTAGGTCATTTTTGTCTTTAATAGGGATATTCTAGTCCATTTTGTTTTTTAAGCAATGTAGTCATCCAATAAGTACATAAGTCTCAATGGATTAATATTTTTGGTCGTTTGGATTAATATTTTGGTTCTTGATCAATGTAGTTCAACTAAAATAAGTGCACTAGTTTCAATTGATTAAGATTTTCAGTCATTTTGGTCTTTAATAGGTTTATTCTTATCCATTTAGTTTTTTTAGGCAATGTAGTTCGTCTAATAAGTGCATAAGTCCTAATGGATTAAGATTTTAGATCATTTTGTTTCATTAATAGGTTTATTCTAATTTATTTTGGTTAGTAGGCAATGTAGTTTGTCCAATAAATGCATAAGTCTCAATGGATTAAGATTGTAGGTCATTTTGGTCTTTACTAGGTTTATTCTAGTCCATTTTGGTTCTTAGTCAATATAGTTCATCTAATAAGTGCACTAGTTACAATGGATTTAGATTTTTGGTCAAATTTGTCTTTAATAGTTTGATTCTAATCCATTTTGTTTCTTAGGCAATATAGCTCATCCATTAAGTGATTAGAATAAGCCGAGTGAAGATCAAATTTACTAAAATCTTAATGCATTGACACTATTCCACTTGTTATGCAAACTACAATAACGAATAATTAAAATGGACTAGAATAAACTAGAAAAGACCAAAATGGCCTAAACTCCTAATCCATTAACATTTATGCACTACTTGGACAAACTGCATTACCTAAAATCTTAATATGTTGAAACTAATAAACTTATAAAACGCACTACATTGACTAAGAAGCAAAATAGACTACAATAAACTTATTAAATACCTAAATGTCCTAAAATCTTAATCCATTGAATCTAATGCACTTGTCCGACGAACTACATTGACTAAGAACTAAAATGGACTAGAATAAACCTTGTAAAGACTAAAATGACCTAAAATCTTAATCCATTAAATCTAATTCACTTACTAGATGAATTACATTGACTAATTATTTTATTGAGTGCCTTGGTCACTTATGATGAATTGGGGTATTCCAAACTTTCATAGAAAATTGTGACCAAGGCACTCATTTTTGCAACTGCACCATGGAAGATTTACTTCAGAAGAATGGGGTTGTGCATAGAGTTTCTACACCTTATCACTCCCAAAATAATGGGAAGCTAAAATCTCAAACAGGGAAATTTAGCAGATTTTAGAAAAGATGATGCAGCTAAACAGGAAAGACTGGAGCCGCCGGCTAAAAGAAGCTCTTTAGGCTCATAGAATAGCCTACAAAACACCAATAGAGATGTCCCCTTATCGACTTGTGTTTGTTAAGGCATGCCACCTCCCACTAGAAATAGAGCATCATGCTTATTGGGCAGTCAAGAGTTGTAACCTTGAGATGGAGAAAATAGGTTTGGAGAGAAATCTTCAATTGCAACAACTTGAAGAGCTTAGGCTAGAAGCCTATGACAACTCCCGGATCTATAAGGAGAAAACTAAAAACTTCCATGATAAGATGATTTTTAGGAAGGAATTCTCCATTGGCAAAAAAGTTTTATTGTTCAACTCCCGTCTAAAAATTATGGCAGGGAAACTTCGATCCAAGTGTATTGGCCATTTTGTTGTTACTAATACTTTTCCTCATGGTCTAGTAGAAATAAAAAGTGAAAACACCGATAAAGTGTTCAAAGTGAATGGATGCCTCAAGCTATTCCATGAGAGCTCCGTACTTGAAGATACCACCATAGAAGAACTCTTCTTGGAAAATCCCACTTACACTATAGTTTGAACTGGGAGTTCCCTTTCCTTACTCTTATTTTATACCTGTTACTTTCATTGAGTACAATGTGTAATATAAGTGTGGGGATATCATCTAGGATTTTAATAGTTTGTTTTAGGATTATATTTTCAAAAAAAAAAATGTGTTTGCTTTGCATGTTTTTTCATTAGATTTTGGGGATGCAAATGTTGTGAGATATTTCATTGAAGATTTGTGGCATGATTTGAATAGTACCTCTGCATTCTTAATATAATAAGTTGGATTAGCACGCTATATTGTGTATCATCTATGATAGGTCATTAACCTTTGTGAGATTTTGAGTCTTATTATGGATGGAATACATTTTTCTATTTTCTATTTCTTGTGTGTGTTTTCACTCATGATTGCTAGTTACACTAGAACTTGACTTGACTCTTGTCCACATGCATATATTGAAATGATCTAGGCATTTTTTTCTTGTTAAGCTACTGGCCAAATAAGCCTACCTTGCAATTATCCCTTTGTTTATGCCCTTTTGAGCCTACTTATCCCATTCTCTGTCTTTGTTATATAGCACATTACAAGCCTAAAAGTGAAAAATAATGAATTGCCCCAATCTTGGAGCATAAAGGAGTCCTTATTTAAATAAGTGTGGGGGCACTCAACTTGTTTGTTTGGTTAGATTTGAGGTTTATTAAAAAAAATAATAATAATTGTTGTGAACAAAGAGAGTATGGGATTAAAAGTCATTGGTATTTTTGATATTTTTGTTGAGTTAAGTTACCTCTCAATGTTAATTTTCTCTCCAGATCATTACTCTCTTATCCCCTTTGATTTTTAACCATACTCCCCTTAGGATTATCTCACCCTTACCTTGGCCCCATTCCATGCTTAATAAAGACCTTTTGATTATTATGTGCATGTTTTTCAAGTATAGATGTTAGAGGCTTGTCAAGCCTATGGTAGTGCTAGCTTTCATGATGTGCTTTGAATGTAAAGTCATGTATATATATAATGACGAATCCACTGGTTCGGGAATTTTGGACCTATCACAGATTCTATCAACGGGTTCAATTTCTAAATTGTGACTCTATTCTTGTTTGACTATAGAATTGATTAAGCAAGCATAAATCAATCCTATGTGAATTATGTTTCTTTGACTAGATTTAACATCACAGTAATTGATGGATTATAGTTAACAATCAAGCGTCGAAAAACTACAATTGATTAGATTAGAAACCGAATTTTGTCGAACTAAATTTATCAATCCTATTGAAATTCGAATTAAGAAATCGGAATAACAATGTAATCGAATGAAAAGGAATAGACTCATCAACGTGAAATTAACATTATAAAATATACCTCAAGGTCTTCATGAAATTCCGAAACAGTGGATTAATCTTTGGAATTTAGCCTTCCATAAAAATAAAAATAAAGTTTCTATTGTATATGAGTCCAAAAAATAGAATAGCTCAACCCTAACAAAAAACTAAAAATATATAGTACTCATTTTAGGCTTTAAAACAAGTGGCCCGATACTAAACATTATTACAAAAAGTTCAGATCATGTAATCAGCAATTTAGACCCAATAAAGTTATGATTTGGGCTTTTGCTCCAACATAAATTTGTAACTCTGACTCTTTGCTTTCTAGCGCCTGCTTGCATCTGTCAATCCGACATCAAGAGCTCAAGTTATGGTCTGCAGAGCGAGCAAGAATTATGTGCCCAAAAGCATTGATTAGTGGGGTATCCTAAGGAAACCAAGGGATACTACTTCTACATTCCTTTAAAGGGAAAAAGGTTTGTCGCTTGAACTGGAGTATTCTTGGAAAAGGAATTTATTTCATAAGGAATCAGTGGGAGGATAGTAGAACCTAAAGAAGTTAGTTTTAGAGAATGGCAACACACTTATGGAAGAACAAGAGCAGACTACACAAGATGATGCGATAGAACAACCTGTTCAAGTGACACGAGAGTAGCGTAGGTCAAAAAGGATATATCACCAACCTAAGAGCTATGTGTATCTTATAATTGAACAGGGTTATGTATTGCTCATGGATCAAGATGAGCTTGTGACTTACCAAGAGGCCAATTACATGCACTAAACCTAAGAAGTGGCTTGAGGCCATGAAATTTGAAATGGATTCCATGTACACTAACGAGGTATGGACCTTGGTAGAGCCGCCTAAAGAGGTTAACCCATAAGGTGCAAGTGGGTCTTCAAAAAGAAGACTAACAAGGACGGAAAGGTACATACCTATAAAGCACGACTGGTTGCTAAGGAATTCAAGAAAATTCATGGTGTAGTCTATGACAAAACCTTTTCCCCAGTTGCAATGCTTAAATCTATTCAGATTTTACTAGCCATCGTTGCATACCATGACTATGAAATATGGCAAATGGGTATCAAGACTACTTTCTTAACGGAAATCTCCTTGAGGATATTTACATGAAACAACTTGAAGGCTTTGACACTCCATATGATGCCAAAATGATATGTAAGTTACAACGATCAATCTATGGATTGAAGCAAACTTCCAGAAGCTGGAATCTTCGTTTTGATGAAACTGTAAAGCAATTGAGATTCATTAAAAATGAAGATGATCCTTGTGTTTACAAGATGGTTATGAGGAGCACAGGTGTATTCCTGGTGTTATATGTGGATGACATAATGCTCATCGGAAACGATATCCCAAATTTACAAAAAAGTTAAGACTTGGTTAGGGAATTGTTTCTCAGTCAAAAACTTAAGTGAAGCTACCTATATATTAGGGATCAGGATCTATAGAGATAGATCAAACAGATTGCTTGGCCTAAGTCAGAGTACATACATAGACAAGGTCCTAAGACACTTTAACATGCATGAATCCAAGAAAGGATTTCTACCTATGACACAAGGCATGTGTCTATCAAAAGCACAATCCCATTCAACTAAGGAAGAAAGGGATCACATGAACAACATTCCATATGTGTCTACAATTGCATATACCATGTACGTCGTATTGTGTACTCGACCAAATGTCTCGTATACACCTAAAACTAAAATGATCCCTATACGAGAAGTTGATAGTTTTAGTGTCGTCAAACGTTAATTGTAATAGGACAACTATAAAGTCAATTAGTTGGAAATTCATGAGTCATGCTGAGGGACGTGAGTGACCTAGATGGGATTTGTCCATCCCACATAACAGGACTAATATATGTGGCCCCCTTGATAGAGTAAGATTGTTAAATGCATGTCATGCTGAGATAAGTCGATATGGGATATTGATTGTTGTAAAGTATATTCGGGTATCAGGGAATGAGATATCGAACTATACAAGGGTCACACAATATATGTCTTGAGTTTGATTTAGATATGAGGGAAAAAGGGAGATTATACACGAGATCATTATTGTGAAAAAGTTATGTCAAATCACAAGACATTCTCGTTACTTGGGTGGCAGTGATGTGTTGCTAGATACTACTCGTTGTTTATAATATTAAATTGATGATTTAATATTATTACAAACGTTACAGGAACATATTGGGTCACACACACGAGAACAGATTAGTGAGGGGTTAAAAGCGTTAATAAATAAGACTTATTAATTTAGTGGGGCGATCTTATGATGCATCGATATGAATTAAGTGAAACGCTGAACACCATAAGCTATGGTGTGCTGTTTAAGTAAAACATGGAATACCATAAGCTACGGTGTGCTTGATCGGTATAAGGTCTATAAATAGAACTCTTTAAAAGAATTACAAGTGTGAAATCTGAGAACATTAAAAACCCTAGCCGTCGAAAACCCTAACTGCCCTCATCAGTCTCATTCATCAGCTAGCACTTAAATTGAGGTTGCTCCAATAGAGGCTTGTTCATGTGGACTACGTAGAGACTTTAATGATAGAGTAACTTCGTGATCGTAATCATCATCAGAGTTCTATCACACTACAAGATGTAATCTTCTAAACCCTGATTCATGAGCAATGTAAAAATCCATGGAAGAAAATTATATTTTTAATATGTTGCATTTATCTATTTTGATCGCGATTTTCCTTCAATTACTGAATTAGTCATGAGACTTTTCAGTTTTATCTGTCCCAATAAATTCCTCTTTTTATGTTTTCAGACCCATACCCAAACCACCATTTTCGAGTTCTCACTCGCCACCACCCTCATGAATCACAATGTCAAATTAAACTCAAGCTTCATTTTTTTTTATTTAAATGTTGCGGAGATGTTTTTCTTTTATTTGTCGACAATGAACCGAAGGAAATTCTGCCATTAAGTTTCTCTCTTATTGATAAGATCACACCCATTTGCTGGTGTTGTTTATCTAACACCTGTCTCCAACCAGTTTCCCTCTCATTGGTTGTGGTTTATTGTTCTTCACCATATCACATAGATCTAGTACCAGCGTCCTCTAAATGTTGATTGCCACCTCACAGATGTGGCACGTTGCAACCTCATGCCGTTGACTCATCGTCACTCCCATTCCTGCCTTATCATGTTTTTTTTAGTGTTTCATCCTCTTTTGCTAGTTTGCAGAAAATGAATGGAGGTTCCAACTTCCAACAATTAAAATTTAAAGAAAATCAAGTTTGCCTTTTATGATGATGAACTAATCAATATTGAAATAAATTTAAGAATTAAAAAAATAATCAATAATGTTGTTACAATCTTACAATTAAGTGAGATTATTAGTTTCTACCCAGTTTATTAGTTTTTATTGCAATGAAGTTTATAGCATGAAAGTAGAACACCTATTGTACAAGTTAACTCTACCAATTTTAGAGCACCTTAGCTCTTGTGTAATATTTGGTGCGAATGAAGAACACATTTTCTTAAAATACTGAATGAAGAAAAATACTTTTAGAAAGAAAAGGAAATGAAAAGTTAGGACAACTATCGGTTAGTGTCAAAACTAAGAATCATATGCCTAATTTTAAAGAAAGTGTTGAAGTATCTTCAATGAACTAAATATAGCCAGATAGACACTCTAGGAGTGTTCGGCTATTTCAATCTTAACTTTATTAGTTGTGTTGATTTTATGATGCTTAGTGGAGCTTTTTCATGGAGAATTATTAACCTAACTAACATATTAACATTAAGTACTTAATCATTAGAGAAATTATTAAAGATAAAATAATGGTCATTGAGCATTATTAGCACTAACTTGATGATCGCCGATCCATTGACTAAGGGTGTGTCACCAATGAAATTCAAGGATCATGTAGAAAAAATAGAACTTGGTTCCACCCTATGATTGTATACATATAGTTTATTAATAATTCTCTTACATTTTGATGTTTTCTCACATTCATGTGCATTTTAGTCTTTGAGAAAATATATTTTATTTTGAACCACGAATAAATATTTTTCATTAAGTGTTATTGTCACATTTAGTATGATACTTGGGAAACTAAATAAGTCTTAATACATAGATGATAATACTCAGTTTAAAAAGAACTATCACTACGATTCGGATGTTCATTTCTCAAGGAAATTTCACAATTAACTCTTTTGGTTAATATGTTTATTGTTTTGATCAAGTCGAGGAATGTAATAATATTATCATAAAAATTATACTAGGAGATGCAAACTATTGAAAATCCCACTTGATGGTAGTGATTCATAAGTTATACAAATGGAATGTCATAACTTTCAATAACATTATGGTAGTGTATACATATGGTTACTACTTAAGTTACCGTATGGGTTCATTCCATCTGTGGCAAGTCCAAGTCTAAGATTTCTTGGCTCATTCCCGAATTCAGGATACAATTCATCAACTTTCTTCCATTGCAATGAATCAGCTGGATGACGAAGTTGTCCATCACGTTGTCTCTCATCAGCATGCCATCTAATATTCTTTGCATCATTGACATTAACGAATAATCGTTTGAACCTTGGAATTATTGGAAGATACCATAACACCTTCGCAGGAGGACCTGTTCTGCTTTCATCACAACTGGAATCACCATCCTTCACTTTATAGCGTGATAACCCACACACAGGACATTGGTTCAACTCTTCAAACTCATTTCGGTATAGTATGCAATCATTAGGCATTGGACACAATATCTTCTTTGCCTCATAATAACGGTTTGGCAATGTGTTATCTTCAGGAAGCATTTCTTTCAACAACTCAAGCAGTTCCGTGAAGCTTTTATCTGACCATCCATTTCTCGCTTTCAAGTTGAACAATCTCAACACCGTAGACAACCGTGTGAAGTTAGTGCATCCCGGATACAAAGGCTTTTCTTTGTCATTGGACAAACTATCAAAAGCATGCGCACGTTGAAAAGACTCTTGTCCAATATCAAGAATCATGTCCTCAAGCCGATTATCCATATCTTCATGAACTTATTCTCTTTCTGATACATTTTTCATGTTTAACGAATCACCGTGCCATATCCATTTTGTATAATTTTGGCATATCCCATAACAAATAAGATGATTTCTTATTTCTTCAAACTGTAACCAATTTCCATTTAAACATTTAACACAAGGACAATAAAACTTTCCTTCATTTTTAGGAAGTTTTTTTAAAGCAAATTCTAAAAATTCTTCCACACCTTTCTGATACAGTTCACTTAAACGATTAGCACTCATCCAACTACGATCCATAACTACTTCTGTTAAAAATAAATAACTGTAAAGATTAAGGTAAAAGATTAAAACTAAAACAATTTTATTGTTTAGGAAATGTATAGTTTACTTTTGATTTATTGTCATAAAGTGTCGTATTCATAATAGCTAAGAATAATCTAATAGTATACTATTGTTTTCTTCCTTATTGTTATTATTTTGTGAATATCTAAGTACATGTGAAATTTACAATAACAAAATAATTGAAATATTTTAAATGGTACACTTCTAATTGAAATAGTTTAAACAAGACATTTTCAAGTGTATTAGTTTAATCTATTTCTTCTATGTATTTCAAAATTAATTAATTTTGCTGTGCATCAATGATAACAACTATTACTTCGGGAATAATGGTTCCTTTAATCTCTTAAAGATTACAAGCTATTACTTCAGGAATAATAGTTCATTTAATCTCTTAAAGTTTCAAGGCATACCAATCTACTCTTCTTATTTGATATACCATTTCGGTAAAATCATGGAGATAAATGATATTCAGTAACATTCTATATTTTTTTAATTGTATTATTCTGTTTTAATATTTTTTAATTGTTTTGTTCTGTTTCAATAGCAAGATATACATGTCTACTGTCTCTAATACATACAATACTACATTTGTAAAGTTTATCCCTTATCTGTCTTTCTATATAAAATACTATTGTTTTGCTCCCTATTCTGTCCACACACAAATTATAAAAAATGAAAGATCTATTGTCTCTAATACATAAAATACTACATTTATAAAGTTTATCGTTTATCTGCCTTTCTAAATAAAATACTATTGTTTTGCTCTCTATTATGTCCACATACAAATTATAAAAAAAATGAAAGATGTAAAATATGTCATTTAACTTGAGAAACAAACCTGTTTTAATGAATTGATGAAGTGGTGACCATAAAATCGGGTTGTAAAGTTCAAGTTAGAAGAAAGTGCTTCACGATGTAGAGATTAGGAATAGAAGGTGGAGGTTTACAGGATTATGGGAGCGGGAAGATAAAACGCTAATTAAGTGCACCTTATTTTTTATATTTTTTGGCATGCCTTAAGTCAGTTATAAGGAGGAAGATGAGATATATTAATTTTTTATTTTTATCCCTCTTAAGTCGGTTGCCACCGCCTCATTTTATTAATTAGTTTATCCAAATAATCGACTTAAACACGCATAAGATATATTAATTTTTTATTAATTTTTCAATATTTTCTTGCAAAAATTATCATTAAAGCTTAATTGATTTATCTTACCTTTTCTCATTTTGATTCTGGAATAATTTATCCATCTTCTTCGGGTTCTCTCTCCAATCAAAACCCACCATCGGTATCTAAAACTAGCAGAATTTGTGAAACTCATAGACTCAAAAATAACAAGAAACGCTTTGTCAAGAAGAATCTACGACACGTCTTTTTCTCAATGCTCACCACAAACATACTCATCACTCATAATCATCCATCTTCATTCAACACATATTTGCTTGGGTAATATCATCAATGGTGCCATCTTTCTCATAATCAAAGTTGAAGTTTCAAATTCAAATATTTCTGCAATGAATTACGCAAATGAAGATTGCAGGAAAAAATTGTTATTGGTTCTTTAATCAAGATCAAGCATTTGTAAAAAAATAATTCAAAAACACCAAAAAATTAGTGATATAATCTTTCTTTCTTTTATAATTCGTATAATTGGCATTCTAGCTTCTATCCATCAAAAAATATGGATGATTTAGCAAAATTTTGTTCTTGTTAGCCTAAATGACATTTTAACTTCTATCCATAAAAAAAAAATGGTTAATCAAATATAATTATTTTTTCTCTAATCGACGTATTAGCTTCTATACATGAACAAAAATAGTGGATTGTTAAGCAAATATAATTCTTTTTAACCTAATTGGTGTTTTAGCTTCTATCCATAAAGATGATGGATGGTTAAGCAAATTTTCCTCTCTCTAAGTTCATCGGCATTTTCATGTTCGTTTTAACTGATGCATTTATGGTATTTCATATTTTTATAGTCAATATATTTTTGGCATTTCTTTTTTGTATTTTCTAAGTTGAAAGTGTAGTTAACACATTTTAACTTGCAGCGAAATATTAAATACAATATTAGTCACACTAATTAGTTTACTAGTTAGTTGCTCTTATTAACTATATAAGTGTTATTGTACTGTAACACAATTTGCTCAGTAATCAATATATTTTTCTCTCATTTATAATTTCTATCAAAAATTGTAAATAGTAACAACGGTTACTTTCCTTAAAAAAACAATGGTTATTCGATGGTTAAAATAGTATGTTTGATGCAAAATATAACATATAATATACTTAAATTTGACATTGCAAATAACAATGATCGACTATATTTGAAATACATGAAATCGCAACAAAATAGATTAAACTTAAAGTCTTAAACTAATAAGTATTATTAGAAGAAAAAAATCAACAAATAATATACAAATGCAATATATCATACTAATAAATAATAAATAAGTAATAAAATTTGTGATTGTAGCTTGGTTTGGTTTTGAAAAAAGAATCCAAAATATGATTCGATCTTTGCAATTTTCACAAAAGGACATCTAAAAGTATTGATTTGCAAATTATTTTTTTAGATCTGTTTAGATATGAACACCCCTAATTCATTTTTAGTGACTAATTAATAAACTATTATTAGAAATAATAAAATTAGTTAGAGATAGTTAATAGGTAGTTAGTTTTTTATGTCTCTATCTTCGATATATTTTCATTAGAGATAATAAAGTTAGTTAGAAATAGTTAATAGTAATTAATTTATTTAGTTGCTGCGAGTTTTATATACAAACATTCATGTATTCTTCAATATCTTTTTAATCAATATAAAATATATTCTAAGAAACTTTCTTTATATCTAACTCTCAAACTTATTTTTAATATGAGAGGGTATTTAACTCTTTGATTACGTAATTTCTAACTATATTAAATTCAATTTTAAATAAAGTAATTAGTTAAAATCAATTCTATGCAAAGTACCAAACGCCAACAACGTCAAATTTTGTGCTCCCGAGCAATACCTGGTTGCCACTGAAGAAGCTATTGGCCTTCTTAGTGCTCATTGAAAAAATTTGTAAGGTAGTAGTAGCTAATTTCATTAATCATGTGGATACCAATATCCAATCTCATTATTTGCTTCAAGAAAAATTTATATACGAATTTTCTCTAAAAGATATTGTAATCATTAATCAGAATAACCACAAACATCTAGATTTGTACAGCTTAAATAGAATTTGGATTGTGATCATAATCAGTTATGAAAGGCTCATAACCCAAATGGCGAAATGTCATTGACAAGGAGTTTATGTACTTTCCTTTGAGCATGTATAGACACTTCGAAAAAATGACACGATGATCGCACTGGCCAGCGAACACCACCTGCATTGGGTCTTGGTTGCTCCAAAAGCATATATGTTTTGTCCTTCAATTTCTAGTTTCATACATGGAAACAAAAGATGCTTTTTACTGAAATATCTATGCGCAATTTATGAATAAGAAACAGCAACATGTGTATGTAAGAACTAAGAGCAATGATTGACCAATTGCTTGTTAAATTGCAATCACTTGATATTGATTGTGACATCACCGCATCAATGGCAATGACGAAATCGTATATATACACAGCTTCTTAGACTAAATTGGAGCGTTCAAAACAGAAAAGGGAATAGAATAATTTTGCAAGAATTAACATCTTACTATGTTTTCAATCATGTGTTAAGAAAGTAACTCCTATCTTCCAAGTATACAATAACCTGACAAAAATAAGAAACAAAACAAAAACATTAGGAGAAGCAATGGTAGAACATCATTGTATATTGATATAAAAAAAGATCATTGTGTGATACAAGGTCTACTCAAAGAATAAGAATGTTCTCTAAGATCTCTCAATAAACCTTATTATCACAAAATTAATTCAAACTTGATAGGAAACATGCATGCCTTATCTAGCCTTTACTGTGATACAAAATCTATGTAGAAGCTGTCGGTGCTCCAAGTAGTTGCAGAAGAAAGCGTGCAGCAAGCCGTTGAGTGATTCCACCCACAACACGCCCACCGAGTCTGCGTGCCTCAGGTTGCTGAAGGACCTGTAAATATTTAAATACAATTTTGTAAACATTTCAAGTATAAACATATGGGATTCTAATAAGCACCAAATGTTTAAAACTTTAATGACCACAAACGTCGTCTCTTAGAAGTAGACGTTAATGGTCATTTCATTTTCATGACTAAGATAGTGATTTAAATGATACCAGTTTCATAAAAGTAAGGAAAAACAAATATGTATCTCGTATTGAAACGATATCAATCAAATCACTGTTTTATCTATAAAAACATGAAGGGTCATGAAATATTAATTCTGAAGAGTGATGTTGACTGTCGCTAGAATTTCAATGTGAAGAGTGTTGTCGACCGTCGTTAGAATTTCAATGATTTTTACGTATTGGTCCACGGTGGACTACTTAAGAAGGTGGTCCACCGTGTAACTAAACTGAACATATTTCAATAAAATCAAGGCTGAAAAAGTTTCAATCCAATTCAATTCAATGACAAACAAATTACTTCATCATATATAAAAGGGATACCAAGTTTTCGAGTAGCTCTTTTTTATTTCAATTTTAACCTTCATTTAAACTATTTTGTTTACAATATCATTCTACTTGGTCAAATAACTGAATTTTTCCCAATAATTGCATAAAATTTTGTAACTTCACATTATTTTTATCAAGACAAGTGGAGAGACTACTGCCTGTTTACAGCTAGTTCACATAATGTCAAAACTCTTTCAAGGTCACATCCTAACATTGGCCAAGGTTTATATGTTAATTGAGATATGTAGTAATATTTAGCTATATTTTGGTGGCATGATATTTCCAAATTCTCCATTAGAAGAGTATAAAATTAAAAATAATCTCGAGTTATACGGACCTACACATCATTCCCCCAAACATTTTGTTTATGTTCATTACTTCATTATGTCCAACATGTAATAATAAAGTAGTTTTATGAGTTAAACGTCTAAGTGGTAACAACATAAAATAAGGAAAAAAAAGACACAAGACAGGACGGTTCACTGAAATACAAAGATGTTGCGAACTGTGAACGCTGTTTCTTACCTGTAGTATTGGTTGTAAAAGAGATGGATCAAAATCATTAGACGATTGCAGAAGCCTCCATATCCTAATCACTTGATCTCTAAGTTCAATCATGCTTTGCCTTTCGGTTTCTGACATCATAAGTGGCTCCTTTGCATTGCCATTGAAGACAAGGGTCCTCAAAAAGTTGGGAATATACTGGTATGTGTCAGAAATTGTGCCAAGAGTAAAAGCTTCAGATACGCGAACAGCTTCTTTGATAACTAGATTCCTCAAAACTTCACCATCAGGACTCAACAATACCTGAAGGACAGGTTGTAAAGCCTCTTTAGCAGAAAAATCTCTATCTTTTCTCCCTTGAACTAGAAGGTTTTCAAGCCTATTCCATCTGCACTGGACCAAAAACAATGAATATTCAACTGCACTTATTATAAATTACTGGTTCAATTATTCTGTAGTTTCCTAAACTATTTTGAAGAATATTTAATATTTCCTCGGGACACAATTCTAAGTAAAGAAGTGTCTACATTTCTTGGACTCAAATATAAGCAAATGTCAATTCATGTTGGCATATTTAATTTTATTATTCGAAAAATACCCTTCAATTAATTTCTTAGTGTTGTGAAGAGATGACAATTATAATAAGGGAGCATATCTATTTCATTTTAAACATGAAATCGAGAAAATTAAATGAACGTAATAACAATTCTTTTTTTGACAAATAGTAACTACTTTTTTTTATTAAGTATGGAAGTGGGTATTTTTGCTTATAAATTAGTCCAAAGAGAGTTGGTCTCTGAATTAAAAAAAATTGTAATTGAATCTATTAATTTGTCAAAAAATTTTAATTAGATAGTTTTAAACTAACTTTTATTAATCCAGTCCCTGAAATTTTAAATAATTTATAATTAGGTCCCTAAATTCAGGGACCTAATTACAAATTATTTAAAAATGACCCAATTAAGGATCTTATTAAAAATGACCAACAAATTCAGGGATTTAAATACAAACTTTTCTAGTCAGGGACTTGGCTAAAAACCCAAAATAGTTCAAAGACCTTCAGAGAATTTAAACTTAAATTATTGTACATCAACAAGTTCAAACAATGATGGATTTAAAATGGTAGCAGATATCAGACCTGAACTTCCCATCCTTGAAAAGCAACTCAATAAGAGCATCCCTTAGATATGGATTTGGATCTGTTAGGAGTCTTTTAGCAAAGTAGGGATATGATGCTGCAAGTACCTTAAAATTTGGATCGGCATAAAGTGCTAAACCTTCTAAAACAGTGAGAGACCTTAATATCAATGCATAGTATGCTGGAACTGTCGACAAAGAAGAAGGAAATAACAACAAAAAAACACATCAACTGATCAGAGTCTGCAAGAAACTTAGGACACAACTAGATCACTCCTCTGACATAGAAAATGAAAAGCATAACATAATCTCACCATTAAATGGATATTGATACAAAACATTTCCGAGACCGTCCACAATTGTTTTGAAGTTAAGCTCACTAACAGTATAATTAAGTGCATCGTCAAAAAAGTTACGTAGTGCAGGAACAATTGGAGATACATCAACATCCCTAGATAAGAAATCGAGAGCATAGTAGTCCTGAGCCATAGCTTCATAGTCTCGGTTAACCAAGTGAACAACGTGACCAATTATCGCATATCTTGCTTCTTCAGGAGTCTCACTCATCATCCCGAAATCAAGAAAAGCGAGTTTTCCTTCGGGGGTTGCCAAAAGATTACCAGGATGAGGATCTGCATGGAAATATCCATACTCCAGCAGTTGTCTGAGACTACACTGTATGCCTGTGTTTACGAGATCCAAGACGTTTAGTCCTTGTCTTTCAATTGCTTCTTGCTCATTCAATTTTACTCCATCAACCCAATCTATTGTTAGTACCTTTGCACTTGTATAGTCCCAAAAGACATCAGGAACAAAGATATCTTCCTTGTCGGCATACAATTTTTTGAATCTCCTTGCATTTTGTCCCTCCTGCAGGAACCTGTCAAAATTAACATTCAATCCCCAAAAGAAAAATTTTATATAATTTAAAAATGTGTACCATCATGGTGTTGGGAGAGTTGGCAATACGACTCTCCCCCAAGGAAAGAACCCGAGTTCAATTTCTTAAGTCGCCCATTTGGGAGGTAGCCCACATGGGAAAAAAATGGATGACCCGCTGCCAACTCGAGGATTAGTTCCATAGCAGACCCAAAAGACCTAAAGTGTGGGGATACCTTGGAGTGCTTACGTGGGGTCAAAGACCCTTACGGTAGTTGAGCAAAAAAACAAGTTGTAGCTTTATTTATTAACATATGAGACACACATCACCCTAGGGAAGATTTGAATTACACATCAAAAAAGATGCAAACATTATATGCTGGCCTTTTTCCTAAACATGGCTAGAGCTACAAAGAGTTGAATGTATATTTTTCATTTTACTTTCTCTCAGAAAAACTAAGATGCCAAAATTGGTAGCAGATACACACTAAGCTGCAACTAAAATACAGATTTCGGTGTATGACAAAAGAACTAACCTGCACATAGTTGAGCTCTTGAAAGACTCTACTTGCAAATTCATCAATAAGTGCAACAACATCACTTGTGATTACATCCACATATTTATTTATCAGAAACCCTAAACCTCTTATTAGGTAGAAATCCAATCCTATAGCTTCTTCGATGCCAGGGCGTTGCACCTTGACAGCAACAAGTTTCCCAGAGTTCTTCAACCGAGCTTTATAAACCTGACCTAAACTAGCAGCTGCAATAGGCGATGATGATATTGAAGAGTAAATAGAGTCAAGAGATAATCCCAATTCCCTCTCAATGCATTCAAAGGCCTCCTCGTCAGGAAACGTTGGCAAACCATCCTGGTAAAGGTAAAGGACATAAATGATCAAGGCAGCCTAAGTATCCAATTCCATCATAAAAAATTTCAATGGTTAGCATTAACATTGTTCATGTCCAACAAGAAACCAAACACTTCAATCTTATGTAATAGTAAACAACCAATTGAATGCATGATGAATTCACTGTGAATTTGGCAGAATCACGGTTTACCACAGTGACTTTTGCAAAAGCTACACAGTGGAGCTTCGACAAAATCACTTTGCCAACGTGATTTTGTCAAACTAACCGCCATTCAAAACATGCAGAAATAGTTAACATCTCCTTAGTCTTATGCTGCACATTGACATCCGTCACTGAACCAGTGAATAAATAGTCAACAGCTCCTTAATATTATAAAGGGAAATCAGGAGAGTTTTGTGGAATCAGTGTCACTGGGATTTTAGCAAAACATATACTTTGGAGTTTCAACAAAATCACAGTACCACTGTGATTTTGTCAAACTCACTGTCATTCCAAACAGCACAAAAAAGTCAACGGTTCCTTAGTCGTATGCTGCATATTGACATCAATAACTGAACCAGGGAATAAATAGTGAACAGCTCCTTCATATTATAAAGGAAATCAGAATTGACTACACTATATCAGTGAATATATTTTCAATGGATAGCATCAAATATCAACATTTTTCATATCCAACAAGAAACCTAACACACAAATTAAATGGCCAGCAGCTACTTAAACTTAATCTTATGTCGTATAACGAAACCAGTCACTCAAACCAATCAAAATTCTACTAACAGTGAGTCTGGCAAAATCACGATAGCACCATGATTTTGTTGGAGCTCCAAGGTGTAGTTGTTGCCAAAACCATGGTACCGTGAGTTTGCCAAAACATAGACGCTATACTTACAGCAGAATCTAAAAGGCAACTCCAAACAAATCAAAAGAAACCAAAAGTGAAGAATTCAATACTTGAAGTTCAGAAAGCTCCTCCAGATACTCAAGTGGACAAATATCAGGCCTAGTAGATAACCCTTGACCCAATTTGACAAAAGTTGGTCCAAGCTTAGTGAATATATTCCTAAGCTCAATAGCACGAATCCTTCTATTCTTATCACCAACTCCATTTCTTTGCTCCCACCATAGCTTCAACCCAAAAGAACCCAAACCAAACACAATCTGAAATGCCCTTCCAAAAACCTACTCAACAAAACCAAAAAAGGGTCAAATCAATTCACAAAAACAAACCAAACCCACAAAAGATATCCACAAAAAGATTCAAACTTTGGAAGAAACAGAACAAAACCTTGAAGGGTTTAGAACCATATCTTGAGGAAATAAGTTGAGAACTATAAATAGACGCATTGACAGCACGAGTCAAAGCTTTTGCCTCAGCTTGAATATCATCAGCACGATCCATTGGAAGAGCAAGAACCTTGAAGGAACCATCTTTAGGTGGTGGTGTTGGTAAAGAAACTGAAGTTTGTGATGATGATGGTGTTGCTTCAACCAAAGCAGCACGGAGTTGTGGATTCAACAAGGTTAATCTTGATTTGAAAGAGAGTGATGGGGTGAGATTTGAAATGGGAATTGAGCCACGAGTGAATGAAGAAAAGGGTTGTTGAGTTATGGTGGAAGAAGATACCATAGCTACCATTGTAGCCATGGATGGTATGGTTGATTCGTTGAAAGAAACAAAAAAACAAATCAAATTTTTGAAGTTTTGAGATAATTGGAAATCGATTATTGAAAAGAATAATTGAAAGAATTAATGAGAAATTGGAGTTTTGGACAACCTTATTTGTTCAGAATTTTTGTGGCAGAAAGGAAAATCGAAAGGCCTAGGTTATTATGTCTGAAATTGAAACTTGCTGTAAGGAAAATGAGAAATGGAAATATCTTGTGACAAGTAAACAAGATACAACTACAGACTACTTCCGTTTCGTGGATGGTTTTTTTTTTCAATGTCTTCGTTTTTGATAAACAAAGTTTAGATAGCTTAAATTTAGGGGTTCATTGAGGTTAGAATAAATTTGCTTAAACTCAAATAACACTAATAGAAGTCTCTATTTAGAGTTATGTTATTTAGTACAAAATAATATTTGAAGAAATTCTTGAGTTATGTTATTTAGTACAAAACAATATTTGAAAAAATACAAGAATGATGAGTTGTCAATTTATTAGAGGTTAATCAAAGAGTAATCTTTATATTTGGTGGAACACATGGGAGAGAGGATGACAAAAAAATGGATTCTAAACCTTCGTATTTTTCATTACTTTCACTTTCTTACCATTTAATATTTTCTCTCTACTTATTATTGATAACGGGAAAGGAGAGTTGAACACACGCCTTTGTGGATAAGGGTGGAAATGAGTTGGTAAGAGTAGGTTTTATAAGGTTTGAGTCATGCTTACTTTGAAAATACTATACCTAAATCTTCATGTCCATTTTAAAGTATGGTCTGGCCTTTTCCTTTCAAAGTCTGACAAGACTTGAAAGTCTGTTTAAAAGTCGACTTCATATTCAAATGGTGTTAGACACCAAGTTAATATGTCAATGAATTTAATCTCTATTTTAATATCTAACATAGTGTTGATCAATGGTTGTTTTTGGTCAAATTTAGGTGTAATTGACACAAATCAACCAAAGTCGAATTTTCTAGAGGCAGGCCCAATTCCAACCAAATTTCAATTCGATTTGGGCAGGTTCAATTCTGGATGTGTTCGGTTGACTTAGGCAGTCAACAGCAGTTTGGGACATGACGATTTGGGCCAAACCAATTTTGACCTTTGTTTGTTTCAACATAAAATTTTGATCAAATTTAAATTTGGAACCTTAAATTTTAACACACTCAATATTAGGAGTTTCTCCTCTCACCCCCTTACATTCTCTAAAGCCCCCAATTTCGAATTCTTTTTTCTGATTTCAACCCTTCAGATTAACCAATATAGATGAGAATGGTCTTGAGTGAATTCGAATGTGTAAATATTAACTTGTAATTTTTTAGGATTTTTTACACTTATGAATTAAAAAATATGGATGCGTAAAATGTAAATGTAAGAATATTTTAAACCTTTGGAATGATTTGGAGGTGTAAAATATTCTGAAAATTTTCAAATTAGTATTTACATCTTTGGATTGGTCAATTCATATAAATCTCGTCCACATTGGTTGGTCCAAAGAGAGTTAAAATCAACAACAACAACAAATTTGGGGTTTTTAGAAATATAGAGAGTGGGAGGAGAAATCTCCCTCAATATTTGCCTCAAAAATTTACCCTCTTTTATTTGAACTTAAATTTTACTCAATCCAATTTTGACCTTAAACAATATCATTTTACTCAATTTGTTTTGGCCTTAAATTAAAAACATCTCGCTCACAATAATTTTTGAAAAAAAAAAATGTGACTCTTGAAATCTAGTAAATCAGTGACAGTTAAATTTAATCAATCGGTCTAAAACTAAAATTCATGATTTGATAATATCATAAAACCCCCCACAATTCTCATAAAGAAAATATTCAATTCATACATAGTACATACTGCTAAGTAAACAAACAAAATTAACAGTAAAATTGTCCATGAAATGGAGCAAAGGGGTGCAGACATTAGATGCACAACAGTCCCACACTTGCACATGATAATAGTCAATGTGGGATTGTAAACTTGATTTGGTCCATTGGACTAATCAAGTGTTAGGCGGGAATTAGTTAATTGATAGCTTATCCAAAGAAATTTTAAAGAAGTAGATGAGTAGTATAGGTGAATAGTATTAAACGTTAGTAGTTGAGAGAAGTGTGTAGAGCTCTCTCTTAAAGTGTGTATAATTTTATGAATTGTGTAGAACTCTCTCTTGGAGCCTATAAATATGGGAGAAATTGTCATTTGTAAATCATGTCAAGCAATTAAAACAAGCCAAATAATAAAAGGTGTTCATCTCTCAAATATTCTCTCCTTCTCAACTTCTCCCAAAAGTTCACCATAATCTTCTCATTTTCCATCAAAGTGACATCAAAGCTTAGGTTCAAGTTCTACTTCTAAAAGAAAGCACCTATGATAATTCGAGTATCAAAATGAAGGCTCTACTTGAAGCACGTGATTTTAGTAGACTGTTGAAAAAGGCTATAAGGAATCACAAGATGAGGATTCTCTAACTCAAGCACAAAGAGATATTTTGAAGGATTCAAGAAATAGATACAAGAAAGCTCTATTCCTCATCTACCAAGCATTGCAACAAGATGAGTTTGAGAAAATTTCAAATGCAACATCCGCTAAGGAGGCACGAGAGAAGCTTCAAACCTCTTGCAAAGGAGAAGATAAAGTAAAGAATGTGTGCCTTCAAACTCTAAGAGGTGAATTTGAATCCTTGCATATGAAAGTCAGAGTGTATTTCTAAATATTTTTCAAGAGTTATTTTCATTTTAAATCAATTAAAAAGAAATCGGGAGAAGTTAGAAGATTTGAGGATTATTGAAAAGATATATACTTTGCTCATTGGATCCCAAATCTGAGCATATTGTTGTGACAATTCAGGAAACTAAAGATTTGGAGACTACGACAATAAATAGAACAACTTCAAAGATCATTGTAGGCTATGAGGAGAAGCACAAGAAGAAGCAAGAGATCATCGAGAAAGTCTTCAAGATGCAACTAAAAGAGAATGAAGAAAGTCATATAAATGAGAAGTGTCAACAAAGTTGAGATAGAGGTTGCGGGCGAGGAAAATTTGGACATGGCAATGGTGGACAGAGTTCAAATTTTCCCAACAACAACTATGAGAAAGGAGAAATCTTGTCAAGAGGAAGTGGAAGAAGATACTCAAACACAAGGTATGATAAATCTCATATTAAATGCTACAATTGTCAAAAGTTTGGCCATTACGCTTCATAATGTAGATTTTCAAAGAACAGAGTCGAGGAGGAGACCAACTATGTTGAATAAAAAGATGAGAAGTTTGAAACAATGTTGCTAGCACGTGGAAGTAATGAAGGAAACTAAGAAAATTCATGGTATCTTAACACTAGTGGAAGTAATCATATGTGTGGAAAAAAGAGCATCGTGGAACTTGATGAATTAGTAAGTAGAAATGTCTCATTTGGTGATGACTCTAAGATACCAGTAAAAGGAAAGGTAATATCTTCATTCTCTTAAAAGACAGAAGACATGAATTTATTTCAAATGTCTACTATGTCACAAATATGAAGAACAATATTTTGAGTCTAGGACAACTCTTAGAAAAAGGTTATGATATTCACTTGAAAGATTTGAGTCTCTATATCAAAGATGGGAGAAATAATCTCATCACCAAGGTCCCAATGTCAAAGAATAGCATGTTCTTGTTGAATATCCAAAACGACGTTACAAAATGTCTCAAAGTTTGCTACAATGATGCTTCATGGCTATGGCATCTTTGATTTAGGCACTTGAACTTTGAAGGTTTAAGTTTGATGTCGATATATAATATGGTGAGAGGGTTATTGTCTATCAATCATCCTGATCAACTTTGTCAAGGTTGTTTACTTGGAAAACAATTCAGGGGGAGTTTTCCAAATGAATCAATTTCAAGAGCCAAGAAATCGCTCTAGTTAATACATGTTGACGTCTTTGGGCCAATCAAGCCAAGAAGATCATTAGGTAGTTATTTCCTCCTTTTTATTGACGATTTTTCAAGAAATCACATGGGTTTATTTCTTGATGCAGAAATCAAAAGTATTTATCACCTTCAAGAAGTTCAAAGTTGTACTGGAGAAAGAAAGTGGTCGTGATATTAAAGCAATGAAAACTTATAGAGGAGGTGAATTCACTTCCAAAAAGTTCCAAGAGTTATGTGAAGACAATGGAATTAGAAGTCAGTTGGCTGTTCCAAGAACCCCCAGTAGAATGGCGTGGTAGAATGAAAAATAAAAATAATCCTTAATATGGCACGAAGCATGTTCAAAAGCAAGAATCGGCCAAAACAACTTTGGGCTGAAGCTATGCGTGTGTAGTTTATCTATCAAATTGATCACCAACAAGAAGTGTATAGGGAAATACACTTGCAAGAAGCATAGAGTGGAAGAAAGCCTGACATTTCACACATGAGAGTTTTTCGGAAGTGTAGCCCTATAGTGCAAAAGTGGTTTTAGCTACAATCCTCTAATTAATGTTTTGATGGTAATAAAAACAAACAAACAAAGAACAAGTATCCCCTAATTTTATATGTTAAGCGTTCAGATTAAGTTGAAAAACAAATAGCTATATCAATGTCTATCCATTCTAAAGTAACATGTATTACAAGTATATTAGAGATCTACTGATGGAGCAAGTTGTAATATAGCAAAAGAAATACTGCAAAAAAAAAAAGTGCAGCAAAACATGCATTTCAATACAAGATATATCGTCTGATGATTGGGCGAACACAAAATAAACCAAGACCTCACTTTTGCTCTATAGTCCAACATTGGTGACAAGCGCCTTTTTTATTACAAGCTTTGTTTGACTCTTGAAAAAGCAAGCAAGCTTCGGTTGACAAAGGGATGCGAGCGACGTTGTGCCTCGGTTGTCTCTAGAAGCCAAAGCAATGTCGTATTTCAATTACCACTCAAGAATTCAATGTGTTATGCATCTTCTGCCTTAGATGAATTCAGCATGTGTTCTACATCGTCTGCCTACAATGAATTCAACAAGCAAAAATCTGCCGTTGCCTTTGATAAGCGTGACAAGCAAGTAATTGCCTCTACCTCTAATAATCACATCAAGCGTCTGATCGTCTGACTCTGAGTTATTAGGTGTCCTCTGAAAATATTAAGGCTCTAAAAAAGTCAACGCTCCAACGCAGACAAAGAAAATGAACATCCTCTAAACGTTCTATATATGCTACCTGTCTCATATTCCTTAAGTTTTGATTTGATCATAATACCTTATGATTCATTGTCCTTCATACCATGATACATAGAATCACTCATAGATATATATATATACACACACTCACACACACACACACACACACACATATATATATATATATATATATATATTAAAGACTAGTCTGCCTTAAATTGGTGATTGAATATTTCCAATGGTAACACTCTTAAAGGACACTTCATTTCTATATATAAGAAGAACTCACTCAATTCTTTACGTGAGAGCATGAGAGAGTGTGTGCAAGAGGAAATGAAAAGGCTATGTGTAAAGAAGAAAATCTAAAAAAACTAAGAACACGTCAAACTAAAAGAATAAGTGAATTATCCTATCATAGAGAGTTATTATAGTTGATGTAAATGAGTCAAAGTGTTCTCACACACTTGTACTAATATAGGACTTAATCTATAACATCCTCTCAATGAGAGCTAGAATCCTAAAAACAAATTTTGTGTCATATCAGGCACAAACTAGAACTAATGTAAATCAGCATGATAGTGGCAACAACCCTTTCATCCTCAAGAGGTAACAAAAAAGGCACAACGATCCTCATGAACCTCTATGGTAGAATGCTAGAATGTTGAAGAAGGTTTTAGGGACGATAGCCTGAAGAGGCTAGAGAAAAATACTTAAAGCCTTAAGAGGTAGAGTAAAGAATACTTGTATTCTATTTATGAAAATAATGGATTAATCCCTGGAATGTACTGAGGCGAAATCTCTTTGAATAGTAGATTAATACTCCTTGTGTATTTCCACTTTTAAGATTTGTCTTTATATGCTCTGTAAAATTATTTCCTTCCATTCTGTCTTCTGGTTGGTTCTTTTTAACTCTTCAATGACAAACTGGACAAAACTCGCATACTTCTACATGGCACAGTGAGTTAATAAGTGAGAAGAGTTTATTTGTTAATACAGATATTCATCCTCTGATAGGAAAAAGTATTGGTTGATACAACAATACATTATAATAATGAATTTTTAGTGTAGAATATTGGAAACGTTATAATGTATTTTAATAATGAATCTAACCAGTTAGGGAGAAGCTATCTAAAACTTCTATGATCTGAATCTATGTTCAAACGTGCTGGTAATCCTTTAGAAGAAATGACAAGTAATGCATCATCTCAATCAACATATTTTATTTTTTTAACGTTGAATGGCAACAAGTCAAGGATCCTCATCAGAACAAAGATGATTCACTTGAAATGATTATGAAACTAGATTATCCTCAAAGAAGCTTTACTGCATAATGAGCAACCTTGGCAATCCTTTGGCTACAAGGTCTGAAGCCTTTCCTCTGTATGTTCAAGGACAAGGTTTTCGCCTTTGGTGTATTTCTTGCTTAACTCATCATCTAAGACTCATCTATGAAAAATCAAAACACTATAACAAATGATTGCATCTGCTAATTCAAAAGAAAGATCAGAACCAAGAAAACTCTGCCTCTAGTTAGAAGATCATCTGATAGAAAAGTCCAACCAACTCTGGTAAGACATGTGAAAGAACAATTGTTAAATTACCCTCGTCTGTCATCGTTAGGTACCTTGTACTTTAATTTATTATTTTGTGTGCATTTGTTTGTCCTACTTTATATGTTTTCGTTTAGCGTGCATGTGTTTTCCTATCTGTCCTATTGTGCCTCTATGTTGTCCTATCCTCATTCTCATCGCCATTATTTTGTGTTCCATGTTCACTCTTGTTAAAATCTATGTTTTTAATTCCTCATTTGTGCTTATTTAAACCTCTCTCCCCTCTAGCGTTTTTCAAAAACATCCTTTTGGTAGAAGCCTTTCTCTCCCAAAATTTAAAAAAAAAAAAAAAAACTTTTCTAACCTGAAACCCTCTAGGAAAAACCAGATCTATATCTTTTTCTTTATTAAGTCTTCATCTTCCTAAATGATCCTCTTCTTACACCACACTCTCATAAAAACTTCAGAATTTTCTTAAAACATGACTTGCTCAACCTGAATGGTGAAATGTTCAAAAATCCTAAATTCGTTACATCTGTGAACTACAACCAACAAGATGGATTATACAAGAAAGTTCACAAAATGCATTCAAAGGTTCACCTGTGGAACCCTTGGGTATCAATGTCTCATTCTTTCACCAAATACCTTGAAAACAAGGAGGAAGTAAGAAAAAGAGCATTGAAGGGCTTCTGCCCCATTTTGTTTGAATCCTCTTGATTGGATGGAAATATGAAAGTAATAATGAAAAAAGGTTGGAGTACCTATAATTTTATCAAAGATCTATCTTTGGAAAAGTATATCTCCTACTCTATATTTAGAGAAAGTCCCACCAGACAAGTCAAAATGATTAGAGAAAAAGGAAGCTTGCATTATCTCATTTTCTTTGGTTACGTCTGACAAGTCATAAGGTAGGTTCCTGAATATGAAAAAACTTTGTCATCACTAAATAAGATGAAAGTTCAAAGAAAGGAAGACTTCTACTGAAGATGTTAAATAAAGGAACTTAGTTTATTTATGTATTAAGAATTGGTGATTCAAACCTGATATGTAATATAAATTAATGGATTTGGTCTAGGTAACCTTAGAAAGACCTTTGGACTCTAATTTCCTTCAGCGATTTTGTAACAAGTATTGTAGTTTTAATGTAATTTGTAAGTGTTACAAGTGTAATGTGAGTTATGAATTGAATAAACTTTATCTGTTTTTTTACCTTCTGGTTTATTCTCTATTTTTCTCCAAAAATTATTTTCTTTCTCTCCTTCAAGCACAACTCTTCACCTCCCTCTTGTTTGTGTCTCGTGCTGTTAAACTGACCCACGTGTCCTAAAGTATCTGTCATACTATATCTCACTCTTCGCCTTCCCACGCCATCATCGTTATGTCTCCATTTCCAAAAATGTTTATGTTTTCCTTCTTGAGAAATCTGATTATTTATACCTCAAATGTTTTCGTTTCCTCTTTACATGTATCATTTCAATCTTCTCTTTGTCCTTGTGTTTCTAGTAGTTTTCATCCTTCTTTCTCTGCTCCTCAATCTCTCTTTTTGTGGATGTTGGTTCGTCTTCTAGAAGAAAAAGGAAGTCACCTTCCTCTCTCGAGAAGAAGGAAATCCCAAATCCTGCCATCTAAAGTGGCCTCAATGGTGAGTGACATTCTTCTTGAACAACTAGAAGCCCGAATTGCTCTGCAAGAAGTCGACCATAAGCTGGACCTTCTCATCTCTCAAATGGAGGAAACAGTTAAACTTTTAAGGTGTGTCCTTAGATGTCTCTAGAACTTATGTCTAGGAGTAGCTTTTCTTTATGTTTTCTTGTTGTATACGTTGTAATCGTGTTTTTTAATAAAATCACTCTTTCTTTACTTTTATTCTTTTTTCTTGTTTCCTTTGAGCTTTTGTTTAAATATACTTATGTTAATCATCTATATGTTGTGTGACATTTTAGTTCTCCTTGTGATTCTTATGTCTGTTTTGCAAACTATAAACTCTATAAATCACCATTTTCGATAATGATTAAGGGGGCGAAAAGTAGAAGATATAGTAATACAATTAATTGTATACCATGCATTTGCATCCTTTCATGATATCTTTGTGCACTCTTTACACTCATGTGTGTCAAAAATAAAATGACTTTATAACATTTGAAACGCTTAAAGAATCACAATTATCAAATTCAAGGGAATCCCAAGAATATTGATGTGAAAGTTTATTTTAAAATATCAAACCATCATTGAGTCAATTTTATTTGTTGAGTACCACATTCAGGGGGAGCTCTCTTTTAAAACCTTATTTTGTGAAGGAAATTTGTTCATTAATTGTATAGTTATTTGTCATCATCAAAAAGGGGGAGATTGTTAGTGCAAAATTGGTTTTAGCTACAATCCTCTTATTGATGTTTTAATGATAACACAAAAAAACAAATAAAGAACAATTATCCCCTAACTGTATAAGCTAAGTGTGCAGATTAAGGTGAAAGACAAAGAGTTATATTAATGTCTATCCATTCTAAAGTAACATGTATTACAAGAATATTAGAGATCTACTAATGGAGCAAGTTATAATATAGCAAGGAAATACTGCAAAAACAAGCGCAACAAAGCCAACCTTTCAATATAAGACATATCCTCTAATGATTGGACAAAGACAAAAGACATCAAGACCTCACTTTTTCTCTAAAGTCCAAAACTAGTGACAAGCGCCTTTGTTATTGCAAGCTTCATTTGACTCTAGGAAAAGCAAGCAAGCTTCGGTTGACTCTGGGATACAAGCGACGTTCTGCATCGTCTGCCTCTGATGAATTCAACATGTGGTTTACATCGTCTTCCTTTGTTAAATTCAACAAGAAAAAGTCTCTCTCTGCCTTTGATAAGCGTGCCAATCAAGTAATTTCCTCTACCTCTAATAATCACATCAAGCAACCGATCGTTTGACTCTAAGTTATTAGGTATCCTCTTAAAAAAGTCAACACTTTAAAAAATTCAACGCTTTGAAAAAATCGACGCTCTAACGCAGACAAAGCAAATGCACATCTTCTTAACGTTCTATATCTGCTACATGTAAAACTCCTTAAGTTTTTATTTAATGATTGGTCTGCCTTAAATGATGATTGAAGATTTTCGATTGTAACATTCTCAACGGAAACTACATCTCTATACTTAAAAAGAACTCCCTTAGTCCTTTACGTTAGAGCATGAGAGAGTGTGTGCTAGAGAAAATGGAAAAGGTTATGTGTTAAGAAGAAAATATGAAAAAGTCAAGAACACATCAAACTAAAAGAATGAGTGAATTATCCTCTCATAGAGAGTTAATGTAGTTAATGAAAATTAGTCAAAGTGTTCTCACACACTTGTACTGATATAGGACTTAATTTGTAACATTCTCTCAATGAGAGTTAGAATCCTAAAAACAAACTTTGTCAAATCAGACACAAACTAGAACTGATGTAAATCAGCCCGATAGTGACAACAACCGTCTTGTCCTCAAGAGGTACTTGATAAGGTACAATGACCCTCTTGAACCTCAACAGAAGGATACCAGAATATTGAAGAATGTTCAGGGGAAGACAATTTGGAGAGGCTAGAGAAAAATACTCAAAGCCTTAAGAAGCAATGTAAAGAGTACTTTTATGCTATTTATTGAAATAGTAGATTATGCACACGATTGTACTGAGGCAAAATCTCTCTAAAAGGGGAAGACTAGATGTAGCAACAATTTATTTTGAACTAGTATAAAATATTTGGGTCTCCTTTATCCTCTTCTATTTATCGTGTCTTAGTTGCTTACTATTCAACCTTACTCTGTCTAAACTTGGTTTTGAAAGTAAGTTGAATGTTTTAATAAAGAACAGTTTTTGTAGGGAAATTGGAGTAGCTTTAAGAAACGGCGAACACAATTCAAACCCCATTTTTCTTGTGTATTCCAACACCTTCAATTGGTATCAGAGCTCGTTCTCTTAATTGAGCACTTTACCGTATAAGAGCTAAGATCCCTATATGCTGGAATTACTACGAAAATGGTCTGAAATGGTGCTTGCTTTAAAATCCTTTCTTATATTTGCATATCTTTTTCAAAACATGGTTTGACAAAGTCTGGTTGTAAGGACTGTAATTGCTATATGAAAATAGATAAAGCGCTCTTGCAAAACATATATTTTCTCATAAGTCAAATTCATCTTCTTTCCAAAGGTTTTTTTTTGGTATTTGATCTATTTTAGGAAAAGGTTTTTTGTATTAATGTTACCCTTATGCAAATCACTCTTCAATAATATTTTGAGTAGTAAAACAAAAATTCTTTAATGTGACACGTGAATACTCAAAGAGAAGTAAAGACATAAATAAGGTTTTTTTTTTTTGATTTCCTTGAAACAAATTAATCATCTCAAACTCATATCTATATGAGAGATACTTTCTTAGATTAATTATCTAAGAAAATATAACTTCCTTTGATCAACCTTTTTTTTTTGGAACAAGAAATAAATACTCCTTGTTTATTTCTTCTTTTATGAGCTGTCTTTATATGCTCTGAAAAATTTATTCCTTCCATGCTTCTGTAACGCACAATGAGTTAATAAGTGAGAAGAGACTATTTGCTAATACTAATATTTTTCCTCTTATAGGAAGTAGTATTAGTGGATACAATTTAATGGTTAGTGCAAAATTGTTTGATGAATTCCTGAAAGCTATGATCAACAAGTTCGAGATGAAAGATATTGGGCTAATGTTATACTACCTTAGCATTGCGGTAAAGCCAAAGGAAAATTGAATCTTCATTTCATTACAAAGATATGCCAAGGAGATGCTAAAAGATTTCAATATGGATGGTTGCAAGCCAATTAGCACAGCAATGGAGTGTGGATTGGAGTTATCAAAATATGATGGAGCAGAAAATATTTCTTGTTGTTGGACTCAATAGTTGACACACGTAGAATCCAAACATTGCTCATCTTAAGGTTACAAAGAGAATTCTTTGCAATATCAATGAAACAACTGACTTTGGTTTATGGTTCTCATCAAACAAGGACTATAAGTTAGTTTCTTATAGTGACAATGATTTGCCTGGAGATGGAGATGATTGGAAGAGTTCCAAAGATTTTGTGTTTTTCATGGGGAAAATAACTTTCACGTGGATGTCAAAGAAGTAACCGATTTTCGTACTTTCAACTTGTGAGGCCGAATACGTATAATCTACATCATGTCTTTGCCATGCAGTTTGGCTCAAAAGTTTGTTATAGGAGTTAGATATGTCATAAGAGGAGCCAACCAAGATTTTTGTGGAGAACAAATAAGCTATTTCTTTAGTAAAGAATCCAATATTCTATTATTGTAGCAAACATATTGACACTTGCTACCACTACATAAGGGAGTGCAGAGCAAGGAAAGATGTACAAACTGAATATATGAATTCTGAAGATCTAGTAGCTGACATCTTCACCAAGCCACTCAAGCATGAAGAATTTATCAAGTTAAGAGACTCACTTGGAATGAAAAATCAAATTTAAGGGGAGTGTTGGATTATAAACTTGATTGGATCCAATGGACTAATCAAGTGTTAGGAACAATTAGTTAATTGGTTGCTTGTCCAAAGAAAGCTTTATAATTGTAAGGTGTCTCCAAGTTAGTTTTGCCTTAAACTTAGTGTTTTGAGTGATGTTAACTTACTTAGTCTAGATGGTGCTACGAATGTGTGCTTTGTTAATTCTCATTTTCTAGCTCTTGTATAGACTACTTGATCAAGAGAGATTCCATAAGGAAGAAATTTGTATCATGCATAAGCTTATTTACATGTGTTTTAGCATGCATTAAGTTTGAAGCATGATCATATTGCATTGGTAACCTTTGAAACTCAATTCAAATCGTTTTCTACATTTTTTTACTTTGTAAACCAACTTACCCCCACTTATGAATAGACTCATGCACTTCAAGAACTCAGTTTTTAAAGTCCTAGAGTTATTAATCGACTCACAATGAGTGTAAATCAACTAATCAACAAGGCATAGAGTTATTTGAATCGAATCACAGTTGTGTGAATCGACTCACACAACTTCATACTTCATTTCTAGAATTTCCAATGAGTGTGAGTCGAATCACCTATCTAATGAATCAACTCACACAACCTGTAGACATAAAATTTGGAAGTTTTAAGGTTGTTATGGAAATTACAAAGTCATTATTTTTCTTAGAACTCATTTTTCATTGGGTTACCTCTTTCATGCATCATAAAAAACGTTTTGTCGAATATTTCACTCATTCCTCATACTCAAGCATTCAAAATCATATCATAGATTGAAAACTTTTTCTTGATCAAGTCGGGTTTGCATTTGTGTAGTGAAGCGATAAACAATAGCCAGAGGATATCATTCGTTGGAATGTCTATCCTAGTTACAAATCTTCAAGGGGACATCGTTATATTGCATATTGAGGGTTGAAGAAGGTGTTCTTTAGAAAACTCCTGTAAGGGTTTCTAGGTCTCTATCTTGCAAGAGTTTGGTGTGATCTTCATCTTGAAGATAAGCTTGTTTCAAAATTTGGAGGTTTTTCCCTGATTCTATGAAGAAGAGTGTTTAAGAAAAAAAAAATTGTGTACAAGTTTTGGTAACTTATGCCAAAGGATTCTATAAACATTAACAATCATAATAGATGAAGAAAACTCTTATTCTTCTAAATGGGGATGTGATGTACTCTACGAGCGAAGACGAAGTAGAAGAACCTGTATAAATTGCTACGTGAATCTCTCTATCCCTAACTCGTTAGTTTCTGCATTTTTACCTTGTTTTGATTTTCTATATAGTTTTGGAGTTTGTTAGAAAATTATGTTTTTGTGCAAATTGATATAAAAACTTGTTATAAGAATTTTTTGTTTTGAAATCTTTTCTTGGTTTTGAATGTTGAAAAAACTCTATTTTGAACATTGCAATTCAACATCTTAAACTTGATTCAGTTTCAAGAAAATCTTATATAATTGTGTTTCTATTGATTAAGATTCATTGAGTCTTTTATTTGGTGATCTTTGTCATATTTGTTTGAAGTGGTAAAATCTTTTTTCTAAACTACTTCAATCATTTTTATGTTTTCTTGTATAAGTCGCTATTGAATTTTGTGTTGTTTATTCCACATATCATTATCAAATCAATCGGAATATCCTATGCGCATAATCAATGAGTCACGCATTAAAATAATTTTAATTTCTATTGTGCGACTCGAAAGTTTTCGAAACTATTTTTGAAAGTATCAAACTATATTCAACCCATCCCCCCATCTAGAGTTCATTGTAGGTCATTTTGTGAGTAACAAGTTGCATCACGAGTTGATTCACTTAGTTGTATAAGCTTAAGGAGTTAAAGAGAAAGACGAAATGACTAACATTGTATTTCCGGATCCAAATGGAGAGTATCGTTAAGCTCTGATTCTAAAAGGAGATTATGCATATTTGAAATAAAAGATTAAAATTCAAATAATTGCTTACGATATAGATATTTGGGAAACCATCGAGAATGGACCCTACATCCCAAAGATGATGTTGAACGGTATCGAGATTGATAAAGGTCCAACTTGATTGGAAAGCTAAGAACATCATTGGGTCTTTTCTAAGAAAAATGATTTTCATAGAGTTTGCAATTGTTTGACAGTCCAAGATATGTGGAATGTTTAAAGATCACATATGAGGGCCTAGGTGAACAAAAGATCTAAATAATTGACAAGTTGACAAATTCTATTGAAATGCTTAGTATGGGAAATCGTTTAACCATATTAGAAAAATGCTAGAAAAATTCAATAAACTTGTTAATAAACTCAATTATCATGGCAAAAACTTTTCAAACGAAGATCTAATCAAATTTTTGCATAGATGCGTTGATAATGATTTTAGGTCCATAATATCAAAAATTGTCGAGTCAAAAGACTTTGAGTCTATGAGTTGGCCAGCAATATTTGAAGTGTTGAAGAAGTTTGTCCAGCAGCTTAAGAACAATAACACTCAAGAGATTAAAGTGAAAAAAAAAAAGAAGAAAAAGAATAAAGCCAAGGATGGCTCATCATTTATGTCAAGGAAGGAAGACGGATCCTCTAGTAAAAAATTGGATTGAGATTCCTCAAGTGAGGAAAGTTCAAGTACCAAGTCAAGTGACAAAGGTGAAATTGGCTTTTGCCTCATGGCCAATGGTATAAAAAATGATATTAGTGATAATGATACATATCTTACTTTTACCTTCTTATGAACAATTACAAAAGGCTTTTCTTGAACTTAATGAGGATGTTGAAACATGACCTAACTTTTAGGTCATAGAAGAACTATTCTAAATTTGGAAAGTCAAATTGATAGACTTGAAAAAGACTTATCCAAAGCATTAAAGCTAGCTCACGAAGTTACACAAAAAGCACCTTGTTTTCATGAATCATCACAGTGTGAAAAATGTAGTTCATTAGAAAACGATAATATCATATTGAAAGAAAAAGTTTCAAAATTTGAAGTTGAATTGCAAAATCAGAAAACATCAAATCCTAGAAATCAATCTTATAACAACAATTACTCTTTCAATAGATAATATCATAAATCTAAGAAACAACATTTGTTACATGTTACTTGTTTCTATTGTGGACAAAAGGGACACACATCCTATAAATGTTTTGTTAGAAAAAATTTAATACCAAATGATAGGATGGCGTGGATTCCCAAGGGACTATGTCCCTCTACTATCATTCTAGGACCCAACCAAAACTGGGTACCTACAACTTCTCATTAATTTTATTACAGGTATTCTTGAGACCATCAAGTAAGAATTGGTTTCTTGATAGCGGATGCTCCAAACACATTATCGGAGACAAGTCAAAATTTATTCATCTTAATCTTAAAGAAGAATGATTTGTAACTTATAGTGATTATAACAAGGGAAGGACACTTGGTGTTGGAAAAATTGGTAATATCTCTTCCACTACTATAGAAGATGTTTTGTATGTTGATGGCCTAAAACATAATTTTCTTAACATTACACAATTATGTGACAAGGGATATAAAATTTTCTTCAACTTCTCTTGTTGCAAAAATTGTTAGCAAAAATGACAAGAAAATTAAATTTGTAGTGCTTACGATTGAAAACATCTATATGATAAACCTTAATGAAGTTTCTCCTATGACACCACAATGTCTTAGCTAAAAAAGTGAGGATATGTTGCTTTGCATAGGAGATTAGGACACATTCACATGGATCATTTCAAAATATTAGTTTCTAAGGATTTAGTAGTTGGTCTACCTAAGCTTAAATTCGATGCTTGTCAAAAGGCAAAAAAACAAAGGCTCATTTTAAATTTAAACCGCATATTTCTACAAAAAGGCCTTTGCAACTAATACATGTGGATTTATTTGGTCTTTCTCGAATTAAAAACATATGTGGAAATTACTGGTTATGTGATTGTTGACAATTTTTCAAAGATTACATGGATATTTTTCCTTGCTTGCAAAAGTGAAGCCTATAATGCTTTTGTCAAACTTACCAATATTTCTCAAAACTCTTTAAGTTTGAAAATTAAATCTAATAAAAAATTTCACAGGGGTGAGTTTGTAAATCACTCATTTGAAAAGCTTTGAATCGAAATTAGGATTGATCATAACTCTTCGACACCTCGCAATCCACAAAAAAATGTTGTGGTGGAAAGAAATATTAGAGGGTTTGAGGAGTTCGGAAGAACCTTGACCGTGTTAGTGCAAAAGTAGTGTTATCTTCTGGTTAATGTTTTGATGATAATCAAAACAAACAAATAAAGAGCAATTATCCACTAAGTGTATTTGCTAATTGTGCAGATTCAGTTAGCAGACAAAGATTTATATTGATGACTATCTATTATAAGGTAGCATAAATTACAAGTAAGTAGAGATAATAATCTAAGTCTTTCTAAACACAGAGCATATTATAGCAATAAGAAGTATTGCAATATACAATCCAAATCAAAGCATTAAAGCCAAAAAAAATACAATTCATTGTTCTGGTATAAGATAGATCCTCTGATGAACAAAGAAAAAAGAATCTTCTAAACAAATATCATAGTGACTCTAAAGAAACTACGAGAATTGTGTCTCACTCTGATGAACACGCTCTCAAACGTGCCTCTGGTGAATCCGTTAATACAAGCAACGATCTGGATGTTTTGCCACTGACGAGTATGTCAAGCAAAATGATCGTCTGTCTCTGATAGGTATGTTATGAAATATTATTGTCTGCCTCTGATAAGTGTGTCAAGCAAAATAATCGTCTTCCTCTTATAACTGTCACAAGCATTGTATCGCCTGACTCTGATAGAAAGTCAATACACTGAATATTCAATGCTCTGATGGAAACTCAATGCTCTGAAGAAGACAAATCTTTATATCTTGTGGTATACATTTTGAATTTGTTAATTTCTTGGAAGTCTTTGTGACATCCTCTATTAGTAACATTTTCTAAGATTTGACCTCTTAAGTTGATAATGCGAAAAATCAATCATGAAGATATATATGGATACATGTTAAAGACAGATATGACTTAAATGGTGATTGGAGATCTCCAAAGGTAACGCGCTCAACTAACACTTCTTCTCTCTATTTAAGAAAAACTCATTCAATCAATTGAGTGTGAGAGAGAGAATGAAAAAAAAAAGGCAATGTGTTAATGAAAGAATTCTATAAAAACCAAGCACATATCAAAAGAAAAGTATGAATGAAAAATTCTATCAGTAAAGATTTATTAAGAATTGATGAAAATTAGTCAAAGTTTTTTCATACACTTGAACTGATATAGGACTTGATATGTAGCATCCTCTTAATGAAATTTAGAATATAAGAAACAGACTTTGTGTCAATTCAAACACAATATAGAACTGATGTAAATCAGCCCGATAGTGGTAACAATTCTCTCACCCCTAAGAGGTATTTGAAGATGTACAACAACACTTATGAACCTCAACAATAGGATGCCGAAATGTTGAAGAAGGATTCTAGCGGTGATAGCTTCAAGAGGCTAGAGAATAATTCTCAATGCCCGAAGAGACAGAGTAAACAATGTTGGAACCAAGTTGGTTTTATACTTAGAGTTTTGATGTTAACAAAAGTATTTTATGAGAACAATATATTTGACTTCACAGAGTATGCAAGAAGATTCATGTTTTTGAAGAAAATCTAAAATAAGATTTGATTTAGATTTATGATTGAAGAAAATCTTTGACCAAGTTAAAAAGAAGATATGGGCAAATGTTTTTGAAGAAAATCTAAAATAAGATTTAATTCAGATTTATGATTGAAGAAATTTTTTGACCAAGTTGAAAAGAAGATATGGTCAAATGTTTTTGAACAAAATCTAAAATAAGATTTGATTCTGATTTATAATTGAAGAAAACCTTTGACCAAGTTGAAAAGAAGATATTGTCAAGATTTGAAGAAGATTTGATTAAGATTTGATTAAGATTTATCACAAGATGATATGAATTATTTACAAGAAGATTTCATCAAGATTTATTTACAACAAAATATGAACAGTATCAATCTGAAGAATTTAAAGAAGCAAATGCCAATCTCCTAGTCAAAACAATATGAGATGTTCAAGATGGAAGAAGATGAAGACATTGAAACTATGTTTTCCAAATTTCAAACTCTGGTCTCAGGATTAAAGATACTTGAGAAGAGTTATACTATTGTTAATCATGTGAAAAAGATACTAAGAAGTCTGCCAAGCAAGTGGAGACCTAAGATCACTACCATTAAGGAAGTAAAGGATCTAAATACTCTTAAGCTGGAAGAATTAATCAGCTCTCTCAAAACACATGAAATTGAACGCAGAGGATGAGCCCAAGAAGAAGCAACTAACCTTGGATTTGAAATCGAAGCAGAAGAAAGTTCTGAAGGCAACAGCAGAATCAGAGGATAATGATTCAGAGATCAGAATGGAGACTCAGAGGAAGAGGAACTGACTTTCATATCCAAGAAATTCATAAGATGTGGCACAACAGAAAGAAGAAATTTCCCTAAAGATTTTCTAGACAATCCCGCAGAGGAAAGGATGATAAATATGTCAAGAAAATCATCATCTGTTATGGATGCAATGAGCCTGGACATATCAAGTCAAAATGTCCAAATATGGAGAAAGGGAAGCATCCTAGAAAAGATTATAGATCCAAGAAGAAGAGTCTAATTGCTACATGGAATGATTATGATGAATGCTCTAATGATGAAGAGCAAGAAGATTTGGCTCTGATGACTCATACCAACTCTGCCTCTGGATCCAACACAGATTCTAATTCTGGAAGTCAATCAACAAATGAAATTGAGGTATTTTCTGACTAAGAAGTATTTTCTTAGTGTTTTTTCTTAGAGTGTGGGAGTTATTATTATTATCAGCTTTGATAGAAGCAACTACTCAAGTTCCAAACCTTTGTAGTCAAACTTGATAGTGGTGTTACTATGCCTTCAACAATCTAGGGTTGTCAGGTTATGTGGAGAAGACTTGGTTGGTAGAGTCAAGGTGTTTTTGTTCCTCAAAAGTATGAGATTGTCAGGCAGTTTGAGAAGACTGGCTTGGAGGGTCATGTGCTTTGTAATTCAAGTTGTTGAATTAGTGGATTAAATCCTTCTGGGTGAAGGGACTGGATGAAGCCAAGTCAGTGATGAACCAGGATAAATTACTCGTGTCACTGTATTCTTACACTCCTTAGTTTTGTTATTGCTTCTACTCCAAGTAAACCATCAAGTCTGAACCAATATTAATCGATAATTAAAAAGTTATCAACGTAGTCAAACACAGCTCAACCCCTCTTCTCGTGTTTGCACCTTCAAACATAACTTGTATACTATTCTTGAAATAGTGGATTAAGTCATTGATTGTACTCAAGCAAAATATATATGTAAAAGGAGGACTAGATGTAATAATAGTAAGGTGGGAACTAGTATAAAAATATATGTGTTCCCTATATCTCTCTATTTCTCTTATCTATGTTCTATGTGATTCAACTTCTTTGTCTCTAAACATATTTTAATCGTAAGTTGAATTATTTAATAAATAATATACTTTTTGGTTAAGCTTTTGAAATATCTTTTAGAAATGGTGAAACACAATTCAAACTCCCTCTTTCTTGTGTTTTCCAACACCTTCAGATCAATGAAAATGCTCTTAAAAAACATTTTTGGGCTTAAGCCGTAAATACCAGTTGTTATGTTTTCAATAGAGTCTTTATAAGGCTTATTATAAACAAAACACCTTATGAATTTTTCAAATGAAGAAAACTAAATGTTTCCCAGTTTCACTCTTTTTGATTCAAGTGTTTTGTTTTAAATAATGGCAAAGAAAATCTTGACAAGTTTGATGCTAAAGCTGATGAATACATTTTTCTAGGCTATTCATCTTATAGAAGTTGCATAGAGATTTCAAGAAATGTACCTTATTAATCGAAGAATCGGTGCATATTGCATTTGACGAATTTAACTCCCAAAAGGAATGGAAAGGTTCTTTATCCACTGATGTAGGTACCTTGACTTCGAAAAAGGAAAGCACAAAGGATAAGGAACAAAATTCAAAGATTGATTATGATAAAGGAGAAAAATCTGAAAGTGATGAAGATCACAACTCACCAATGAAAACGGGGGCTGAAGTTGCAAGTCTTCCACCAACATGGAGGGTTGACAAAAATCATCCTGTTGACAATTCTTCTCTTTTATTTCTTAAATTGAGCCTAAAACTGTTGTGATGCAATAACTGATGAGCATTGGCTTATGGCCATGCATGAAGAATTAAACCAATTTGAAATAAATCAAGTTTGGGACTTAGTTCCTAAACCAAAGATCATCATGTTATTAGCGTCAAGTGGGTATTTAAGTTCAAGCTTGATGAAAATGGCATGTAACCCATAATAAAGCTACGCTTGTTGCTAAGGGTTACAATCAATAAAAGGGCATTGATTTTGAGGTGACCTATGAAGGTGCAAAAACACAAGAAGAATGGGTTGAATTGTGTTTTGCCTTATTAAAAACTTATTTTCAAAATTCTAATTTGGGATACTTAGAACAGATAAACAGATTAAAGGCAGCAATAAAACAAAGTAATAGGACAGAAGAAGAAACACCACGATTTATACTAGTTCACTACCAACGTGGAAACTACGTCCAATCCCCTCACACATAAGGATTTTTCCACTAATTCAAACCTGAATTACAACACCTGACCCTACAAGTATGTCTTCTAAACTTCCAGCCTGAAATCTACATACCGTTGAGGCACTACAAAACTTTGACCCTACATGTAACGCCCCAGATTTTGATCCAATACATTACTTAAAGATATTTGTTTTCTTTTAGGAACAACTATAATTATTTATTTCTTAAAAGTAGTACATCATGTAATAAAGAAAAATTTCTCTAAAAATAACTTAATATCTTTTTTGTAAAGGAACACAATGCGATTTACTAGATATCATTATTATTTATTTTTTTCTTACAAGAATAATTTGTTAATTGTAAAAAAATATTCACTTACGTCCAAAAATAGAATAAATTCTCCTTGAGTGAAATTAAAAAAAAAAAAGGTTGACTGATTCAAATTTTTTCCTAGCGGAAGGAACCTGACCCTACAAGTATGTCTTCTAAACTTCCAGCCTGAAATCTACATACCGTTGAGGCACTACAAAACTTTGACCCTACATGTAATGCCCCAGATTTTGATCCAATACATTACTTAAAGATATTTGTTTTCTTTTAGGAACAACTATAATTATTTATTTCTTAAAAGTAGTACATCATGTAATAAAGAAAAATTTCTCTAAAAATAACTTAATATCTTTTTTGTAAAGGAACACAATGCGATTTACTAAATATCATTATTATTTATTTTTTTCTTACAAGAATAATTTGTTAATTGTAAAAAAATATCCACTTACGTCCAAAAGCAGAATAAATTCTCCTTGAGTGAAATTAAAAAAAAAACAAGGTTGACTGATTCAAATTTTTTCCTAGCGGAAGGAACCTCACCGCCGCATTTATATTTAAAATTAAGGATGAAAAGAAACTAAACTTTAGAAATGTACCACTTTGGTTTTATCAATACAAACATTATTTTTAAGTCAAAATTCCCTTTTTCCCACGGGCGTGCACCAAGTAAACATAATTCATGCAACTCTTTGATATCATTAGTACCTAAATGTTGGTGTAAGGGGTCAGTTCATCCCACGGCAAAATTAAACCAAATAGTAAGTTAATAGCCATAAAATATAAATATAAAATTTTTTCGTTTTCAAGAAATTGATCCTTTAATAGTTCACAAAGATGTATCAAAAGTCATAAAATGCATCTAAATAAATCAAGTAGCAACTTGCTTTAGAACAGATAATTCGATCAAAATAAAAATAACAATAAAATGTATGCATGTTATGCATGCTCCTAAAAGTATATGATCCGGATATAACCAGCCACACAGGTGTCCACACAAAAGTCACCCATGCCAATGGGGAAAATTAAACCAGCCACATAGGCGTCCACAAAGATGCATTTGATATGTCATGAGATGATAATGATACTCAAAAGTTACATGTCACCATCCACTTAGATAATCACAAAGGGAACAATGTCCAACACACAATCACCAGCCACTTAGGCAACCACAAATATAACAATATTTGAAACACAAATCACCAGCCACTTAGGCGCCACAAATATAACAATATTTAAAACACAAATCACCAGCCATTTAGGCAACCACAAAGATGAAATATTCAAGGTTAAATTTTAATCACATATGACATCAAAGTTTTATTCTCATGGATGCTTACAATCAAGAATCAGTAATTTTGTTATCCCAAATATATAACACGCAAACACGTGAATAAATGTCTTAGAGTCACAACTTTCACTTAATAAACTATAAAATTGGATTAGCGACGTGTTATTGATAGACATCAAAACTCAAATAACGAAGAACACATACAAATGTAAAATTTATTTCTTCTACTATAAAATTTCTCCTATTATTAGTCATTTGTACAAATCAAGGTTTACCACTAAACACATCACAAAAATCAACTTAATCATGTCATCACAATTAAAAATTAAAACTTTTCATCAATTTTCCCAAGACTCATATAGTATTCCTAAAAATCAAAACTTTGAAATGAAATAGCACAAAAATCAAAACTTTAAATTAACAACATCCTAACAAACATATTACTCATGAGATCATAATAAAAATCATAACTTTATAATTAAGTACACCTAGACAACACAAAAATTGCAATTTTACATCAAATATATGATAACAAACATATTACTCATGTTATAATAATAAAAATCAAAATTTTATAATTAAGTTTATCAAGGCAAACATATTACTCATAAAAACAAAAGATTATAGTTAAATTCTTTAAGGCAAACATAAAATCAACATTTTTCTTTTAAGACATCAAGACATCATATCAATATCTTACAAACTATTAATTTAATATCTAGCCTAACCTTGCATGGGGAAATAGCCCTTACCTTAGGCGCTTTCTTTCTTATCACCTGTAAATTCGCACGAGAAATAGCTCATGAGGCAATGATGAATTCAACACGAATAGACATTGGGATTTACGACTTAGAAAATTATTTTGGGAGTGTACGAATGACAAATAGGTGTGACAGCAAGAGAGCCTAATGGAAATGTATGAATAGAAGAAGCAGTCGTGAGATTGTTAAAATAAGGGGTTTCAAAAGGTATTTACGTTGCAATATTACCATTGATTTCTTGTATAAATTGAAGTGCACTTAATTACAAAATTATGCTACCAATAGTTACTATTTCTTTAATTTTATTAGGTTGTTACAAGACCAATTGAAATCATGTGTATTTACGTGTATGAGTTAATTAGGATTAACTAGTAGAGTTAACCCTATATTGGAGGGTGTCACATCACCTTTTTAATTTTGTATCCAATAGTTACGAAACCAAAAATTGCATAGCATTATTTTTGTAGAAAATTAAAATAAAATCATAATTTTGGTTTAAAAGAGAGGAATGTATGAGATATAAAAAAGGAGAGTAGTCTTTTTGTTGTCCTCTCTTAATTGCACAAAAAAAACTCATAGTTAAATTTATAATTGTAACACCCCGATTTTAAAAAGCGCGAGTGTATTTTTTTTTTAAAATAAACTAAAATCAAATTGATAAAATACCAAGTTAAATCCATAAATGAAGAAAATATTTTGGGTAAAATATTTTAAGTCGTAACACAAACGACAAAGTCATAATTAATTACAAACAGCGGAAATAGTTTTTGGATCGAAAATCCCAAGTATCCAAATATAAAATACACCGGCTAAATTAATCTGTCTCAAATACATAAGTTCCCTTTTTACAACAACAACCTTGAAATAAGGGAGGAAAATAAATAAAATTCTTAATTAAAACCCTAAGCTGATCATTAATCTATCTGAGGGTGATTGGGTACTAAGAATCCGCGAGCGGCATCAAGCCCTAATGCTTTCAGTCACAAAACCAACCCATCGTTGTGCCACGCCTTATGACAATCCTATTTCTCGTCTGAGGGAAAAGCCCAGATTTCCACAAAATTGTAAAGGGTCACCAACTGAAATTCACAAATACCACATATCATTTAAATTTTAAATGCACAAAATCACCTTTCCACTTAGCATACATCTAGAAAGGGTTTGCATATGCTAAAAATGCATCAACAAGGTTGAAATATGAATTCTCAGACAAAACTGCAATGTTGTATTCGAATACAGCATATCTGTAGTCGAATACAGATGCGAAAACAACAGAAAAATAGCAAAAACAGCACAACTGTATTCGACTACAGCTTCCTTGTAGTCGAATACACTTGCGAAAACAATGAAAAATCCTGCAGATTTTTTATTCGATTACAACCCCCTTGTATTCGAATACAATTGCGAAGTCAGCAACAAAATTCATTCAACTGTATTCGACTACAGCCTCCTTGTAGACGAATACACTTTCGAAAATGCAAGTCAGAGGCAAAAACAACTCAACTGTATTTGACTACAACCATGTTGTATTCGAATACATCTGTAAAAATGACATATTTTCAGTTTTGAAACACACCAAAGTCATTCAAACACTTTCAACACCCAATCAATCAATCACAACACCAAATACAGCACAATTCACATACCACAATCAAGTACGCATATACAACCATCACCGTATATCAAACATGACTCGCGTGCCAAATACCCTAATGCAATGCGTGTATACCAATGCATATGACATCATTACGTGGCCCATCCGGTCACCATGTACTATGAAATGCATTATCTCGTGGCCCATCCGGTCACCACTACCACCATGACCCATCCAGTCACCATGTACTATGAAATGCATTATCTCGTTGCCCATCCGGTAACCACTCTCACCATAGCCCAACCAGTCACCATGTACTATGAAATGCATTATCTCGTGGCCCATCCGGTCACCACTATCACCATGGCACCATCGCGGTCACCATGTACTGTGAAATGCATTATCTCGTGACCCATCTGGTCACCTTTACCACCATGGCCCATACGGTCACCATGTACTATGAAATGCATTATCTCTTGGCCCATCCGGTCACCACTATCACCATGGCACCATCGCAGTTACCATGTACTATGAAATGCATTATCTCGTGGCCCATCCGGTCACCACTATCACCATGGTCCATCCGGTCACCATGTACTTTGAAATGCATTATCTCGTGGCCCATCCAGTCACGACTATCACCATGGCCCATCCGGTCACCATGTACTATGAAATGCATTATCTCGTGGAAGGAGCCCTTACCTTCGTTGTAGCTTTAACGGCCGATTACGGCACCGCGATTAAATTCCGGTAAAATTTCGCTTCGCGCAACGCTTCCAAAGCTATCTCACTAGCACCGCAACATGAGAAGGAGCAACTTTCTCTTCAGTCACTTCGCGAGAGGAAGCTTAGATCTAGGTGATAAGTGAGGTTTTACATTTGACGGATTTGAAACCCACCAACACTCGGTTTCGCAACAGAAGAAGAAGGAGAAAAAAAAGAACTCGGGAGGCAGGGAAAGGAAAATGTTTTCTCAGCTTTCTTGCTTTTTCATATATATATATATATATATATATATATATATATATATATAACTTACTTAATTATATATATATAATAC
>JBBPBQ010020323.1:41472803-41493976 GCA_037974755.1 Cicer yamashitae | reverse complement strand
TATCTTACTAATTTTCCAATTAATACATATATATATATATATATATATATATATATATATAAACCAAACCAACAAAAATCATACACATACACACATCACATTACTCACATCTCAAATTATTTTGATAAAAATATCTCCCCTCGTCGCAACTCAATTGACAGGTAAAATTTTCAGCAACCAGAGATATTTTTAACAAAACAGTCCGGTAATAAATTTCTCGTAACAAAAATAAATTATTCTACGACGAATAATTTTATATATATATATATAATGAACATATAACAAACTCTAATAAAATATGCTTTTGGCATTTAATTCACAAAATGAATTAAAATTGGGCTAAATGCCTCAACAATTTAACACCAAATATACTAAAATTGCATAAATTAGAGTTTGAAATTAAGGGTCTTACTCTACTACCCTCCAAAAAGAAGTTTCGTCCTCGAAACTTAAAGTAAGAGTAATATCCACACTAGGTTTCCACTCTAACTCAACATACATGCTAGAACTTGTTTCGTCCGACCTACTCGAAGAAAGCGCCGTCTATCCCTTCTCATAGGTTACTTAATAACTTTGCGCACTATCATAGCCAGTAAGACTCGCCCGTTCCACTCAACATGATTTTGTCTACTATCAACAAGAGATTGGGGATGATTAGTTCCTCAATTTGTCAATAAGTAGCCAACGATCATGATGATGGATTAGACCATCTTAACCCAACTCTAATAACGCTCCCTTCGACTTGGACTTAAAGTTATCCCGAGGCACAAGCGGTCTAACAATCTTCTCAAGGTCCATTGAGTTTCCCTTATTTTCCTATCGACGAAGTACAATCGCCCAAAACTATGTCACATAGCCTCATATACGTCTACTTGGTACGAAACATCCATTAGGTATCAAACCGAAACACTAAGTTTGACACTAACATTATGAGCACAAAACAATCATTACCACTGAGAACTCCCTGATTTCTCCATTGTCCACAAATCCTCGATTTTCTTTAGTCGCACAACTACATCAAACCACAGTGTTCTCATTAGAATGTTGGTCTAATTATAACCTTAATAATCACCTCTCAACATCCCATTGGTAATCAAAGTTTCCTCAAATATTTTCGACGAGATGCCAAGGTTATACCACCCACAACATACAAACTTCCTTCAGGTTTAGTGCTTCATTTCCAGAGTCACGTCTCCAACTAAAATCCAACTTGAATTTCATTCACTGGTTAAGACCTATATTTGTCTCATTCCTAACACCTTAAATTCACGTTTTCCTTCATACTTCGCAGTTCTAGATAAATCCAGAAATAATTTTCCTACATCTACTGCCAACATTCATTCTGATACTTCTCAATTCCACCGCGTCCTTTATTTGCAGCTTGATGATTATCTTTTCATTATGACAGGTCAAACACATTGTATTCACTCCATCACTTTTCCATTTATACAAACCTTAAATTTCCACCTCGAACCTTGATACATCTTCATTATTTTTGAAATCATTACTTAGCTTACTCTTGTATGTCTTTTTCCAAAAGTTGCTATCTCCTTTGACAGCCACAATTGGTACACACCATTGTGCGTCATATTTCAAAATATCATCCAACTTAACTTGATTTTCTTTTTTTCTTTCCTCTTACTATTAAACTTTTCTTCCTTCAGATAAGCTTGTCATCCTGGTCTTTACGAATTTCTTCAACAATTCAACAAAATTTTAATTCCTCCAAATTTTCACACTTCCTATGAAATATTCTACATCTGAAATATATCTCAAAACACTTTTCACCTCTACTGTCATTCAACCATCCATGTGGTCAACACCTAGAGTCCTTTATTTGCTTAGCTCATCTGTCAACATACTTCGTCTTGCTTCATTATAGTGATTTTAATAAATCAAGCCTTACTAGCTCCCACCAAAAAATTTCATTCCATGCTCAATTCTTCCCTACCAAACAAACATTTCACTCTTGTGATTGACGAACACAATAACGTACCCCTATGACATGCACTCAAGTAGTGCCTTTGAATTCATTGGCATACCCTTCTAATAACAATGTCTGATTTTCGGATGGATAATTCATTTCATGAATCCTTAATTGATATAAGCCACATAACCATGTGCTGCTCCTACAAGTTTCATGGCACGTTTACCAAAATTTGGTTCACTCGCTGGATTTTTCTTATTCATTCTCAATCTTCACCGAGGTACAAACTGGAAGAGTCCCAACAATGGAACGTCCTAAAGAACTCATTCTCATACATTCCCAATAAGCATCTCCTAAAGAATAATTATCTTTAAACTTCATCCTCATAACTTAGCAGTAAAATATCTCCAAGACCCACCTATCTTCCTCATCCATCTAGTTACTGAAACACTCATTCAAAATCTTAACGCTTGACTTCCCAAGAACAACAACTAAACCATACATCATTTGTTACATTTCTTCTTATTCACGCTATGTCATTGAATGAAATTATAAAATCTGATCCTTGAAATATTCAAATACTCATTACACTGTCTAAATTCATTCATATCATCTTCAGATACAATAAAAGGTCTTATTCATCATTGACTCTAACCGCCTTAGTAATCTCACTAATGAAAACTCTTCTAATCATAAACCAACATTATCAGTAAGTCTTCAAACACTTCCATAACATGAATCATTTATCACTTGTCTACCTCAACTCCCTCGATCATACAAGTTTAAGGTGTCACTTGGTCCTACATCCAACCTCATGGATTTTAAATCGTCGGCTTTAAGATCAACCATCTTAGGATCCAAAATCAAATATTGATTAATCTCTCTAACTTATCAAAATATTCACACTCTCCTAGTGTTTACCATCCTTTAATAGACACTCCCAGCTTACATTGCAACAATCTCTAAGTATTCCTGTACTCTGTACTTCCAATTCCACTTAATAGTAACATGTGGTTCAATACATCAAGTTTTAACTCCTTAGGTTTACCCGAACAACACTCAAAATTCACACTTACGCGTCAATACTTTCATCTAAAATCACTATCCATACTTATTTTCTCCTAAACCACACAGAGTTTTGTCACTTACCAACAAAATATATAGTCTCACTCCTTTAATCGTCATGAGACTCATACTCAACAATCTAAGTGACGAACCTAGTTTAATTCGAAGCTCGACCTTACCCCTCAAGGTATCGACTATTCCTCAAGCGTCCTTTGCCTAACCAAGGTAATATTCACCCCTAATGTGTAGCGCACCTTGTCTTCATTACAAGCCTCCTTAGTTGACACCTAAGCACCAAATGCTATTCCAAATGGAAGCCTCGTCTGCTCAACAATTCCATGGTGTTCACATCTCTTTGACAGTTATCAAACTTCATCCAGTCTCGTCCTGAAATCTACCAGGAAAACATCCAATACTTCTCTAAAAGAAAATCCATCCACTTAGATCTTTACTTGAAATCCCCTATGAGTCTCACACCAATAACATCTTCGAGTTATCACCAATAACATAGCCTCTGTATCCTTGGAACCACTTCATAAATCCCATGCCGTCATGATTCGCTTCAACCCTTTCTTTCCTAGACAGATACGTTTAAGGAATCTAGAGTGCCATAGGGCACGCTGTTTCGTATAAGAAACAATAAACTACTTAAGCATATCATGCTTGACCCAAGACAGCAAAACACAAAGCACACGTGAACTCCAGTCACTTGATTCCCCTAACCTCGACACTTGACCAACTTAGGACACCCAAATCACAGCCCCAAAGAAATTTAAACCAAAGCTTTGATACCACAATTGTAACACCCCGATTTTTAAAAGCATGAGTGTATTTTTTTTCTTCAAAATAAACTAAAATCAAATTGATAAAATACCAAGTTAAATCCATAAATGAAGAAAATATTTTGGGTAAAATATTTTAAGTCGTAACACAAACGACAAAGTCATAATTAATTACAAACAACGGAAATAGTTTTTGGAACGAAAATCCCAAGTATCCAAATATAAAATACACCGGCTAAATTAATCTGTCTCAAATACATAAGTTCCCTTTTTACAACAACAACCTTGAAATAAGGGAGGAAAATAAATAAAATTCTTAATTAAAACCCTAAGTTGATCATTAATCTATCTGAGGGTGACTGGGTACTGAGAATCCACGAGCGGCATCAAGCCCTAATGCTTTCAGTCACAAAACCAACCCATCGTTGTGCCACGCCTTAGGACAATCTTGTTTCTCGTTTGAGGGAAAATCCCAGATTTCCACAAAATTGTAAAGGGTCACCAACTGAAATTAACAAATACCACCATTTAAATTTTAAATGCACAAAATCACCATTCCACTTAGCATACATCTAGAAAGGGTTTGCATATGCTAAACATGCATCAACAAGGTTGAAAAATGAAGTTTCAGACAAAATTGCACTGTTGTATTCGAATACAACATATCTTTAGTCGAATACAGATGCGAAAACAGCAGAAAAACAACAAAAACAGCACAAACAACACAATTGTATTCGACTACAGCCTCCTTGTAGTCGAATACACTTGCGAAAACAGTGAAAAATCAAGCAGATTTTGTATTCGATTACAACCCCCTTGTATTCGAATACAATTGCAAAGTTAGTAACAAAATCCATTCAACTGTATTCGACTACAACCTCCTTGTAGTCGAATACACTTTTGAAAATGCAAGTCAGAGGCAAAAACAACTCAACTGTATTCGACTACAACCATGTTGTATTCGCATTCATCTGTAAAAATGAAAGATTTTTCAGTTTTGAAACACACCAAAGTCATTCAAACACTTTCAACACCCAATCAATCAATCACAACACCAAATACGGCACAATTCACATACCACAATCAAGTACGCATATACAACCATCATCGTATATCAAACATGACTCGCTTGCCAAACACCCTAATGTAATGCGTGTATACCAATGCATATGACATTGTTACGTGGCCCATCCGGTCACCACCATCACCATGGCCCATCCGGTCACCATGTACTATGAAATGCATTATCTCGTGGCCCATCCGGTCACCACTACCACCATGACCCATCCAGTCACCATGTACTATGAAATGCATTATCTCGTGGCCCATCCGGTCACCACTATCACCATGGCCCAACCAGTCACCATGTACTATGAAATGCATTATCTCGTGGCCCATCCAGTCATCACTATCACCATGGCACCATCGCGGTCACCATGTACTATGAAATGCATTATCTCGTGACCCATTCGGTCACCTTTACCACCATGGCCCATCCGGTCACCATGTACTATGAAATGTATTATCTCTTGGCCCATCCGGTCACCACTATCACCATGGCACCATCGCGGTCACCATGTACTATGAAATGCATTATCTCGTGGCCCATCCGGTCACCACTATCACCATGGTCTATCCGATCACCATGTACTTTGAAATGCATTATCTCGTGGCCCATCCAGTCACCACTATCACCATGGCCCATCTGGTCGCCATGTACTATGAAATGCATTATCTCGTGGCCCATCCGGTCACCACTACCACCATGGCACCATCGCGGTCACCATGTACTATGAAATGCATGAGCATACTCTGACTCTTGACCCCACAATCATTAAGTAAATGCAGCGATTAAAAGATTCCCCATTTTTAATGCTCATTTAACACTAATGATTTTCACATTTAACACAGAGCATACTCATACATATAATCCTCAAATCAAAGGAAATTCAAATCACCATATACACCAATTTCATCAATTCATTTCACACCAAATCAAAATCCACACATAAATTACATTTATTCAAAACTCCACATCCTCAAACATAAGGCAAATTTTCACATTCATAATATTACCCATAAACACATCAATCACACCAAGTAGAAATCACCACCACCCACACCTCAAAACTCATTAAATTCAATTTCACCATTTCACCCATAAAATGCATTAAATTCATTTCCCACAACATTACACCTTAAACCCATCAAATTCATTTTCCAAAATTTTCAACAATAACACACCAAATCAAAACTCCAAATTGTTAAACATAAACCACCAATTTCTTTTCCACAACTCACATAAAACCCATTAAATTCCTTTTCCCCAATTTCACACATAAACCCCATCAAAATCAAACCCCACAAATACACATATAGAATCCTATATGCAAGCTAAAAATTTGGAAGGAGCCCTTACCTTCGTTGTAGCTTTAACGGCCGATTACGGCACCACGATTAAATTCCAGTAAAACTTTGCTTCGCACGATGCTTCCAAAGCTAGCTCACTAGCACCGCAACGTGACAAGGAGCAACTTTCTCTTCAGTCACTTCGCGAGAGGAAGCTTAGATCTAGGTGATAAGTGAGGTTTTACGTTTGACGGTTTTGAAACCCACCAACACTCGGTTTCGCAACAGAGGAAGAAGGAGAAAGAAAAGAACTCGCGAGGCAGGGAAAGGAAAATGGTTTCTCAGCTTTCTTGCTTTTTCATATATATATATATATATATATATATATATATATATATATATATATATATATATAAACCAAACCAACAAAAATCATACACATACACACATCACATTACTCACATCTCAAATTATTTTGATAAAAATATCTCCCCTCGTCGCAACTCAATTGACAGGTAAAATTTTCAACAACCAGAGATATTTTTAACAAAACAGTCCGGTAATAAATTCCTCGCAACAAAAATAAATTATTCTTCGACGAATAATTTTAACTGGATCTAAAAATATATATATAATGAACATATAACAAACTCTAATAAAATATGCTTTTGGCATTTAATTCACAAAATGAATTAAAATTGGGCTAAATGTCTCAACAATTTAACACAAAATATACAAAAATTGCATAAATTAGAGTTTGAAATTAAGGGTCTTACAATAATCTTCATTTCAAAAATAAATTAAAGGTGTTAAGGAGGAGAGAGAAGTGGATGCATGGTGTCAAGAATGAAGGAATGTACATTATCTCCTCTCTTAATTGGTTGAGACAAGGACATAAAGTTACATTATGTCAAGACAACACCATGAATTGTCATAAAATCTTGTCATGAAGAAGAGTAAAAGAAATGAGTCAAGTCACAATTTTTTTCTAAAGATGGATGGACCAAATAAATATTTTCAAAACACTTATACATGCTGAGTTTCACTAACTCTACTATCTTCTAAAATAAATACTTATTTGGTCGAAAATAAAACTAATAAACAATATAACTTCTATAAATTCTAATTTAATTAAATAATTCAACAAATATTTCTATCAACTAAAGTAAATCAAGCAAGACAAGAATATCACTGCAGGCCACACATAACAATATAAAACAAACATATCTAACACATAAATTTCATGATTATCGAAACTAATCAAATAAACAAAATACACAATAGTCCATTTAGAAAATAATCACGTCATAAATTGTCCCCATGTAATTATCACGCCAAAACAATTAATTATAATTATTCAGGTAAAATTGAGGGTGATAAAATTTAATTTAATTTATTTACACATAGAATAATTATTAATTAAATAATAAATCATGACAATTACTAAAAAGACACATATAATATATATATATATATATATATATATATGTATATATGAAAATATTAGGGTGTTACACTACAAGTCAAGAAACACAAGAAAAGGGGGTTTGAATTGTGTTTCCAGTTTTTGAAAATATTTTGAATTGCTTAAAAGTTGTAGTGATAAAATTGAAATGATAAAATAAATGACTCGGAAATTTTATCCTGGTTCACTACTAACTTAGTAGCAACGTCCAATCCCTTCCTTTGAAGGAATTAATCCACTATATTTAGAACTTACCGTTGAACACTTGGTTATTCATAATGATTGTGTTCAATCTTCTCACTTCCAACTTTGTACCATCAAGTTGTTAAGGAAAGGGCAGCCACTACCAGACTGAGTTTACAAGTTCTAACAAGTCTTCTCAACTTTCAGCTTAGTGTCGTCAAGCCGTTGAAGAACACAATCAGCCACTACTGGGCTCGGTTACAAACAAAAAGAATGTTTATGGGCTTCAGAGTTTTCTCTCTAACTAGAGGCTGTATATATATTAGACTCTTAGATTTTTCTTACTCAAACACTTAGATAAATTTGACAATTTTCTAACTCATTTGTTTTGCTTGCTGATTTGAGATTGTTTCACTTTAAAAGAATGTTGCAAGTTATAGTGATCAGTTGTATCGTTTAAATTCAGAATCGGGTTCTATTTATAGAAGTCTTTGCAGCATTACCTTTGTCCTTCAAAGTATAGTTAAATTTCCTTCAAGGAATGGCCTTGTGTCCTCATGGTATGGTCTGTTTGTCCTTCGGCATCATGTTTCATTGTCTTCCAAAATAAATCTATTGAGTTCAATTCTAGTCGTTGAGAATAAAATTGAAACTTACAATTTTTCCAAGTGTTTTTGGAATTCAGTTTTAGATGAAATAGAATGTACTAGACCCAAAAGTATGAACACCAGAGGCATGATTATTTTTTTTGCTTGCTGATTTGAGATTGTTTCACTTTAAAAGAATGTTGCAAGTTATAGTGATCAGTTGTATCGTTTAAATTCAGAATCGGGTTCTATTTATAGAAGTCTTTGCAGCATTACCTTTGTCCTTCTAAGTATTGTTAAATTTCCTTCAAGGAATGGCCTTGTGTCCTCATGGTATGGTCTGTTTGTCCTTCGGCATCATGTTTCATTGTCTTCAAAAATAAATCTATTGAGTTCAATTCTAGCCGTTGAGCATAAAATTGAAACTTACAAATTTTTCCAAGTGTTTTTGGAATTCAGTTTTAGATGAAATAGAATGTACTAGACCCAAAAGTATGAACACCAGAGGCATGGTCTCTTGACCAGAAGCAGGAACACCATAATCATGTTTTCTTTACCAAAGACAAGAGCAACCAGAGGCATGATTATTGGACGAGAGGCAAGAACACTAGAGGCACGATTACTGGACCAGAGACAAGAGCAATCAAAGGCACGATTACTAGATCAAAGGTAACAACCAGAAGCATAAGTAAATGACGAGAGGTAGTCAACCAGAGGCACTGACTATATTAGAGCATTGACTTTTACCATATGCGTTGACTTTTTCCCAACTTTGACTTACTGGTGTTGACTTTTACAATAATGTTACAAGAGGCATCTTATCATAGGCGAGAAAGTTAGATGCTTGCTTCATCTCTAGAGGAAAATTATCAGAGGCATCTGGTTAGAGACAACTTGATCATAAGCTTGATTGCTTCACTAGAGGCAGACTTTCCCAAAGTCTGTTTTGCTTCATTAGATGCAGACTTTCCTAAAGTCTATTTTGCTTCATTAGAGGCAGACTTTTCCAAAATCTCTTGACCAAAGGCAAATCCCAAAGTCTCTTCACCAGAGGCTTCCCAAAGTCTCTTCACCAGAGGCTTCCCAAAGTCTCTTCACTAGAGGCAGACTTTCCCAAAGTTAGGTTTGCTTCATCTAAGGTAGACTTCAACAGATGCACTGAGAGCAGAGCTGAATCAGAATCAGATGCAGTCTTGGCAAACCTTCTTGTACCACCAGAGGCAGAGACAAAACCAGAGGCAGTCTAATGCTTTGTATCATCAGAGGCAGTGTTTTAGAGGCATTTTTTTTCTCAATTTTGAATGCGGAATTTTCATGACTTTTTGACCAATTCATTAGAGGATATATCCTAATATCCTACAGTTTTGTTTGTGGTTTTGGAATGTACACTTAAATAAAACATTAGTACCTAAAAATGTTCCCACAAACTGATTTTGTTATCATCAAAACAAGTAGGACCTTTTGTACTTGAAACCAATATTGTTCTCACAGTCAAGTCTTCTCAACTTCCAACTTGAAAAATCTACAAGTCGTTGAGGCAGAATAACCACTACTGGGCTGGGTTACAAAAGGGTGAAACTGGATTCTAGTTTGCTTCTTCTAAGTGAATTTATTACAATGAATTACACACTAAAACAGAACACTAAGCACTAAGTGATACAAGATATGAACGAGTATTTTTGCTAAACTAAAACCTTGAAACTGAATACTTAGAGAATTTTGCGTTCAAGATTTTTTGAGTTGGTGTGTTGTGTTATTCTTCTTCAGAATTTATCCCTTTATATAGCATGAATTAGGGTTTCAATACTTTCCTAAACAAATTATGAGTGTATCTTCCTTGCGTGAGGTCAGCATAGATCTTCACAAAAAATAAACCACGATAGATATGGTTTGGGAATATGGCTGTTGAAGCTTAGTTAATTCCAAAACGAATCTTCAACCAAATCTTCTAGAATGACTATGTGCGAGAATGTCCAGATAGTGCTTGAAAATAATTCTCCTCGAATCTTCTAAGCGTATCTTCCTTGTGCGAGGTCAATAGAGATCTTCCCAAAAAAATAAACCTTGATAGATATGGTTTGGGAATATGTCCATTGAAGCTTGATTAATTCCAAAATGAATCTTCAACCAAATCTTCTAGGATGATTATGTGCGAGAAGGTCCAAATAGAGCTTGAAAATAATTCACCTTGAATCTTCTTTCATACGTGTGTTTAAGAGCAGTGGGGACATATCAAAATCTGTTCTTGGATCATCATAATCATGAAAAAACTCAGTCTTCATCAGAGTGTTGACTTTCCATCAGAGACATTGACTTTTTCAACAGAGCCATTACTTGGTTCAAGTAGTCAAAGGCAAAACTGCATGACTTAGAATTAGTGGCATGGGCAACATCACCTTGTTGCCTCTTCAAAGTATGTTGGGTTTCAGAGGAAACATCGTGGAACAAGTTGTCGTCTTCGGAGCGAGCGGAAAATGAGCTTAAGAGGCAACTTGAATAGAAGCTTCAGAGTTACTGCATAGGCGCTTCAGATGCATGCTTCAAACTTCAAAGGCATGTTTCAGTCTTCAAAGGTAGATGTGCAAAAGCTTCAGAGGCACACTTGGCAGACCCTTTAGAAGCAAATCTTCAAAGGCAGATTCACGAAAACCACAACGCATGTAATAACTAGAGTTTGAATATTGCGTTGACTTCCTTTGACTTCACTTTACTCTGATGTCTTTGTTTCTTCTAACATCTTTATTTCCTTGGACATCTTTAGTTCCCCTAATATTGTTTCCTCTGTTTCCTAGTTTTATTTATTGCACACTCAATGAAATCATTAGTGCAATAAATGGTTCTCAAAAAGTACCTTTGTTATCATCAAAACATGATGAAGAAATTGTTCCTAGAACCAACCTGGTTCCAAACACTTATTCTCTCGTAGATAGGCTTGAAGCCATAAGGCTACTTTTATGTTTCGTGTGTGTTTTATGCTTCAAACTTTACCAAATGGATGTGAAAAATATTTCCCTAAATGGTTTTATAGAAGAGGAAGTGTATGTCTCTCAACCTCCCAGTATTGAGAAATTTGATTACCCGAATCATATTTTTAAACTTAAAAGAGCTTTATATGCTCCCAGAGCTTGGTATGAGCACCTAAGCAAAATTTTAACCGAAAGTGGCACATTTATATGTCAAGCCAAGTACTACAAATAATTGTTAAAAAGGTTTGACATGGACAAATGCAAATCCATTTGCACACCAATGGACATAAATAGCACATTGAATAAAGATGAGTCTGAGATTGATGTAGACACATCATGATATCGAGGTATGATCGGTTCATTACTTTATCTCACTACTAGTTATCCTGATATCATGCATAGTGTTTGCATGTGTGCATGTTTTCAAGCTAACCCAAAAGAGTCTCATCTAAAAGCGCCCAAACACATTTTTAGATATCTTATGGGGACACCTTAGTTGGGACTTTGGTATTGCTAAGGGGGTGTCGAAGCCTTAGTAGGATATACTGATTCTGATACCCCCATAGGAGCCTTAGTGAGACTTTTCATTTATTTGGAAATATTCTTATTTTATGGCATAGTAAAAAGCAAGTTAATCTTGCTATATCTACTGTTGAAGCCAAATATGTAGCTGTAACTAGTTGTTGTGCTCAAATTTTATAGTTAAAGCAACAACTACGTGACTATAGTGTGACAATGGATCACATTCCATATGAGATAACACTAGTGCTATAAATCTTACTAAGAATCCAGTTCGCAATCTGTAACACCCCGACCATTACCATTACCGGCGATGCTACCTCACGACCTTCTCGTCCCCCTATCCACCTGGTGGAAATAACGAGTTTTTTCCTTTCGTGGGATTCGAGCCCGGTACCTGAGGGATAAGTACCGCCTCCACACAGTCCCACTACCAACTGAGCTGCTGGCTCAATTGGTAGTGAGACTGTGTGAAGGCGGTACTTATCCCCCAGGTACCGGGCTTGAATCCCACGGAAGACAAAAACTCGTTATTTCCACTAGGTGGATAGGGGGGACGAGAAGATCGTGAGGTAGCATCGCTGGTAACGGTAATGGTCGGGGTGTTAGACAATCTAGAACTAATCATACAGATATAAGGCATCATTTCTTAAGAGATCATGTAGAAAAAAAAAAAGATTGCATTTTTGAACATGTAGACACTTCAAACCAACTTATTGATATTTTTACCAAGCATTTGGGAAATGAAAGCTTTTTGAAAGTTAGAAATGACTAGGGTATTTTGAATGTGTCATGCATTGAGTAGGACATGCATCTTGCATATTTATTATCTTGACTAACCATTTAAGGAGTCAAATCTCATGGATTCTACCTTGGTAATAATTCAATCTCTATCTTATATGTGCTTTGGGCTTGAGTATGTGTTCTAGTTGCTATTTTAAGCTATTATGTTGCCTTATGTTAGTGTTTTGGAGTTGATTTTGTATCAATTCTTTGTTGTGTGTATGTTTTGGTTATTTGATTCCATCTTTTGCATCTCTATGCTTTATGCATTGTAATTCATTTTTTACGTAGTTTGGATTGTATGGTAGAATGATTTAATTGTTGATTTTGTGATTGTTATTTTCTTTTTGATAATGTCAAATAGGTAGAAAGAAGCATTGCAAAATTGTCTAAAGGATTAAAGATTACTTAAAGTTTGTTCATGCTTTTACACTTACCAAGTTTTGCAAAAAGTTCCAATTATCAAAACGGGGGAGATTGTAATTGTAAGGTGTATCCTAGTTAGTTTTGTCTTAGAATTAGTGTTGTGAGTGATATCAACTTGTTTAATCTAGATGGTTCTTTGAGTGCGTGTTTTGTTGATTCTCATTCTCTAGCTCTTCCATAGACTACTTGGTCAAGAAAGAATGCATAAGAAAGAACTTTTTATCATGAATAAGCTTATTTACACGTGTTTTAGCATGTATTAAGTTACAAGCATGATCATATTGCTTTTATGACCTTTGAAACTCATTTCAAATCTTTTTCTAAGTGTTTCTAACTTTGTAAATCGACTTACCCACTTATGAATCAACTCATGAACTTCAAAAACTTAGTTTTTGAAGTCCAAAGACTGTGAATTGACTCACAGAGAACGTGAATCGACTCATTAGCAAGGCATAGAGTTATTTAAGTCGACGCACAGTTGTATGAGTCGACTCATACAACTTCAGACTTCATTTCTAGTTTTTTCAATCAATGTGGTTATTTTTCTTAATACTCGTTTTTCATTGGGTTACCTCTTTCATGCATCATATAAAAGGTTTTCTCATCATTTTTAAAGACAAGAATAATTTCATACATTCTTCATAGTCAAGCATTGAAGATCATATCATAGATTTAAAACTTTTTCTTAATCAAGTCATTTTGAATTCTAGTAGGGAAGCGATAAACAATAGCGAGGATATATTGTTTGTTGGAGTGTCTATTTCGGATAGGATTCTTTGAGGGGCATCGTTAGATTACGTAGTGAGGGTTTAAGAAGGTGTTCTTCATAAAATTCCTTGAAGGGTTTCTAGGTCTCTATCTTGCAAGAGTGAAGTGTGATCTTCATCTTGAAGATAAGTTGGTTTTTCTTTCTAGAATTTGGAGGGAGTTTCAAGGTTATGTGTAGAAGAGTGTCTAAGAAAGAAGGAATTTTGTGTACAATTTTTTGTAACTTCCTCCAAAGGAATCTGTAAGCATTCATAATCATAATAAAGGAAGAAAACTCTAATTCTTTTGAATAGGGACAAGATGTACTCTACGAGTGAGAACGAAGTAGAGGTACCTATATAAATCGTCGCTTGAATCTCTCTATATCTAACTCTTTAATTTCTGCATTTTTACTTTGTTCTTGATTTTCTATTTTCTTTTGGAATTTGGTGGTAAATTCTATTTTGGTGCAAATTGATAGAAAAATTGCTAAAAGAATTTTCTGTTTTAAAATCTTGTCTTGGTTTCGAATGTTGGATAAAATTCTGTTTTGAACAATGCAATTCAATATCTTAGTCTTGATTTAATTTGACGAAAATATGATATAATAGTGTTTCTATTGATTAAGATTTATTGAGTCATTATTTTATGATCTTTGTCATACTTGATTGAAGTGCTAAAACCGTTTTTATAAACTACTTCAATCAATTTTTTGTTTTCTTGTATAAGTTTCTATTAATTTTTTTATGTTTACTTCATATACCATAATCAAATCAATTTGAATATTCTTTGTGCATATTCAATTAGTCACTTTAAAATATTTTTAATTTCTCTTGTACGACTTGAAAGTTTTCAAAACTATTTTTTAAAAATATCAAACTCTATTCAACTTCCCTTCTAAATTTTATTGTAGATTATTTCGTGAGTCACAAGTTCTAGAGAAGTTTAAAAGTACATGTGTATAAATGAATATTATTAAATGTTAGTAGTTGAGAGAAGTTTGTAGAACTCTTCTTTGGAGTTTATAAATAAGAAAGTTGTCATCTCAAGTCAAGCAAGTCAAGCAAGTCAAACAATAAAATCTATTCTTCTCTCAAATATTGTCTCTTCTTCAACGTCTCCTAAAAGTTCACCGTAACATTTTCCTTACCAAGACACATGTAAAAAGAATTAAGTTCTTCGTACCATTTTCCTTTACCAACACACATGCAACCAGTATTACATAATGCTATGATAGAGGAATAAAGAATAAAGAAAAAACATGGTCCTTTACCATTATAAGTAGGGGGTGTACAAAATATTCGATTACAAGTCCAAACCACAAATACATCCATAACTGATTTTAAAAAATCGGATATTTGCAAGTGTTTTTGTAATTAGATATTTGCAGACGGTGGTGGTTGCTTTTTATTTTTTATTTATTTTCTATATCTGGTTTTGTGAAATGGATGTTCGTCAATATCCACATCCATTTTGTGAAACAATCCTTCTTGATCTCTAACTTTTAAACTGAGAGATTATGGAACATTTTGAAAAATCATAAATTTCTCTACTCTAGAGATTCGTTCCTCAAACCTTCTAATTTTTTCGTTCTCAGATTTTCGCATACAGATCTCATCCCCCTTTTTAATCTTAGATCTCCAGCCAAAGCACATAGTTCATCGGCGGAGGATACAGAACTAGGAAGAATTTTTTTTCTCTCAAGAAGACGAAACCCATAAAAATTGAAAGGAGGAACCTGCTAGGTTTATTTCGGTATTTGTGTGTTTTTTCTAAAAATCGAGTCTGCTCCTCATTGCTTAATGTAGCACTCATATGACCGATTAGCAAAATTCATAGAAAGAACGTGGGTATTTTAGTTCCTTATAATGAGTAAATAAGCCAAAATAAAGTAAAAAAAGATATTGATTGAATAGCAAGATAAAGCAAAATAAAGAAAGTGATAGAAAAGAGAAACACAAAATCAATTTATTTTAATTCACCACCAACAAGTTACGGTTAGAATGACAGATATAATAAGTCAAAATTCAAAATTAATTTATTACATCGGTTAAATTTGAACTAATTTAACAAGTCAATTCAAAATTGATTTATTATATCAGTTAAATTTGAACCAATCTAACAAGTCATATTCAAAATTTAACTAAATTTCATATTTCCTTCATTATAGCAATTAATAAATCAACTAAATATCAATTGCATCGTAGCATTGTCACAATAAATAAGTAGAACCAGAACACTAATGTAATTATAGACAAAATCGAATTGAACATGCCCCGACCCAAGGAGTCACATGATGGCATCAACTATGTTGACAATACATTATACTTAACATGAAAACATAAACAAATCACAAGTCTGAGTATACATAAACGATAGTAATAATTTTAATAATCAGGATTAACACAAAAAGATTCATATGAATTAACACAACCAGATCACTTGAATGATTACTATTATTCACCGTCCTTAGCCAAAGAATTCATTGTTTGTTGCAAGCACGAAATCAGCACAACAATTTAACGCATTAGCGCTCAAGAAACCATCACAAAGCTGAATGAAACACCTATTCAAAACTTAAACCAATAATTAACATTTAAAAAACACAGTGACTAATCAAAAATTATCATAATAACTCATAAAATAAAAACACACAACAAACAATTTGACTCAAATTATTGAATAATAATGACTTAATACAAAATGCTTTAATCATGAGAATATGACAGATTCAGAGGTACTGCAGCACCTGAACTTGATCAAATTAGTGTTGATCTAGGCATCTAGCAAGTTCAATTTTAGCTTAATTTGTCACATGTATATATGATTTTGTCCTTCTATAATAGCAAATTTATGTTACACAATTACTTACAATTTTTTCTGCAATGACATGCGCATCTTCTGATGAGTAATCTCCCGATGGCTTTTGTCGGGCTCTATTCCACTTTTCATGGCGTGATGGTGGAGATGGAGGTGCAACTATTGAATTTCCAGATGATTCTTGTCTTTGTTTTAATTTTTCATTCATCAATCTTTCAGTAAGCAACTCATATCCCTCACGAGACATTAGGTGGGGGTATCTATACTGTAGGAAAATATCACTACCAAAACAAGAGTGAAATTCAAAGAAAATATCAATAAGTTTATTCACACAAATCATCCACAACAAGAGACATCAATGTTAGTTAATAACAAAACAATATCCCTTCTTTGAACAGATCAATAAGTGTATCCAGCTTAATGAAATCGAGAGTTCCTCTACCTATTACAAGCACAAAAATGATATGAGTTTATACATTAGAATTTGAAAAGAAGTAAAGCAACATAATAACTAACCACATGTCATGTACCATACTATAAAATAAACATGAGCCCTTATAAATGTTAAATTTCAAAGCATGACATTAAGTTGCAACAACTCACGTCAAACAACAAAATAGGTTACACATTGAGCACATATAAAAATAGTTATTATTCATTATATAGTTGCATTTTCAAATCAATGCAAGAGTGATTATGCATCAAACATGGCTCGTCGTTGAAAGAGTAATGCTGCAAACATGCTACTTAAGGGATCAACGCATGCTCATTGCTGAAAGAATTCACAGGTGGATAACTTGAGGGATCAACATGTCTAACGTTTATAACATAAAGAACAAAATGAAACGAATAAAAATTAAGGGACTAAAAGTGTAATTTAGCCTTTAGTAAAACGAAATTTATACCTGAGATAAGATGTCATTGCAGCCATCTTGGTGCAAGCCACAAATAACACTTGAAGCCTTTGGTAAGTCTGCAACCAACATTCATAATTCAAAACAAATACTAAACCATCAAATGGTAGATAATCAGGTAGTCTTAAAACATAATATAGATCAAATAAAATAACTTCCTCAGACATCATAATGGCTTCAATATATCAAAATAGCATATCAGTTTCAGGTAGTGTATAGGAAAATAGCATTCTTATCCACCTCCATCACCACCATCATCAGGATTTGTTCCTGTCACAAATCCTCAGTTTCAGCCTCCACCTTAAAACACAAATTCTCAATCTCAAGGTAGTTTGTGTAGCTAAAACTGGAATTCTACAAACACTTCAAACAACATTGGATTATGCTTATGGAACAAAGAGTGTAGATTGTTCACAAATACAACAAGGTAGAAACTGTTACAATCCATACTCACTTCAAAACCATGCTGCTTTTGCATTCAATAGTTACTACATAAAGAATCATCAACTTTATCAATTAGTAATCCTGCAACAACTTAATCCTGCATCAATTTGTGTGATCTACACTTAAGTTGAATCATTATTTATCTTCATTTCTTGACTCTTTCTAGTAATCCTTTCTTTCAACTTCTCATATACACTCAACTTTATCTAATGCTTTAATTATAGTTTTAAGTAGGCCACAACATAAATTTTACAGGTGCAAAAGGGGTAATGTAATCAACCAGTAAATCTGTAAATGCATAAACCAAATGCAGCACCTTTCTACTCTCAATTTTAAAATCAGAAAGAAAAAAACTTGACTACATTAACAATAAAGCTCGACTTCAAACGATCGAGCTAATAATTATACAATTCAAGAAGAAATCACACTTGATATTCAAGTAATGGTTTCACACACTTTGTTTTGCAAGAGTCTTCGAGATATCTCTTCTGGTCCACAAGTTCCTCGTCAGCCCTAAATTAATAATAAAATCCAATGATAAACTATAAGCAACAAACAGGTTCCAAGATGTACCTTTATTTCACAAGCATGCACACTAATCATTTGAAACCAAACCATAGTTATTAATGTGACAAATTACAATTAGCACTTACGCAGGAAATACAAAGCAAAAAATATATAGACAAAGCTCATCCAACCAGGTGAAAGGAAACAAACAGGAATATCAAACATTTAAACCGATGAACACAAATGAAAAATTACATAGACAAAGCTCATTCAACACAAATGTTGAATACTGACTAGTAGCAATAATTAATATCACCCAGCTAAACCTAACAAGCACTCTTAATATCATTTCTAGGATTGGTGTAACCCAATCTCACAACAGGTCACACCAAAAAAGATGAAAATAATTAGAACAATTAGGTTACATTGAAATTATTTTAAACCATTTTAGATTAATAAGAATAATTACTAAATGTTAATAATAAGAACAATCCTTTACTGGATTTCTTAACTCTTTTTGATCACTTGACCTTGAAGGTGACAAAACAAAGTCATTCCAAATAGAACCAGGTTCCATTACTGGATTAGGTTTCTTGTGAAGTTCACATATGGAATCAGCTTTATCATTCACTTCTTGTATATCATGCACTTTTGATCATACGCCTTTATATAGAAAACTTCAAAGCAATTAGGGTTTCTTGACTGATGCAATGATTTGCATAAATTTCAACCGTAAAATATGAATCATATCACTCTTCAAAAATGTAAGACCGTATAAAATTAATTTATAGTTAAGTATTTTTAGTTATGTTTTGTACTTAAAGTGTGTTGTTGTGTATGTGTTTGTACCAAGAGACAGTTTTGTCGCTTTCAAGTTTTAAAATATCTCCGATTTTGACGAAATTTCTTATTCAAGTTCTTGGATGGTTTGAGACTTTATTTATGTATGAGAAATATATTTGGAGTGAAGAATATTAAATTTTATTATTTTAATAATCAAATCAATTTCATCGTAAAAAATAAAAGATAAAAAAATAATTATTGACAAATATTTTACGAGTAGTAACTTATAGTTAGATTTACCTGCGAGCTAAGTTGCGATGAGGGTAAAAAAAATTATAAAGTAGATTTAAAAGTGAGTGATGTGTGTAAGAGAGATTAGATGTGTAATGATGTATTTAGGAAAATACCTAAGTATTTTTTAGGGACTAATATTGAGACCATTTGTTTGATATTGAAGAAAAAGTGAGAAAAAAATAATAATAAAAGAGCCTTCCTTTTATAAAGGAACTTGTGGTCTTCCATTTTTACTACTCTCATTTTTTCTCTCATTTTATTCCCTCTCTACAAACACCAAACCCTCACTCTTCACCTCCATTTTTGGGTTTAAAGGAAGCTTCAAACTCAAAAAAATTTCAACTACAAAGTTATTCTATTACTTGAGAGGATCCCAAAGAGCTAAAGATTGCTAGGTGAGAAATTCATTTCTTCTCTACCTCACCCACGAGAACTTAAGTTATGGAAGTAAAATGGAGTTTGGTTTTTTGCTTAAATGTTTTATATAAAATGAAATTAAGGTTGTTTGTAACTTGAATAACAAGAAAAGAAACTAAACCCCAATTTTTTTATGAAGGCGAAAATGTATGTGTAGATTAGGTGAAAATTTTATTTTTGAATATGTTTGAGCAATGCAATAATAATTTTTTTTGAAATAAATGAGTTTGAATTGTTGACAAAATTTTTTAATAAGTAATTTGAATTAGTGAAGTTAAGAAAAATTTTGGTATTTGTGTTTAAGTGTTAACTTTTGGACTAAAATGACTTTTTGTGCGTTAATGTGTTTGGAAACAAAGTGGTGAAATCTTTTTAAACTCAATTGTGAAATAAGAGCTTTGGAATAAACTTGTGATTTCAAATAAAATTCATTTGAGATCAAATATGTAATATTGAGAAAACGTGTTTAAAATCCTATATTTAGGTAATTAGACCCTTGAATCTCGAAAAAAAATCCAGACAAGGTGTTTAAAATCCTATGTTTAGAAAGAAAAAATTTACTATGAAAATCGGAGTGTTACATCTTTAATTAGCGTTCAATAATTGTCTTCACAATTGATTCAGCGTATTTTGATAAAAATCATAAGAATTTTAGAGGATGATCTCATCGATGGATGTCATTTAAATTTCTTTAATCAGAGGATAAGTTTAACTTTGATGAGTAGAAGGTGTTGTGTTGTTGACTTCTTCAAAGTGTTGAGCTTAGTAGATTGACCTTTAGACCATTGACTTTAAGCATAACATTGAATTTAGGAGAATGTTGACTTTGGAGATCAAATTGAGTTGTCGAATATTTCAAATGCATGTATTAGAGTGAGCTTGCATTAACCAGATTCAATATAGGCGTGTTGAGAGCATGTTGATCAGTATCAGACAAATAGAACATTTATTAAAGTCACATAGCATTGCCTTAATTTGATTATTTTCTTTCTTTGTTCGATGAAGGATCCAACAAGGAGTCTTTAAAACACATACATTAAATAGTATGCACACTTAAACAAATTCATTAAAACATAAATTGTTCTCAAAAAATTATTTAATTATTTTGAACAAAAAATTATTTAATTATCATCAAAATAATTGGATTTTTTCCAAATATATCCCTTTTTTTTTTTTTTTTTTTTTTTTTTTTTCC
>JBBPBQ010020323.1:41437516-41467775 GCA_037974755.1 Cicer yamashitae | reverse complement strand
AAATAAAAATAAAAATTGTGATCATATAAAAATCAATGCTTACAAATATATATATATATATATATCAAATCAAAGTTTACAAACAAATATATTATACTTTTTATAGAAAGAAAGTATTTTATAATGATTGAATGTTTAAAATAAAACAAAATGTATATAAACAATCACTCATCTTTTTTTAACTTTATTTTTTTAGAGTAAAAATCACTCGTATTTTATTACAAACTTTTATACTGTTTTCATTCTAAATATTCCTTTTTTTACGATGCCAACTTACAAATATTAAAAAAAAAATCCAGATTGATACATTTATATACCTACCATAAATATCATCTTTGATATATTTAAAAAATTTAAATTGATATAAAATTTTACAAATTAAATTAACGCAACCGTGAGTTATATTCTAGTTTGGTGATTATATCTAAACTTTAATGTTGGCAATTATAAATATTGGTTTAAGAATCAAAGTCCGAATAAGGAATGCTTTGGTTAATTGCTAGCAACCTTTTTGTATAATGGGTCACGGTAGATTACTAAAATGTGATTGTACACTGAATTTCAAGTTTTCATGCTTTATCGTTTCTTGAATTTCATAGCTATTGTCTTTTCTAAACGTTAATAAACATTTCAATTTTAAAGTGAAATATGTTTAAGATAAAAAAAATATATATTGTAGGTAATTCAAGATATATAGTGCAAGTGAAATATATATTTCTTTTAAGTAATTAATTTGTGAAATATAATCTTTTAACTTAAATATGAGTGAAAAATATTTGTTCAATATATAAATTATATAGTAAATTATAATTAATGTATGATGATTTTTTTCAAAATTTATCTAAAAGATATTCAAGAGATACAATACTAATGAAAAACACATTTCCCTTTTAGCTAATTGATTCACAAAAAAAATATTTTTTTAGCTAATTGACTAAAGACAAATTTTTGTCCTGTTTATGGTTTATACAATAATTATAATTTTCTTTTAGTTTTATCTAGAAGATATTCAAGAGAAACACTACTAATAAAATACATATTTCTCTTATAGTCAATTGATTCGTGAAACATCATCTTTTAAGTAAATAATTAGTAAAAATATTTGTCTCGTGATGATTTATATAGTAAATTATAATTAGTGTATTATAATATTCTTCAAAAACTTATATAGAAAATATTCAAGAGACACACTACTAATAAAATAATAATTCTATTTTAACTAATTGATTGTTGAAAGACTGTATGTTAATAAATAAATCAATGAAAAATATTTGCCCCATATATAATTTATGTAGTAATTATAAATTATAATAAGTGGTAACCACTTTCATCTTTTATTTTGTCTTCTATAAAGTAGTGTTCGAGTTTGATACAAATTTTTAAAATATGGTGTAACTACTTATGACACCGTACTTTTTTTGCACGGGCCCTTAGAGCATCTTCAACGGTGAGGGTCCATTGTGCTACGTCATCAAGTAACTCATTCATTTTTTACTTTAACGGGTGAACTTAACATGAGTTCATTAAATAGGGTCCACGGTACAATATCAATTCATTCATTTTTCACGGTTTAACAACCACAACTTTAATTTATGCACTAATAATTTATTTATATTTAATTTTATTACAACTTAAATATTAATTTAAATATTTAAATTAATATTATTATACATTATTTTAATTTAAGTTTAAAATAAAATTGAACTTAAATATTTATAACAATAATAAAAATTTTAAAAAAAAAGGTAACGGTTATATAATAATAATTATTATTAATAAATTAAAAAGAAGTTAACGATCATAAATTAATAAAAAAATGTAACCGTCATAAATTTATTATTATTAATAAATTAATAAAAAGGTAATGATTATAAATTTATTATTATTAAATTATGAAAGTAGCGTTCCTTCTTGAGAAAATCGTGACGACAGCTTGACACAACTCCAATAGTAAACTCGCTTCCGTTGGAGATGTTCTTAAGGGATTTGAAAATAACATTTCTTTCCGAGATTTTTGAATATGATAGAAAATAGTTAATTTTGCTTCTTATTCATAGAGTTTATTCCTCGTAATAAGTAAATGCTAAGACATTTGAAAACATGTGATGAAATTTTAAGTGTAATTCTTCAAAACCAAATTACATGTCGACGTTTCATTGTTGTATGAGCAGGTGATGTGCTTCAACGCACAAGTGAATGCTAATTTTTATAAAATTAACATATTTATTCAGCTCATAATGGAACAACTAAAAATTATGATGCAAGGTTTATAATTAGATTCCCAAATACCTTATGATTATTCGTCTAATAGTTAGTATGCTCTACATACTGTTCCACTAACAATACACTCCAAGTAAGTGTACTCGATCACACGAGTATAAAAGATTATTGTAAAAAATTTAGTTACTACACACCATACTAGCATTTACTTATTACGATCACATTTAATATCTTTAACTCAATCAATACATACCATACTAGTCTAAATAATCTTAATTTCTTTATATGTTTAAGTGTACTCCAAGTAAGTGTACTCGATCACATCTTTTAAGTAAACAATTCATATAGAGTTTATTCCTCGTAGTAACTAAATAGAAAATAATTAAAAATAAAGTAGAAAAAAAGACTAAGTTATAAATCAATAAAGAGACCTAGATTTCTGGTGTAACACCTAAACATAAATAAAGCGTAAACATTAAAAATTTAGCTTACAAATGTGATTGTAATTAAAACTCTAAAGATTTATAGAATTTCAAACATTTGATACTGTAATACTCTAAATTTTATAATAAACTACTTTATTATTTAAAAAGAATTCTAAATGACTAATTTATTATTAAAATAGTCTTAAAATATATGTTGACAGATATTGTGATTAATTTTCTTTACATGTGGGTTTGTTATGGTGAGATAATTTTATGCATATTTGATTTAGTGGTTAAGACAAATTGTTAATATTATATTTATTTATTTTATTTTATTTTATTATTTTTTATGAAAAATAATAGTATTTTAGTGTAAGTATTTTAGAAAATAACATTTAGTTATGGAAGAGTAGAATACGTGATTAGTATTATTTTAAGAGCTTTAAATACTATATACAAAAATAAAGTTTGAGCCACATTATCTACACACCTTATTTTGCTACTGCTACTGTTTCCGACTTGGTCCTTTAGTAACTATGCACCACCAATTTTAATTAAAATGCTATTTCCACCCCTTTTGATTTAAAAAGAAAACACAATATGGGTCTTCCTCAATGCAACTTTACAACATGGAACCTCCTTCCTCTCAAATTACATTCTCTCTATTTCTTTACCATTTCAATCATATCCTACACTCTACCCACTTAAAATCGACCACTTGATCCATTTTTTGCATTTGTTTCGTCAATCGTGGCGTCGTTTAATGAGAAACAATCACTTTTTCGCATACTATTTTTGACCATTTTCGATCACCACGTTTGTCGTCTCAAAAAGCTAACATCGTATTTTAATTCCTCTCTTCGAAACCTCAAAACACACTACTCATTCACGCATTTTGGTGAAGTTGATGCTTTTCTTCAAATGCTCCAACGCGCCAATGATACTTTTTTTCTATCATTTTTTCGTCGTAGTGACTCCATTTTTGTTCCTAATTTTTTTATTAATTATTTGTCATTGATTTTTATGATCCGCATAATTTATCAGTCCTATCTCGACGACTTTATGAACCCGTCAATTATTTTCAGACTCATTCGTTGTGCTCAATCAACATGTTGTGGCTGTTGAAAACTCATAGTGGTTCTTGCTATTAGACGAAATGGCAAGACTATATGTGATGTTATTGATGCTATTAGACGCTTGGCTGGATCGATCAAGAAAAATTAGGTTTGTCGCGATTGAGTTGCTGGTTACTAAGGCCTTGCAAATTTTTAGAAGAACATCCCTCCACCTTTAAATGGATGCTACAAATTTGAGGGAGCTCAACATTAGATCAATGTACTTGAAAATATTTTTCCAGCTATGACTTCTGACGACGCTTAGAAGGTGAATTTTGTTGCGTTTAAGTTGATCGATAAAGCTGAACATTTGTGGGAGAATTCGACGGCTGATTACGACACCGCGATAAAATTTCGCTAAAATTTCGCTTCGCACGAGACTTCAAAAATTAGTTCACTAGCTCCGCGACGTGACCACGAGCAACTTTCTCTTCAGTCACTTCGCGAGATGAGGCTTAGATCTAGGTGATATGTGAGGTTTTATGTTTGGGGTTTTTGAAAAAAAAGAAAAGAAGAAAAAGATGGAAACGTACAGCAACAGAGGAAATGTTTTTCTTTTCTTCTCTTTTCCTTTCCTTTCCTATATATATACTACTCAATATATAAATATATAAATATCCCAAACCAACGAATTTCAAACACTCTCACACACACCCCAACAATTTTGATAAAAATATTTATTCTCATTGCAACTCAATAGCAACTATAGATATTTTTTAACAAAATAGTCTGGTAATAAATTTTCCTCAACGTATTTAAATTATTTCTCGCCAAATAATTTAAAACGGAACCCACAAAATATTTATGGCATTTTAACATCCAAAATACCCATAAACTGGCTAAAAAGCCCCAGAATTTAACATAAAACACATCAAAAATACAAAAGGTACATTTTAAAATTAAGGGTATTACATTCTACCCCCCTAAAAATAGTTTTGTCATCGAAACTACGTGTCGATAAACAACTCAGGGTGTTGTCCCCTCATCTTGCTCTCCAATTCCCAAGTCGCATCTCCGGTGGTTGTGTTCCAAATCACCTTGACCAACGAAACATCTTTGTTCCTTAATCGCTTAATCGTCCTGTCATCAATCCTCACAGGTGGTACTTCGAATGACAAGTTATCCTTCAGCTGAATCGTGTCCGGTTCAATCACATGCGACGGATCTGAAATGTATTTCCTTAATTGCGACACATGAAACACGTCGTGAATATTAGACAGTATCGGAGGTAAAACAATCTGATAAGCTACTCGTCCGATTCGTGCAGAAATCTGATATAGCCCAATAAATTTAGGAGTTAACTTTTTCGATTTCAAGGATCTACCAACTCCTGTCGTAGGCATGACTCTCAGAAACACATGGTGACCCTGCTCAAATTCTAGAGGTCTGCGACGCTTGTCCGCATAACTCTTTTGACGATCTTGTGAAATCTTCATTTTCTCCTTTATCTTCTTCACCTTATCTGTAGACTGTTGCACTATCTCAGGTCCTACAATCATACTTTCACCGTCTTTATACCAACATAAAGGCGTCTGACACTTGCGCCCATACAAAGCCTCATATGGTGCCATACCAATACTCACGTGAAAACTATTGTTATACGTAAATTCAACCAATGGAAGCACATCATCCCAGCCTCCTCTATCATCCAAAACACAAGCTCTCAAAAGATCTTCCAAAGACTGATTTGTCATCTCAGTCTGCCCGTCAGTTTGTGGATGGTAAGCTGAACTCAACCTTAGTTTCGTTCCCAACGCATCATGCAATGCTCCCCAAAAGTGCGACGTGAATTTCGTATCACGGTTTGACACAGTACTCGACGGTACTCCGTGTAATCTCACAATCTCAGCAATGTAGATCTCTGTTAGCTTATCTACCTTATAAGTGGTCTTCACTGGTAAAAAGTGTGCGGATTTAGTCAACCGATCCACTATCACCCATATAGAATCATTTTTCCTTCTCGTTCTCGGCAATCCAGTGATAAAGTCCATGGAAATGCTATCCCACTCCGGTATATCCAAAGGTTGCAACATTCCAGCAGGTTGCTGTCGCTTTCTGACAAGTTGACACATACTCCGCCACATGCCTTTTCATTCCCGGCCACCAATAATTCTGCCTCAAATCCTGATACATCTTCATCGCTCCAAGATGAATACTCAATTTACTCTTATGAGCTTCATCTAAAATCGTTTTCACTGTTTGTTGGAACCAAGTTGGTTTTACACTTAGAGTTTTGATGTTAACAAAAGTATTTTATGAGAATAATATATTTGACTTCAAAGAGTATGAAAGAAGATTTATGTTATTGAAGAAAATCTAAAATAAGATTTGATTCCAATTTATAATTGAAGAAAATCTAAAATAAAGATTTGATTCAAATTTATAATTGAGGAAAATCTAAAATAAGATTTGATTCAAATTTATAATTGATGAAAATCTAAAATAAGATTTGATTCAAATTTATAATTGAAGAAAATCTTTGATCAAGTTGAAAAGAAAATATGGTCAAGATTTGAAGAAGATTTGAAGAAGATTTGAAGAATATTTGAAGAAGATTTGAAGAATATTTGAAGAATATTTGATCTACATTTAATGAAGATTTGAAGATGATTTGAAGAATATTTGATCAACATTTTAATGAAGATTTGAGGAATATTTGATCAATATTTAATGAAGATTTGAAGAATATTTGATATGAAGAATTTACAAAGTCAACCTACACAAACTTGGAACAGAATCATTCTGAAGAATTTACAAAGTCAATCTTCACAAAATAGGAACAGAATCAATTTGAAGAATTTACAAATTCAATCTAAACAAGATACAATTCAGAATTAAATAAGGACTAAATTGAAGCCCAAATTTTCACTATAAATAGACACTCAAGGCTGAAGGAGAAAAGCATCGAAAAGCAGAAAAAAGTAACTCTAGCTCAAAGTTCTCAATTCATCTTATAGTTCAAAGAGAGAAACACTTGTTCAAGTTAGAAATATCTTTTGAGTGTTCTTTTCTTAAAGTGTGAGAGTTATTATTATTATCAGCTTTGTTAGAAGCAACTACTCAAGTTTCAATCTCTTGTATCCAACCCGATAGTGGTTTAGTTCCTTCTTCAATCTAGGGTCGTCAGGTTGTTAGGAGAAGACTTGGCTTGTAGGGTCAAGGTGGTTAGTTCCTCAAAAGTCTGGGGTTGTCAGGCTGTTTGGGAAGACTGGCTTGGAGGGTCAGGTGCTTTGTAATTCAGGGTTTTTGAATTAGTGGATTAAAGCCTTATGAATGAAGGGACTGGATGTAGCCAAGTTAGTGGTGAACCAGGATAATTCTACGCGTCAAATTGTTTATGCTTTCATTGCTTGTTGCCTCTAAATTCGATTGCTTCTACTCCAAGTAAGTCACCAAAACCAAACTAATTTTTAATTATTTATAAATTATCAAAAAGTTATCAACCTTGTGCAAACACAATTCAACCCCCCTTCTCGTGTTCGCACCTTCAATTGGTATCAGAGCTCGGTCTCAAGGCTGAGCACTTACAGTGTTTGAGAAAAGATCCAAGGGTTCAATATGTCTGGATTCAGTGAAGAAGCTGCTGGAGGAAATATCACAGACCACCTCTGTTTGATGGAGAACGATTTGAGTATTGGAAAGACAGGCTGAGAAGTTTCTATATTTCACAAGATCCTGAACTTTGGGACTTGGTGGAAGAGGGCTATATTGCTCTGAAGAATACTGATGGTATTGAAATTCCAAGAAAGGAGATGAATGCTGATCAGAAGAAGATGTACAAGATGCATCATAAGTCCAGAACATTCATGATAAATGCAATCACCTTCAAGGAGTTTGACAAGTGCACCAACAAAGAGACAACAAAGAGCATTTATGATAGTCTGATTCTAACCTATGAAGGAAGCAAGCAAGTTCAAGAAGCAAAGACCAACCTCTTAGTCAAAAAGTATGAGTTGTTCAAGATGGAAGAAGATGAAGACATTGAAACAATGTTTTCCAGATTCCAGACCCTGGTCTCAGGATTAAAGGTACTTGAGAAGAGTTATACTACTGTTGATCATGTGAAGAAAATTCTTAGGAGTCTGACAAGTAAGTGGAGACCTAACATCACTGCCATTCAGGAAGCAAAGGATCTGAATACTCTAAAGCTGGAAGAATTAATCAGCTCTTTCAGATCACATGAAATTGAGCTTGAAGAAGATGAGCCCAAGAAGAAGAAAAAGACTCTGGCCTTGAAATCTAAGTAGAAGAAGGTTCTAAAGGCAACATCAGATTCAGAGGATAGTGATTCAGATAATCAGAGTCTGAACTTAGAGGAAGAGGAGATTGCTTTCATAACCAGAAAAGTTCGAAAGATGTGGCACGACAGAAAGAAGAAATTTCCCCAAAGATATTCCAAGCAATCTATCAGAGGAAATAATGATAAATATGACAAGAAAAGCATCATCTGCTATGGATGCAATGAACCTGGACATATCAAGTCAGAATGTCCAAATATGGAGAAAGAGAAACACCAAAGGAAAGATTCCAGACCCAAGAAGAAGAGTATGATAGCTACATGGGATATATCTGAGGAATCCTCTGATGATGAGCAAGTAGATTTGGGTATGATGGCTCATACCAACTCTACCTCTGGATCCTACACAGATTCTGACTCTGAAGTTGAATCAACAGATGAAGAAAGTGAGGTATTTTCTGAATTTACTCGATCTGATTTAATTACTGCTATAAATGATTTTTTAAATATTAATCACAAATTGTCTTTAAAACTAAAAACACTTAGGAAAGAAAATACAAATCTAATTGAAAATGTTAATGTTTTAAAGAATGAAAGTACTGAATTTAAAACAGAAAATACAAATCTGAAAACTGATATTACTGAACGTAAAATAGAGAATGCAAATCTGAAAACTGATATTACTGAACCTAAGATAGATAATGCAACTCTGAAAACTGATATTATTGAACTTAAAACAGAAAATGCAAATCTGAAAACTGATATTGCTGAACATAAGGCTGAAAATCTAACTCTGAAAAGTAATTATAGTTCAACATCAATTGAGAATATCACATGTAACTCTGATAAGCATGAAGAAGTATTTCAAGATTTTATTGATAATGGTATGGAAAGAAGCAAGTATGCATCTATGATTTATGGGGTTAGTAGGAATGGTAAAAGAGGAATAGGATTTCAAGAAAAAGTAATTGAATATAAGTTTATTCCGCCTGATGATTTATGTATTATTTGCTATAAGAAAAGTCACAATAAAATATCTTGTCCTATGCTAACCACATGGAAAGACAAGAAATCTTTAAGATCTAACAAACCAGGACCCAACCAAATTTGGGTACCAAAAGATAAAATTGTTTATGTTGCAGATGTTCTAAGCAATCAAATTGAAACACCAGTCATGGTGCCTGGTCAATGGATGCTTGCAATATATGAAGGCAAAAAGGTCTATGTTCCAAGACTTAACAAACATAAGCCAACTGACTCTGGTGGAAGAAGGATTGGTCAACACAATACATATCAGAACCAGAACCAAATGATGAACCAGAAATATCAGAGAAATCACACATATCAACAAAATCAAAACTGGCAGATAAATCACACATATCAACAGAAGAATCAGAATTACCATCAGAGAAACCCGATACATCAGCAGAAACAGAAGTGGCAGATTAAAAGTCAGAATCAGGAGACTTCTATAAACACTCCAATCAAATTCATGAAGACTACAAACCTGGATGGGAATTCTAATCCCTTCATCCAGACTCTCTAATAAGAGAATATACAAACTCAGAATCTGAAAACCAGAAAAGAAGAACTAAGAGGGTTTTCATAGTGAAACTGAAATTGTTAACATATAGGTGATATCTTTCTTTAAATTTAAATTATTGTTTGATATTATGTTTACTGTGATAACAAGAAGCTTGATCATAAAAATCAAAGCTAGATAAGTATTTTGCAGGTTCTCAAGAATTTAAGAGGAATGATGTTTGGGATCTAGTACCTAGACCAAAGAAGAACATTATTGGAACCAAGTGGGTTTTCAGAAACCAGTGAAGTGGTCAGAAACAAGGCTACAGTAAAAAAAAAAATGGCATTGATTACACTGAGAGATTTGCTCCAGTGGCCAGGTTAGAAGCTATTCCTTGAATTTCAAATGAGTATGATGGGAGAACTTAAGTTCTTCTTCGGGATACAAATTCAGCAAAGTCAAAAAGGTATATACATTCATCAAACCAAATATACCAAAGAGCTTCTTAGGAAGTTTAAGATGAGTGACTGCAAACCTATGGCTACACCAATGCACCCTACTTGTTCACTTAAAAAAGATGATTCAAGCAAAAAAAAAAAATCTATAGAGGAATGATAGGATCGCTACTTTACCTTACCGCTTCCAGACCTGACATCATGTTTAGTGTATGTGTACGTGCAAGATTTAAAGCTGACCCTAGGGAATCACATTTAACTGCTGTTAAGAGAATCCTTAGATACCTAAAAGGCACTACCAACCTTACCTTGTTCTACAAGAAATCTCATAAATACAAACTTAGTGGATACTATGATTCTTATTATGCTGGAGATAAACTTGAAAGAAAGAGCACCAGCGGCAACTGCACCTTTTTAGGTGACAACTTAATATCTTGGTCAAGTAAGAGACAAAACACCATTGCAATGTCAATAGCAGAGGCTGAGTACATTTCAGCAGCTGGCTGTAGTTCTCAACTACTTTTGATGAAACATCAACTTGAAGACTACAACATCCTAGAATCCAACATTCCCATCTATTGTGATAACACTTCTGCCATTTCTCTAGCCAAAAACCCTATCTTACAATCTAGAGCTAAACACATAGAGATCAAACACCACTTCATTAGGGACTTTGTTCAAAAAGGGGTACTAAACATTCAATTTGTAGACACTAAACACCAATGGGCTGACATATTCACCAAACCACTACCTGAAGATAAGTTTGACTTTATCAAGAAAAACCTAAACCTTACCTTCATACCTGACTGATGTTGTGATCACTTCAAAGTAGTTTAGTTTTACAATAGTTATTATATTTTCTTATATTATGTTATATTTATTTTATTCAAAAAAAAAAAACAAAAGAGAAAAAAAAAAGCGAAAAAAAAAGCGGAAAAAAAAAGAGGCAGAATTTCACATTCAAGTCTTTTTGTCTGATGACAAAAGGGGGAGAAAGATATTTGATAAAGTGGAGAGAAAATGATACTAAGACTTAGGGGGAGCCCTAAGTTAGGGGGAGTCAAAGAAAGATAAAGAAAAGTTGTTATCAAAAATACAAGTTTTGTCATCATCAAAAAGGGGGAGATTGTTGGAACCAAGTTGGTTTTACACTTAGAGTTTTGATGTTAACAAAAGTATTTTATGAGAATAATATATTTGACTTCAAAGAGTATGAAAGAAGATTCATGTTTTTGAAGAAAATCTAAAATAAGATTTGATTCCAATTTATAATTGAAGAAAATCTAAAATAAGATTTGATTCAAATTTATAATTGATGAAAATCTAAAATAAGATTTGATTCAAATTTATAATTGAATAAAATCTTTGATCAAGTTGAAAAGAAAATATGGTCAAGATTTGAAGAAGATTTGAAGAATATTTGAAGAAGATTTGAAGAATATTTGAAGAATATTTGATCTACATTTAATGAAGATTTGAAGATGATTTGAAGAATATTTGATCAACATTTTAATGAAGATTTGAGGAATATTTGATCAATATTTAATGAAGATTTGAAGAATATTTGATATGAAGAATTTACAAAGTCAATCTACACAAAATTGGAACAGAATCATTCTGAAGAATTTACAAAGTCAATCTTCACAAAATAGGAACATAATCAATTTGAAGAATTTACAAACTCAATCTAAACAAGATACAATTCAGAATTAAATAAGGACTAAATTGAAGCCCAAATTTTCACTATAAATAGACACTCAAGACTGAAGGAGAAAAGCATCGAAAAGCAGAAAAGAGTAACTCTAGCTCAAAGTTCTCAATTCATCTTAATGTTCAAAGAGAGAAACACCTGTTTAAGTTAGAAATATCTTTTGAGTGTTCTTTTCTTAAAGTGTGAGAGTTATTGTTATTATCAGCTTTGTTAGAAGCAACTACTCAAGTTTCAATCTCTTGTATCCAACCCGATAGTGGTTTAGTTCCTTCTTCAATCTAGGGTCGTCAGGTTGTTAGGAGAAGACTTGGCTTGTAGGGTCAAGGTGGTTAGTTCCTCAAAAGTCTGGGGTTGTCAGGCTGTTTGGGAAGACTGGCTTGGAGGGTCAGGTGCTTTGTAATTCAAGGTTTTTGAATTAGTGGATTAAAGCCTTCTGAATGAAGGGACTGGATGTAGCCAAGTTAGTGGTGAACCAGGATAATTCTACGCGTCAACCTTGTGCAAACACAATTCAACCCCCCCTTCTCGTGTTCGCACCTTCAGGAGCGTCATTCCTTCTCGGTGGCATGGTTTCCTACAAAACCAGCATCAAAAAGATATCTCAACACCACTTCGAAAAATTCCAAGAATAACTTCCGACTATAACAACACAAAACTAAATTGAACCCAACAACTCGGACAAATCACCCTGACGCATGATCAGATAACAACTCCCAGCCTACAGGTTAACCTACAATCTATAACCATAAGCTCTGATACCACAATTTTAACAGCCCGATTTTTAACAGCGCGAGTGTATATTTTTTTATAAATAAGTAAATAAATGAATAAATATTTTTGGATGAAATATTTAATGTCGTATCACAACGACAAAAGCCAACAACATTTACAACAGCGGAATAGTTTTTGAAATTACAAATCCAAAGTATTTAAACTTCTCCAAGTCACATAAAAAAAAATATTACAAGGACCCATCAAATTATAAGTCAGGCTGACAATATAGGTACAGTCTTCCCAAAATAAATAATTACAACCACCAACACAAAGACTTTTAGATCCTATACATTCGCCTAATCTGATCATGCTACAAAAAGCTATACAACCCGGGTGATCTCCACGCGCCCAACACAAAACTCCTGACACCGCTCCGATCAGGCATGACTAACTACCTTCCCCTCTCCAGGGTACTAACCGGTAGGACGATCATGAATCTCATCTGAGGGCAAAGCCCAGATTTCCACAAAAGTTGTAAAGGGTCACCAATCCGAAATTAACAAACATCACATAGCATTTATATTTTAAATGTATAAAAATCACCCTTCAACTTAGCATACATCTAGGAAGGGTTTGCATATGTTAAACATGCATAAACAAGGTTGAAAAATGAAGTTTTGGACCAAACTGCACTGCTGTATTCGAATACAGTTGCGAAAACAGCAGAAAAATAGCAAAAACAGCACTACTGTATTCGAATACATCCTCTCTGTATTCGAAGACAACATTCCTTCAACTGTATTCGACTACATCCCCTGTGTAGTCGAATACACCTTCAAAAATTCAAGTCAGAGGCAAAACCATTCAACTGTATTCGACTACAACCTATGTGTATTCGAATACAACTGTCAAAATGACATATTTTCAGCTTTAAAACATTTCAAAATCATTCAAACACTTTCCAAATCATTCTAACACTTTCCAAATCATTCTAACACTTTCCAATCATTCTAACACTTTCCCCACCAATTCAATCAATCACAAACGCCAAATACGGCACAACTCACCCACCATAATCAAATACGCATATACAACCATCCTAATACATTAAACATGACTCGCATGTCAAGCATCCTAATGCAATGCGTATATGCCAATGCACATGACATCATTCTGTGGCCCATCCAGTCACCACTATCACCATGGCCCATCCGGTCACCATGTACTATGAAATGCATGATCTCGTGGCCCATCCAGTCACCACTATCACCATGGCCCATCCGGTCACCATGTACTATGGAATGCATTATATCGTGACCCCTCCGGTCACCACTATCACCATAGCTCATCCGGTCACCATATACTATGAAATGCATGAGCAATTATATCGTGGCCCATCTGGTCACCATTATCACCATGGCCCATCCGGTCACCATATACTATGAAATGCATGAGCAATTATATCATGGCCCATCCGGTCGCCACTATCACCATGGCCCATCCGGTCACCATATACTATGAAATGCATGAGCAATTATATTGTGGCTCATCCGGTCACCACTATCACCATGGTCCATCCGGTCACCATATACTATGAAATGCATGAGCGTACTCTGACTCTCGACACCACAATCATTAAGTAAATGCAGCTATTAAAAAATTCCCTGTTTTTAATGCTCATTTAACACTAATGATTCTCAAATTTAACACAGAGTATACTCAACGCATACAATCCTTAAATCACATGAAATTTAGTTCACAATTCATATTGAATTCAAATCACCACATACACCATCTCATCAATTCATTTCACACCAAATCGAAATCAACACATAAATTGCATTTATTCAAAACCCCACATCCTCAAACATCAAGCAAATTTCCACATTCATAATATTACCCATAAACATGTCAACCATACCAAGCAAAAATCACCATCACCCGCACCTCAAAATTCATTAAATTCAATTTCACCATTTTACCCACAAAATGCATTAAATTCATTTCTCACAACATCACACCTCAAACCCACCAAATTTATTTTCCCCAACCTCACAAATAAGGTCCTAAATGCAAACTAAAAGTTTGGAAGGAGCCCCTTACCTCGATGGTAACTTGAACGGCCGATTACGACACCGCGATTAAATTTCGCTTCGCACGACACTTCAAAAATTAGTTCACTAGCTCCGCAACGTGACCACGGGCAACTTTCTCTTCAGTCACTTCGCGAGATGAGGCTTAGATCTAGGTGATATGTGAGGTTTTATGTTTGGTTTTTTGAAAAAAAAGAAAAGAAGAAGATGGAAACGTACAGCAACAGAGGAAATGTTTTTCTTTTCTTCTCTTTTCCTTTCCTTTCCTATATATATACTACTCAATATATATATATAAATAGATAAATATCCCAAACCAACCAATTTCAAACACTCTCACACACACCCCAACAATTTTGATAAAAATATTTATTCTCATTGCAACTCAGTAGAAACTATAGATATTTTTTAACAAAATAGTCCGGTAATAAATTTTCCTCAACGTATTTAAATTATTTCTCACCAAATAATTTAAAACGGAACCCACAAAATATTTATGGCATTTTAACATCCAAAATACCCATAAACTGGCTAAAAAGCCCTAGAATTCAACATAAAACACATCAAAAATACAAAACGTACATTTTAAAATTAAGGGTATTACAATTTCTCCCTTCGATTACTTCAAAGATCTAAACAAAGAAAGAAGTTTGGAAGTTTGACATTTGTATTGTTGATGTGTGGTCTGTTCTCGGCAAGTATGGTCAATTGCATGTTGAAATGGTGTTTGTTGATGTTAAGGTCAGTTGAAAATACTCTTTTGAAGCTTCAAATTGTTTTTTTTTTCAAACTACGTGAAGCCAATGTTTTTAAAAAAATTGGTCATTTGGAACATGAAAATGTGTATTTTAAAACTGCATGTTAATTAAATTGCATTTCGAACTAAAAGGGTATTACAATTAAAATTAAGGGTATTACAATTACCGTCGCATGTTTATAACTTAAGTCTTTTGGTGATATCCTTAGTGGGAAATGTCGAAGTAATTTGTTAGTAGGTAAAGTTTTTAATATCAATTTCTTTGTTGAGTTTAAGGACTTCCATTACTATGTGTGCAACATAATAATTAATTGTTCTATCCATAGATGTAATTGATGTTGTGCATGAAATCACTTTCACACAAAGAGATTGTGTTGGAAAGAAAGTTCAAGCTTCATTTAATATGAAAGATCTTAGGTAAAACATAGTTTCACATTTATAAATAGTTATGCATGTTAAGGAAATTCAACCTTTAAGAAACAAAATACAATATCACTAATCATTTTCAATTATTTGCAGTGGCAATATTATTAATTGTACTCTTTAGGAAGACTATGGGAGGAAATTTATGTCTTATAGTGCTAAAATATATGAAAATGCAGCAATTACTATTATTTTAACACATGCACGGGTCAAACATGCACATAGTAATTTTAACACGTTGATGTAGAAAAGTTATTATTATTCAACAATATCTTCCCACATGCATATAGATTTATATATTTATCTTAAATTTCGCATAGGAAACACTCCAGAAGGGGTGTCAAATGTATGGAATGGATCAAAGTTGTTCATCAATGAAAACATGCCTGAAATTGAAGAGTTCAAAAAAAAGTAAACATATTAGCCATTTACCATTACATTTACTTTGTCAATTATTCTGATTATCTAATTTTCAAACCATATGATCTTTTAATATCCAATTTTGAAGACCCAATTGATGCTATTGTCCAAAGCACTTATCCAAATTTATTGGATAATCATACTAATGAGGAATTTCTGCAACAAAGAGCTATTTTGGCTTCAACAATTGATGTTATTGACAACCTTAATGAATATGTTCTACAAGTAATACCAGGTACCATTTCTTACAACTTACTGTTTGTAATATATTATGCTTAATTTTATATTTTACTGCTTATAAAATGTTCCATTTTATATAATTAATTTAGGAGAAGAGAGAGAGTACCTATCATCAGATTGTATAGATAGATCTGAAGCTAATACTCTTGAGGTTTTTGATATTTTGACACCAGAGTTTTTGTGGTCATTAACAACTTCCGGACTTCCTAACCACAAAATCAAGCTAAACGTTAGTACTCCTATCATGTTATTAAGGAACTTAGACCAATTAGAAGGTTTCTGCAATGGCACTAGCCTCATAGTCACCAAGCTAGGAAACCATGTGCTACAAGCAAAGATAATTTCTTGGAAGAATATAGGAAATCTTATTTATATTCCAAGAATGTCTATGTCACCTTCACAATATCCCTGGTCTTTTAAACTTATTAGACGATAATTTCCAATTGTGGTCTCATATGCCATGACAATTAATAAGTTGCAAGGGCAATCACTTAACTATGTAGGATTGTATTTGCCAATGCTTGTTTTTAGTCATGACCAACTTTATGTGGCTTTGTCAAGAGTGAAGAGCAGAAGAGGCTTGAAGATACTAATACATGACAATGAAAAAAAACCACAAAACGTTACAACTAATATTGTCTTCAAAGAGGTTTTCGAAAACCTCTATCATGTAAGTCATTTTAAAATATTATTATATGATATATTAATAATCTGGTCGAAAATTTATTAGTTTTTTATACACATACGAATCTACTAGAACGACAAACAAATACAAGTGATTTAGTAGGTAAATATATTGAAATTATTTTCATTTTTATTACATGTTAGTTTAAACTATAATACTTAACTTTACTTCTTAGGTTCTTCCTTACGAGTTTGCAAACTTTGTTTGCAACCTTGAGTTTCAAAATCTCATTCTTCAAGGACCTACCGGTGGTATAACCAAGTGCTCTATTGTCCTTACAAATACTCCAATCAGACCAAGCAACGTTGGAAGGCGGTGGAAACTTTTTTGCCATGACAATCCTTTTCAACCTGGGATCGTTTACACTTTCATTTCCAATTTCTAGTGGAAAACACTGCTATTGTGACCAAATTGGGGAATTAGAATAGACTCCTTTTGATGAACTCCTTTTTAATTATAAATCAATACATGTTTCTGAACTTATTTGTAGGTTGTGTTTGTAGTTTGTACTACAACCATTTTGCTGAATAGACTAAATTGTTGAGCTACCTTTGTTTGTCATTTACTGAGTCATGTTTTGTATTTTGTTTAGGGCAAGCAACATTGTTATCTCATATTAGGTTATATTTTGTTAAATCGAAGTTCATTTACTTAGTGTTCTCTGCATGTGTTTCAAATAATTCAACTATATTTCATATTCATGCAACTATACAAACAACAATATCTTTATAAATAGTGAATCATATTGGTATTTTATTTACTACTTTCAATTATATAAATTACTAACTAAAATATGCTTTAACTTCTCTAATATAATCGATTAACAAAATAATCCACCACGCACGAACCCGTGCGAATGCAAGGGTCCTTTACTAGTTTATAGAAAAATAAACAAAGGCCTAGTGGCTTGCATGCTTCCCACATAATCTAAGTTTAAAATACTGATTTTGACATTCATTCTAGTATCATTCAACAGACTTTTGTCTACACAAATCTCTTATCGAACACCTATTTATCGTGTACATAGGTTTCATCGAGAAAATATTTTCCCTTTATTTTTCTAGGTCTTCAAATTTCCTTTTTTTTTTTATAACGTGCATGTTGAAATTTCATTACTTTTCCTTCTTCAAAAAATATAAATTTGTCACTTAAAAAGTGTATAAAAGCATGCTCTGAATGACCGATTTCACAACCTCAACTTCATTCATATTAGATTAAAAGATAGATCTTCCAAGAAGAGTGTTTATTAACAGTCTTATTTGTAATAGGTTGTAGATATTGTTTTCTAGGCTTTCCTCAAAAAATAGGAACCCCATGATAAGTAAAATAAAGATTCCCAATAGATAAACCCAACAAGGCAACAAAAGAAGTTGATTTAGAATTTGACATGTTATTGAAATAAGACTTGCATTTGTTCAAACAAAGATAATGACACGAGGATTTACCATACATATGGAAAAGTTTTGTGAGATATTTTTGACCTTTTCTTTTACCATTACAAAAAACCAAGATATCATGAGCATATAAAACATGATTAGGAGTGGAAAGGTTATTCGAACCTGAAATAGTTTAAATAGTTCTAGAAACCTACAAAGAAGAGATTCTTCTACTAAGAATTTCCTCATAAATGCAAAAAACAAAAAAGAGGAGAAAGAAGATCACCTTATCCTACTCCTCTTTTGCAAGACAAAAAACCAACAAAGCTACCATTAACTACAAAAGTGAGCTTGAAAGAAGTTAAGATGGAATGGATCCAACCACAAAATGCCTTTAAAACCAAAAGCCTTCAAAACTAAAATTAGGAAAGTTCAATCAAGAGTATCAAAAATCTTCTTAAACCAAATTGTAAAGTAGTATTACCACCACAAGATCAATAGCTTCAAAAGTAATAAAGATGCATTCTTGAATATCCAATCTCTAACAAACCCTTTCTACTGAGGAGAAATTTTTTGTTTTCGATTTAAGTCTTTCGGTCAAAACTTTGGTAATAATTTTGAATTGACAATTTGAAAGAAAAATTAAATTTAAATTAAAAAATACATTATTTTATATTTTAAAAGAAAAACCCAAATTAATATTATATTGGTTTGATAATTTGAATATCTTAAATAAAGTTTGGAGTTAGTGTCTTATTCATAAAAAAAAAAATATGATTGGACGGAGATATTATAAAGATGATCAACTAAGTTCTTCAATAAATATTAATCAATAGTTACTTGGTATTTATATATACTTAAAAAATCTAAAAGTAAAAGAATGATGAATATCTAATTAAATGTTTTGAGAAGAGATATCAAATTACACCGGAAGAGTTACACTGTTAATTACACTCATTAAGTAACATCATATCAGATAAATTTTTTAATTTAAATATATCATTGTGCTTTATCTTTTACCTAATATTTATTTTACTTCTTATCTTTTTTAATTTACTTTTGTTCTTTATCTTTTATAATTAACAAATGTTAGTTCTTTTTATAATAGTTTTTAACCACACCATAAATTATAATTGTAATAACAAACCACCCTATCTGTCTCACAACGAGACATATTTCCTGTTTTACCTATATTAAGGAAAAGATATAAATAAAATACAAAGAATAGTAAATATACTAAATGAACTTTATTAAGTATTGATAAGTATGTATGTATGTGTATATATATATATATATTTGAGTGAGAATCTGTTGACTCCATAAATAATTTTGTAATGAGTTATTTTACTTAATAATTCAATATAAACGATGAATTTTATTAATCCAACCAATGAATCAAAAGTTTTTATTGAGTAGATCAACTCCACAAATTTTATAAAATTATTGATACTTCATTAAATAATTTCAAACAAAGTAAAATAAGTTTTTAAAAAATATAAGTAAATATCAATGGCTAGATTATATAGCTACAAATTTCAAATTTATATAAAACTTTGTGTGCTTGATTATAAATATATTATGTCAATAATCAACGGTTGAATTAGTGAAATTATCCTTTATATTGAGTTATTAAGCGAAGTATCTCGTCAGAGAGATATTCTTGAAGTTAACAGATCTCCACCCCATATTTATATATATATATATATATATATATATATATATAATATCTTAAGTCATTGAAGGAAAATTTTCCCTCTCTAAACAGGGATAAATTTGAAATTAATTTTTGTGTATTTTTAAAAATAAAAAATCAACTAATGTTGAAGTTTCGATATTAATACATTAACGCATGAATACATTAACTCACCCCACTATTAAATAATTTCATTTCTCTTTCAAAAGTCTTTGATTCTTCATTTTTCTTCAATATTTATCCCACAATAATAGTAACTTCTAGATCAAACCTTTAAAAGTAGAAAAAAAAGAATTTCCTTCATACAATTGAAAAATCGTACGTGTTTACATTTTTCATTTATATAATTTACTAAGCTATCAGCTATGTCTTTTTACATAAAGCTATATATTTTTAATTAGTCTTCTCTTAATTTTTCTTTTACCTTCTACTATATTTGAGTCTTATGTTTATATAGAAAAATGAAAGCAATATGTTAGTATTAGAAATGAAATATTTATTGTTGTAAAATAAATTTTGAAGGTAGTGCTTTTATTATGACCCTCTTATTACAAAGTCTATGTAACAATGTCTAATTTTTACTTGTCTTATATATCTGAAGCATTTTATTGACAATGTTTTATTCAAATTACGTGTTTCATAATTCACTTTTTTTTTTTTTTGTCTACAAAGATGGTTGAACAATCAACAAAAAATTATACAGACATTGAAGTATTATATTGAAAAATATATAAAAGAAATGGTTGAACTGACGTGTTATGTTGAAAATTTTGTTATATACTTGTCTTATTTTTTATGTTATCGATATCAGAATCGGCCCAACCCATTATAAGGCCTAAAGTGAAATTATCAGACGAGGCCTTTTCAAAGTTAATAAATAAATTATTAATATTTTATTTAAAATTGATCTTTCGTATGTTTTTGATGCAAAATCATTTATCAAATTAGTGTAATCAATTTCGTTTAACAATTCTTTTTCAATCAATAATAAAACTAATCCATTTAAAAAAATACATACTTTAATATATTTTGGCCACTAACAAGAGTTACTCACACAATGAAAATTCAAATCGAAAAATAAAATCAAAGCAAGGAATAAGGAAGTAGGGTCAAGGGTGAAATTTTTTTTTGTCGCGTTGACCTAAAAGGAATGCATTTAATATTAAAAGATTCTTCCAACGGTATAGTATCATCATCCTCATAAATAGTTGCATCGATTTTAATTGGCTAATTAAAAAAAATTTGGAGGCTTTTTTTGTTTCTATATATGATTAAAGAGTTTTGATAATATATTATTGGACATCTATACCGTATATTATTGTTCCTGAAGTTACTCAATGCAATAAAAAGGTTTTTTATTGCATTGAGTAACTTCTGGAAAGTATCAACCTTCATTTGATTGGCTATTGCATAGTTATTCAAATTTATCATACCTTAAATATTTTTTTGCTAAAAAATATAAAACTATTACTCATAATGCACATATAATAATTGTTAATTAAAAATATATAATTCGCACCCAGTCATGCATAGTTGACCAAACGTATATTAGGCATAAGGCAAAATTTTTGTATCAAATTTATTCTTTGACGTTGTAAAATAAATTATTTATTATTGAATTAATGCATTCAAATTTGTGTGATATTAATTTTTTAAATTGATAATAAAATTAATAGATTTTTAGTTAAAAAATTAAAGTCTATTAATTTAATATTTTTTAAAAAATGTTAATTTTAAAGAAGATAATATCAATTTTCAAATTTAAAGAATAAATTAATAATGACGTGTGAATATTTTTTAATAACGTTTAAATATATTTTAATTCTAAATATAATATTTTTTAAAGAATATTTTGAAAAGTCATTTACGAAGATATTAACGACGTTTATGGGTTTATATTCACTTTTGTTTTTTAGGGCTGGAATAGGCTTTTCTATGAATATTGCTTGAAGTGTGAGGTGTCTTAAGAAGAGAGAAAAGAACATGGATACACCTTTTAGCCAACAAAGTTAGAAGAAAAAAATATTATTTTCAAAGTAATCAATTTAAAAACTCAAGCAAGGAAAGGGAGGCAAGCAAACCATTTTTTATGTTTAATATTTATAAGTAATTTTTTTTTTTTTTATGAAAGAAAGTTTAGATGAGTTCCGTTTTGAGGTTCTAGGATCATGATAAACTTTAAAATTTAAAGCGTGTTGACAAAAATACTTATAAATCACCCATTAAAAAATGTTGTTAGAACTACTTAATGATCTATCAAAGTTAGAAAAAAATGAATTTCAAAGTAATCTATTTAAAACTCAAAGCAAGGAGAGGGAGGCAAGCAAAAGATTTTTTATGTTTAATATTTATAAAACAAAAAAAATTAATAAAAAAAGTTTAAATGAATTAGATAATAAGTTAAGTCAGGCTTCCAGACTAAAAAACACAGATATAAGTAATTTAATATCATTCTTCAAAAAAAACTTCATATTAATAAAGAAAATTTAATATCATTCTTCAAAAAAAACTTCATATTAATAAAGAAAATTAAACTCAAAATCTTATAACATGTAACTCTTTACCAAGTTTCAACGGCACTTATAAGCAAACTTCACACTTCATATTGAAGTTGTTGTTAATGATTTTTGTTTAGGGTAGTTGTTGTTATTGTTAGGCTTCACATGGGGGAACGAAGATATATAATTTACTAAACCTTGTCTCTGACATGTCTAAATCAATAGTTTCTATAAAGAATTCACATCAAACCTAAGCCTGTCCTTGTTCTTTTTCCTGCCACATTGATATCTGAGCAATTTCAGTTTTGTCTGTAACACAACAAAAATCCTCAATTTTATTATTTATAAAAGTAAAATACTCAAATGAGTCAAAAAAGAAATACTCAATTTATTTTTAAATTCCTATCATGACCATATGTTTCTATTATTGTTCCACCCATCAAACATTTTCATGTTCATGTTCAATTATTCATGTGGGGAAATACAATATGGAAAATGATGGACATTGACTGTGCTTTGGGTTTGGCCCTTTTCACTTTTAGACAAAATCCCTTTAAGCTTCCAATGGGGTGTGGTAAAAAAATTTATGGCAATAGAGAGAAACATGAATATGATGACACATCGATATAAGGCTGTGAGGTAAGTGAATTGAAACATGATAGTGGCAAAAAGTGTCTAAATACAACTGAACAAAGGAAAAGTTTGGAAAGTATGTCTCACTTGTTATGGTTTGTTTTCTATCTCATTGTTTTCAAGTCATGTGAAACAAAAACATTATTATATAGAAACCTTGATAATTAAATTGACCAAGCTCTTGTTTTAGAAAATAATGTCTAATTGGTCTCCTCTCTTCCTTGTTAATTACCATAATATATTACTGATTACACAATTATTGTTCTACGACATAATAAAATAAAATAAAAAACAAACTTTTATGAAATGCATATAGGCAACTATATATATGTATATCTTTTACATGTAGATTTATTCGCCGTACCAGAATTGTGGCTAAAATTTTTAGGGAATTGAAAAATGTTAGATGTAATAATAATTTAGTGATGAGATTAAAGAAATCTGTTTGCTATTCGATTATGTAACCATAAGGGTCTCCAAGATTTAGATTAGACTTAACGTTTTGATAGTAATGTCAAAACTAATTTATTCTAGATAAGATGGTGAGTGCATGTCTTTGTTGATTTTTATTTTTAATTTCTTGCAAATGTCTTTTGAATCAGAAAGAGTTCATGAAAAATCATGTTTTAACATGCATAAAACATGAGGTAATTTTGTAAGTGAATGAGTTTTTATTATATTGACACACTTTGAAATACATTGAAAACATTTCTTAAGTGAAATTGAATTTTGGAAATCGACTTATAAACTTATGAATTGACTCACATGTATCTAAAACTCAATTTTTGATGTTATAGATCTGTGATTCGACTCAAAGGCCTTGTGAATCAAGTTACCATAAAACATGAGGTTTTGCCAATCGATTCATGCCTATGTGAATCGATTCACACTAATACAGACTTTAAAATGTGTTTTCAAAACACGTGTGAGTCAGCTGACAACACGTGTGAATCGATTCACAAGACCTGCACACCTGTTATTTGACAGTTTTGTGGCAATTATGATTATTAGAAAGTTGTAATTTCACTTGGAAAGCTTCTCTCTTTTGCAAATCTCTTTTATGCATCATATATAAACAATCCTAAACGTTTTCAACTATAAGAATAATTTCACCAATTCCAAAAGTTCATGCATTCAAGATCAAAATACTTATTGAAAACTCTTTCGTATTCTAATTGGGTTTGTGATTGAAGTTTGTGTAAAAAAAATGAGACAAGTTTTTTGTGTTGGGGTGTCGATTTCAAATGTAAACTTTTGAGGGAATATCATTGGTGTTGCGTTGAAGAAATGGAGAGAGATCTTTGTATTTGGCTAGAGATGCATCTCTAAGGACTATCTTGCATGGATTCGAGATGGGCTCTTCTTCTTAAAGATATAGTTCATATTACTTTGGAGTATTGTTCCAAGAATTTGGTTTGTTAGTTTTCAGGAAGATAATAATTGTGGAAAGATAATAAAGGAATACGCTCCCATTCTTTAAATGAGGACTTAAAGTATTCTAATTTCATTGTGTTTATATCAATAATGATTTCATTACGTGTTTTATATTTCTTCACTAATTTGATTGAAGTCAAAGTGTTTTTAAAATCTTCCATCAAATTATATTTTCTTGTGTGAAAAAACCATTGTATTTTGTGTTAATTGATTTTAATATTTTCAATCTTTCGAATACAAATTTCAATACACATTTGTACACAAGTTCAACGGGTATTTTTTTTAGTATTTTTTGCTGCGTGACTCGAAAAGTTTTGAAAACTGTTTTAAAAACTAAAACTCTATTCAACCCCCTTCTAAATTTCATTGCAAGCCATTTCGTGAGTAGCAATTCAAATAATCATATGCGACCTCAATTTTGGATTGATGGTATTCATGGTTGGATTATTAATAATTTGCATGAAACATGTATTTATGATGAAGTAATTAGCTAACAACGTTACTGGTGATTGATGGTCTATGGACACAACAAAACAAGCGTATCTTTCATAATGTAGTTTTTTAAGTTTCTGTTCATCATTGCTTGTAAGCATTAGGTAGCTTTCTTGTTGTTGTGAAGTGCTGATAACATAAATGTTTCACTCAAATCGTCTAACTCCTCTAATGCTCGCAATTTTGTGTGGCGTGTCCCAGCTCATGGTTGTGTGAAGCTTAAAAGTGACAGTGTTGTCACTGATCATGGTTCTATTGCACCTTGTGGTGGAGTGGTGTGGGATGAGTATGATAGATTTTTGGTAGGGTACTCTTATGATATTGGTGCTTGTAGTTTTGTCATGGAAGAGCTACAGGGGATTCTTCATGGAACTCAACTTATTACCAATAGAGGGTTTGCTTAAGTTGAGATTGAATCAAACTCTTTGATAACAGTAAATCTTATTTTTAAATGGTTGTAGTGTTGGTAATCCTAGTTACACTTGGGTCCATGGTGTCTTTGTAGATTCTCCTTCTATAGCGTAAAGCATGTGTATATGAAAATAAATCAAGTTCCAAGTTATAGAGTGTTTCCTTTCCTGGAGAAGTGCATAGTCTCTTTGTTTTGTTCTTGAGGCTTGCCCCTTACTTTCCACCAAAAAAATAATTGATTTAAGTATTATGTGCATTTCAAAGGCCCTAAGGATCTGTTTGGTGGACATGAAGATAAGATATTATATATTTATTAAATATATCATATCTCAATCTAGTGTTTGATAAACCTAAATTAACAAATATCTCTACTTAAAATTCTTATCCTGAAGTTGAGTTAGGATAGATAAAAACCAACAAGCTATGATTAGAAGAATAATTTACTCAATTACCCTCATAAAATATAATGTAAACTATACAAAATTGAAATATATGAAAATTTAAATATAAATTAAAAAACAATAGAATTTGTGTAAAAACTCTCGTACTACTTTAGAAAATATTTCTAAACTTAAATTAACAAATTTAGTTTTAGAAAAATATTTTATTTGTGATACTCTAGTTTTAGTAATAGTTTGCTTAAGTTAAAGTAGAAATAGAAAAATGGTAGTATTAATAAGGTTCAAGAGTCAAAAGGAGACCATGCCACTTTTCTTCCTCTATTTCTTCCTCACTTACAGGTAATGACTCCTTCTTCAGCTCATCTCCTTCATTATTCCAGTTACTACCATTTCTCAAAAACACTCCAACAACCAGTTACTGTTCATCATCTTCTCCATCTCTCATTTTTCCCTTCCCTTCTAAATTTATCCAAAGATAACAACCTCTGAAGTACTCTAATTCCCTTAGAACTCTGTGCATGTCCATTTTTTCCTCTCCAAAACCCATTAATCAACCAAAACAGTACTGAAGGAAGATAAGGAGTAGATCGGGAAATCTAAGAATTAGAAACGGAGCATAAAAGACAGGGAACAGAGAGCTGATAAGAAAAGCATCTTCCACAACCCAACTCGAGTTGAAGGGGATTATCATTAGAAAAATTGTGAGTTCTTTTCTTAAAATAAAATTCACTTTTGCATGTGAGTTTTCTGGGTTTAGTTAAATCTCATTACTGTAAACATGATTTTTTTGGGTTTGAGGTTGGGTTTTTATTAAAAATAGAGAGTGAGAGAAAACTAGGTGTTTTAGCGTGTAGGAAATGTTGAAAATCTACATTTAACTCTTTTAAAAATCATTCAATCTGCATATGTTGGTGTGGTAATTCTGATGTGTTAGGAACCCGTAAAATATAATTAATTGTGATAGGTGGAATACAAAATTGACGCGTTCCCAAAATTCCTACACTTGTCAGTCTACTTTTAATTCCTTTATTATTTTGCCCCTGAATTCTTTCTTCTATTTCTACCTCTGATCATGTTGCTTATGGTTCTACCGTTGATCATGCTGCTTCTGATTCTGCCCCTAATCATGTTGCTTCTGATTTTGACTCTGATCATGCTGCTTCTAAATCTGCTTTTGGTCACATTTCTTCTGACTCTGGTCACGTTTCCTCTAGTCAGAATATGCTTCTGGTCATGTTGCATCTGATTAGACGGTCCTTGATCACATTGCCTTTGATCCAAGAATGCGCTGACTTTGTGCCTCTGATATGGGTATACCTTTGATTATGCTACCTCGAGTTAGAATAAGTTTTAATGATTAATGTGAGCTATAGTATTATACTTTGATTTTAGAATTGTAATGTTGAATGAAGTTAATAATATTTATTCAATTGATGATTGAGATATGCATTGCATACATGATGTGAAAATACGTTGCATTTCATAAATAAGATTATGACATGCATATTATGGTGGGACATTTCAACTTTCTTTCTGGTTAGAAACAATAGGTAAAGGTAAAATAATTGAGACGCCAATTGGGGATCATGGCCAGAACACCTTTGCAAGAGACTCCAATTACTTAGATTACCCACATTTGGGTAATTAGGGGAGCTTTTCCTTATAAAAGGAAATGGAAATTATAAAAAATTTCTAGATTAAGAAAAGAAGGAGAAATGAGAATATACAGTTTTTCCATACTTAAGTAAAAGAAAAGATTTTGAATGTTTAACCTATGGCTAATTACTTTATTCATGTCAGGTTTTCATTATTTTCTTAAGGAAAATTATTCAAACTACCCTCCCCTTTTGTAGAACTCACTGGGATTATTATCTCACCTTTATTTTCTTATGTATTATAGGCATAGCAGAGGAAAGGAAGTAAGGTTGGAGTCAGAGTTAGAGGATAATATTTAGTAGTTATATTTTCTTTGGAAAGTAACATGTGATGTAATTTTGGTACTTCAAAGGATGATTGTAACCTATAAATTTGTAGTTACAATTTATTTTGTTGATTGTACTTTGTAGGATTTTAAAATGACTTATTCTGTTTGATCAAAATGTATGAATTAATTACCATATTTTAGACAAATGGTAAGGCTATTACAATTTGATATTAAATTTAAAAATAAAATATTAAAGAAAATTGAAGTTGTTAATTTAATTAATTATTAATTTTTTTTAGTATTTTTGTAATTTATAATATTTAAAATATTGTAAGTTAATTTGGAAAAGATAATACGAAATTATTTTACAATGATAATTTTGTCATATAAACCTTAAGACATTAGGAATATGAGTAACAAACATTTAATTCAGTTATAGTAAGTGAACTAACCGCTCACACTTTTAGTTCAATAATTTGTCTTATAAGTGTGAGTCTCCCACATCCTACATTTGCACCACCATTACTATTAAGAACAATTACAATCAATAGAACACGCATCCTAATCACTTCACTAAGAAGACTTTCAATACAATGATTCAATACTTATCTAATACCACTTGTTGAACTCGGAGGTACGAGATCAACGACAAGTCAATGATCCAAGATCTTAAGACATTGAGTATATGATCACCTTTCTTATATATGTAAAATTTATTCATTCATAGTTAATGTTAGATTAATTAATCACATTTAAACACAACAGAAATGAAGTGTATTTAAACCTTATAAAAAACAATTAGTTTTATATGAGTTTAATTTTCATTCACTTTGAAGTCTCAAAGGTACATTTAAAACAAAAATGTTCTCAAAAAGACAATTTATAAAATACACTTATTTTGTTTATAAAACCAACAAAATATTTGCACTAATTTGACTAATTTTTTTTAATAATAAATATAAAATAGATTTAATTTATACATACTGTCAGTAATCACAACTCTTCGATATTCAAAAATATTTAACTTGTATAAAAACTACTTTTAAAATAATAAATATACGGGTGATTGTAATGTATCAATAGAGTGTGTGTAGATTAAACTCATAAAATTTTTAGTCTATTATTTGTGATTTATTTTTCACTAAATCTATTATTTATAATTCAAATCAATAATAACATATCATCGAATAATTTCACATCATTAAATAAAATAATCCGTCGCAAAAATAAATTCCAAACTTAATTTTTAAGAAAAATTATTAAAATTGTAAAATTTGAGAAATAAAATCTCAAAAGAGTAAATAGGGGAATAAAGAGTAAATTTACTCACTATTTATCTTGTAAAAAATATTTATTGACTATTTATAAATGGAGAACCTTTTTGTTGTTGGTCAAGTTTAAGCCGTATGTATGGGTGGATAACTGGATATATCTGTCATTGGTCAGTCCAATCCAATCCACGACAGAGTACTTTTATTTTGGTTAACTACACCACGTTATTTGACAAAACAACGTTGCTGTACTTGCTGCTCCATCCGTATAATATATTAATAATTGTTACATTTGATTTGTGTATAGTTATTGATTAGTATTTTTGTCTTTTTATTTTGTTAAAAATTAATTTTTATTTTTTAAAATTGGATTTTCAATCATTCTGTTTTAGAATTTGTAGAATTTTAGTGGTCTCTATTTTTTTTTTAACGATTGTACATGTTTATTAATGATGTGATAGTGTTTTAATACAACTGAATTAAATCAAATAGAATATATATCATTAATTAATATCCATTTTATTATTTTTTATTCAATAAAGTTTGATGAACACATTTGTTAATAACAATGAAGCGAGGATTGTGAATGAAAAGAGATTAACACTGAATATGATTCTGTTTTATTCAATTGAGTTGTATTGTACATCATCATCATGTTATCAATAAGCAAACTACATCATAAAATATAGAGGAAAACTAACAAAATTCACAAAATGTAGAACATGAGAACCAAAAATCCGATTTTAGAAATAGGAAAATTATAAGTTAATTTTTAGTAAAATAAAAGAATTAAAAATGTATTTAAGTTTAAATATTATTAGTTGTGTTGATTTTAACAATAAAATGAATTTTATTGATTAAAATTCTCATAATAATACTAGTTAACATAGTAGTGATATAGTTTGAGATACAATAAATAAATGTTAATTAATAGTGAAAAAAATAATTAATATTTTATTAATAATGTAAAAAATATATAATTTGAGATTATTAAATATCGTAAATAAAACTCTTAATATGAATAGGGGCGGTACTTATTTACTCTTAACATGAACAGGGCCGTTGATGCATAATTTTTTTTTTTTTTTTTTTTTTTTTTTAATTTT
>JBBPBQ010020323.1:41422081-41437437 GCA_037974755.1 Cicer yamashitae | reverse complement strand
AATTTTTTTTTTTTTTTTTTTATCTTTGTAAATTTTAGCTTAGAAAAAAAGGATGGTGATTGTATGCATTTGTTGATTCTTCTCAATCTCTTGCAAATTCCATTACTATATATTACAAGTATGTTAGAGATCTATCCATTACAAGTGTGCAGATTAAAGCAAGCGTCATGTTAATAACTACCCATTTCAACGTAGCCTATATTACAAGAATGTTAGAGATCTACTAACAGATGGAGCAAGATATAATAGAGCAAAAGAAAGACTGCAAAACCAAGCGCAGCAAAGCATGCGTTACAATATAAGTTCTATCCTCTGATGAGTGGACAAAGGCAAAAGAAACCACAACTTCACTTTAGCTTGACAACATGAGTCTAGTGACACGTGCCTTTGTTGTCGCATAACTTCAGTTGACTTTGGGATGCGAGCGACATAGTACCTTAGTTGCCTCTAGAAACGTAAAGCAAAAGTCGTAGTTAACATTGCCTATAATGAACTCAACATGGATTTTATTCATCTGCCTCTAATACACAAGCATAACAAGAAATGTTCTGCCTCTGCCTCTGATAAGCGTGACAAGAAATATTCTGCCTCTACCTCTAACAAACGTGACAAGCAAGTAATTACCTCTACCTCTGTTAGTCGCATCAAGCGTCTGATCGTTTGACTATGAACTTTTATGTATCCTTTAAAAATGTCAACGCTCTAAAAAAGTCAACACCCAAAGAAGACAAAGAAACTTCACATCCTCTGATGAACATTTTGAATATGCTACGTGTCTGAAAGTCTTTAATGTTTGACTTAATAATAGTATCCTCTGATTCCTTGTCCTCAATACCAAGATACGCAGCATTATTCACGGAGATATATATGGATACTTATTAAGAACTGATTTACCTTAAACGGTGATTGAAGATCTCCAACGGTAACATTTTCAATGGACATTTCTTCTCTATATTTAAGAAGAACACACTCAGTCATTTACGATAGCAAAAACGAGAGAGAGAGAGAGAGAATGAATGAATGAATGAGAGAAAATGAAAAAGGCTATGTGTTAAAAGAAGAAAATATGAAAAAGCCAAGAATACATCTAACCAATAGAATGAGTGATTTATCCTCTCATAGAGAGCTATTAGAGTTGATATAAATCAATTAAAGTGTTTTCACACACTTGTACTTATATATGATTTAATTTGTAACATCATCTCAATGAGAGTTAGAATCCTAACAACAAACTTTGTGTCAAATCAGACATAAATTAGAACTGGTGTAAATCAGACCGATAATGGCACAACCCTCTCATCCTTAAAAAGATACCTGAAAAGGTACAACGATCCTCATGAATCTCAATGGTAGAATGCGAGTATGTTGAAGAAAGGTTCTTGAAGCGACAACCGAGAGAGTAAAGGTGAATAAACAAGATAATGGGGGGTTGAATTGTGTTTGTCTAAATTTAATTGTTTTCTAAATTCTTAAACTAATTCTAGTTCTGGTGACTTAACTGTATTAAATGATCAGAGACATCAACAAAATATGTAATGTAGAAGTAAAGTATAACACACCAGATTTTATACTGGTACACCATAACTTGGTAGCTATCTCCAGCTCCCTCACAAAGAAAGATTTATCCACTAATTCAAAACTTGAATTACATCACCACCTGACCCTACAAGTCAGTCTTCTTAAAACAACTCGAACCTATAGAATTTTTGTGGCAAACCGCACGTTGACCCTACATGTCAATTCTTCTCTACACAACCTGAAATCTACAGATTGTTAGGGGCAAACTAAAGCCACTACTGGACTGGGTTATAAGAGATTGGACTTGATTTGATTTTGCTTCTATTAAGTAGATTGTTTTCCCACACTACATCACCTATAATATTTTTCTTTGAACTAGTGCCTCTCTAAAACTCAAAACCTTAAACTCTAAACACTTAGAAAATATTGAGATATTGAGGTTTTTCTAAATAACTTTAGTTTTTAGGATTTCTGAGTTTGTGAGGTCGTGTTATCGTTCTTCAACTTTGATTTCTATTTATAAGAAAAAATTAGGGTTTCAATATTGTCTCTTTAGGATTCTGAATCGTATCTCCTTTCCAACTTGGTCAACAATTATTCCTTCCAAATATAGTTCAGATTGATACGATCTTGACAATGTGACTGCTAGGAAATTTTGTATTTCCCAATCTGATATGAGCAATTCTTCTCGAAAGATATTATATGTATTTGTTTAGATTACATTTGCAAATTGATTCACTTAAGTCTTCCTTCATACGCTTGATTTGATTTGGGCGAGAACAATTATGGGCTTGTTCATGGACCTTTAGAAGTAAGGATATGGCTCCAAATTAGTATTTTGCTCAATCTATCAGAGCCTTTGACCTTCCATCAGATTCGTTGACTTTTCTCCATCAGAATAATTGACTTTTATTCTTCATATTTATTGACTTGATTGTTGGAATCAGATGCTGTGTTGCTTGAATAGTTCTGTTAGAGGCAAAACTGCGTGACTTAGAATTAGTGGCATGGACAACTTCACATTTGTTGCATTATCAGAGTCAGTGCAACTATAGAGTGTGCAACGTATCAGAGGTAGCACTCTAGAGCGCATTGCAGTCTTCAGAGTCAATAGAATATATGCTTCAGATGCAAACTTGAACAGTGGCTTTAGATTTTAGGGGCATGCTGAAAGTAGACTTTGGGGGCATGCTAAAAATATTGTTCATCAAAGGCATGCTATAGTTGAAGATGCAAACACTAGAAGGGGTTGAGTTTTGTTTGACTAAATTGGATTCTTTTTGCTAATTAATTTAAAATTGGTTCAGGTTTGGTGACTTACTAAGAATAAAAGTAGTAGTAATTGGGTTAAGTGATCAGAGGCAGAAGTAAAACAAGAATTGCACAATTAAAGTGACACAAGAGTTGCACAATTAAAGTGACACAAGAATTGCACAATTAAAGTGACACAAGAATTGCACAATTAAAGTGACACAATAATTTATCCTGGTTCACCACCAACTTGGTAGCTACGTCCAGTCCCCTCACTTAAAAGGATTTAATCCACTAATTCAAAACTTGAATTACACAGTACCTGACCCTACAAGCTAGTCTTCTTAAAACAACTTGACAGCTACAGACTTAATAAGGAACAAAAACACTTAAATCTACAAGCCAAATCTTCTCAACACAACCTAAAAACCTTTAGATTTCTTGAGGAACACAAAAGCCACTATCGGGCTTGGTTACAAGAGTTTGGAACAAATTGGTTTGCTTTTAACAATCTGATTGTAACAATGACTCTCACAAAACTAAACACTTAAAAAAAATTTCTTTTGAGCAAGTGTTTCTCTATACCTTAACCTTATGAACTCTATTGACTTAGGAAATTTTGTGCTTGTGAGTTCTCTTATTTTCTTCTTCAACCTTTAGCATCTATTTATATAACAGGTTAGGGTTTCTCCTTTGTCCTTGAAAAATCTGAATCAAATCTTTTCAAATAATAAATGTATCTTCTTGTAAACAATTATTGATCATATCTTCTTGTAAATAATTCATATCTTCTTGTAGATAAATCTCGATCAAATCTTCTTGTAAATAATTCATATCTTTTTGTAGATAAATCTTGATCAAATTTTCTTGTAAATAATTCACATATTCTTGTGATAAATCTTGATCAAATCTTCTTGTAAATAATTCATATATTTTTGTTGATAAGATCTTGATCATATCTTCTTCAAATCATGACCATATATTCTTTTCAACTTAGTCATAATTTTCTTTTTCAATTATAAATATGAGCCAAATCTTATTTTAGATTGTCTTAAAAAAGAAGAATCTTCTTTAATACTCTTGCTTAATTTGAGCTTGAATGGATTCAGGTTGTTCTTGGATCTTCACAAGTTTTTGATTCAGCTAAGTCTTCTTTTCATACTTAATTCTTTCAATTTCAGCCGTTGACTTTCCATGAGAGGCAATGACTTTCTTCTTGAAGTGAGATGTTGTGTTTCTTGAATAATGATAGTCAGAGGCAGAATTGCATGACTTATAATTAGTGGCATTGGGCAAATCACCTTGTTGAAACTTCAGAGTTAGTGCAACATTAGAGGCTGCATATTAGAGGTAGCATTTGGAGTGTATTGCACCATTTTGATTAGGGGATTGTGAGCTTTGAATTTATGATTTGAACAATATCTTCATAGTTAATTATACCTTGATATGAACTCTTTAGAGACATGCTAAATTTGTGCACATCAGAGACATGTAAGGGCTTATGAGGCATGCTTCAAATTCAGTCTTCAGACTTAGTATTAGAGCCATTCTTCAGAGGTAGTCTTCAGACCAAAACATCAGAGGCAATCTTAGTAACCTTTATAGGCCCGTTACTTTTAGAGGCATATGTTTAGAGGCAGAAGCGTATATTTTGTCTTCCTCTGATCTCATCCTCTGGTGACTTTCCTCTATCTAGTTGCTTCCTCTGATTTTCTTCTTCTAATTTTTGCATACTTAATAAAGCCATTAATCCAAATTTATTGTTATCATAAAATACTTTTGTTAACATCAAAACTATAAGTGGAAAACCAACTTGGCTCCAACAACAGTTAATGTTCATCAGAGGCATGGAAACTCCAAATACACGCTGAATCTTTAGAGGCATGCTGATTTACCAGAAATACGCTGAGCTTCCAGAAGCACTTTGAACTGCTAGAAACACGCTATTAGAGGTAGATGCATATACTTTTCCAGAGTGTGCATTTGTCCGATTATGAATTGACTGATTTGATTTCTTTTCCTATGACCTTTTTATTTCCTATGCTGACTTCCTCTAGTTGTTTCCTCTAGTCATTTCCTCTGATATCTGCTTCTGATTTCTTCTTTTGATGTTGTTTCTTTTATTTCCTCTTCTAATTCCTACACATTTAATGAAGCCATTAGTGCAATTAATTGTTCTCACAAAATTCCTTTGTTAACTTCAAAACCACATAGAAGAATTGTTCAAGGGACCAACTTGGTTCCAACAATCTCCCCCTTTTTGATGATGACAAAACAGTAGTTTTGATAACAATTTATTTAAACAAAAATAAAGTAAAACAACAAACATATATGCAAACATAATAGACATGCAAATACACAAGCATGCAGATAATTAAACAAACATGGCCCCCCTAACACAGGGCTCCCCATAACTCTGAGCAGTTATACTTTCCCAAACATGCAAGCTTCTTCTCCCCTAAACATTCTAACAACAATCAGTACAAATTGTTCTCAAATCTAAATTGTTCTCAAATATCTTTCTCAGCTTTTTGTCATTAGAATAAAAGAAAAGAAATTCGAATGACAATTGACTAATGAGTTAACACCACTCAGTCGATCAGAGTTGAGCATGGAAACACACATCTATTTAAGTTTAAATTCCTATGAGCATATAACAATTAGAGCATCAAATAGATATAGATCAAAATATTAATTAGATATAAATACTCAAGTTATTCTTAATAAATTTAAATCTTCTTCAGCTAGTGGTTTAGTGAATATGTCAGCCCATTGATGTTTAGTGTCTACAAACTAGATAATTAACACACCTTTTTGAACATAGTCCCTAATAAAATGATGTTTGATTTTTATGTGTTTAGCCCTAGAATGTAGAATTGGATTCATAGTTAGACAAATAACAGATGTATTATCACATAATATGCGAATGTTACTCGCAATTGTTTTGTAGTCCTCCAATTGATGTTTCATCCATATTAGTTGAGAGCTGTATCCTGCTGCTGAAATGCACTAAACTTTTGTTGTTGACATTGCAATTGTGCTTTGTCTTTTGCTTGACCATGAGGTCAAATTTTCACCTAGGAAAATGCAGTTTCCATTGGTGCTATTTCTTTCAAGTTCGTCTCCAACTTAGTCAGCATCACAATATCCTACTAACTTGTACTCAGTTGACAACTTATAGAACATACTAAGGTTAGAAGTACCTTTCAGGTATCTAAGGATCCTTTTAACAATAATTAACTGGGATTCCCTTGGATCAACCTAATATCTGGCACACACACACTAAATTAAATATCAGGTTTTGAAGTAGTAAGATATAGAAGTGACCTTATCATTCCTCTGTATGTTTTCTAGTCAACTTTCTTTCTTGATTCATCTTCATCAAGTGAGTAGGTGGGATGCATTGGGGTAGTCATTGGTTTGCAATCATTCATCTTAAACTTCTTGAGAAGCTCTTTTGTATACTTGGTCTGATGAATTTATATCCCATTCTGACTTTGTTGAATTTGAATTCCTAAGAACTTTAGTTCTCCCATCACACTTCTTTGAAATTTTTGCTGCATTAACTTAGATAAATCTTGATAAAGAGTGCTATCAGTAGAGCCAAATATAATATCATCAACATAAATATGAATAAAAAGAATGTCATTTTCTAAACAAAGTGGTGTCAACCTGACATCTAACAAAGCCATTTTCAGTAAGAAGTTACTTAACCTATCATACCAAGCTCTAGGTGCTTGTTTTAAACCATATAGTGATTTCTTAAGCTTAAAGACATGATTAGGAAACTCTAGGTTTTCAAATCATGGGGGTTGTTTTAATTATACTTCTTAATTAATGTAACCATTTAAGAATGCACTTTTAACATCCATTTGAAACAAAATGATATTATTATATGCAGCAAATGAGCGTAAATACATATTTCCTCTAACCCGGCTACAGGAGCAAATGTCTTAGTGTAATCAATACCTTATAGCTGACTATACCCTTATGCAACCAACCTGACCTTGTTCCCGACAACTTCTCCTTTTTCATTTGATTTGTTCTTGAATACCAATTGGTTCCAATGGGTTCTATCCTCTAGTCTGGGTACTAGATCCCAAACATCATTTCTTTTCAATTCACTAAGCTTTTCGTACATCGCAAGTATCCAACCATTATCTTCCAGTGCTTCATCAACAGAGGTAGATTCAATTGAGGAGAGCAGACCAAACATAGATGTATCCTTCAGTGATGATCTGGTTTTCAGATGGTGATTTGCATCTCCAATAATCAGAGTCTTTGGATGAGATTACTTGTACTTCCATCCAATTTTAGCTTATGAATTTACTTGACTAGTTCTGACTTGATCAGATTCATCTATTGAGATTTTATCAAGTTCCTATGATTTTTCTTTATCTTCTGGTTTGTCTATGTCCTCTGATTTTTCTGCTTCCTCTGGTTCCAGTAAACCTACAATATCTTCAACTTGCTTTGACTTTTCAAACTTAACGTGTATTGACTCCTCCACTAGGCGAATCTCCTTGCTGAACCCTCTATAAGCTTTGGATCTTTCAAAGTATCCAAGGAAGGTGCACTTTTGTGAACGAGGATTTTTCAAAGTATCTTTAGTATTTAAAACATAACATACACAACCAATCTGATGAAAGTAAGAAATGAAGGTGCGAACACGAGAAGGGGGGTTGAATTGTGTTTGCACAAAGTTGATACCTTTATGATAATTTATAAATAATTAAAAAATTAGTTTGGTTTTGGTGACTAACTTGGAGTAGAAGCAATCGAATTTAGAAGCAGCAATCAATGAAAGCATAAACAATTTGACGCGTAGAATTATCCTAGTTCACCACTAACTTGGCTACATCCAGTCCCCTCATTCAGAAGGCTTTAATCCACTAATTCAAAAACCTTGAATTACAAAGCACCTGACCCTCCAAGCCAGTCTTCCCAAACAGCCTGACACCCCAGACTTTTGAGGAACTAACCACCTTGACCCTACAAGCCAAGTCTTCTCCTAACAACCTGACGAACCCAGATTGAAGAAGGAACTAAACCACTATCGGGTTGGATACAAGAGATTGAAACTTGAGTAGTTGCTTCTAACAAAGCTGATAATAATAATAACTCTCACACTTTAAGAAAAGAACACTGAAAAAATATTTCTAACCTGAACAAGTGTTTCTCTCTTTGTAACTCTAAGATGAATTGAGAACTTTGAGCTTGAGTTACTCTTTTCTGCTTTTCGATGCGTTTCTCCTTCAGCCTTGAGTGTCTATTTATAGTGAAAATTTGGGCTTCAATTTAGTCCTTATTTAATTATGAATTGTATCTTGTTTAGATTGAGTTTGTAAATTCTTCAAATTGATTCTGTTCCTATTTTGTGTAGATTGACTTTGTAAATTCTTCATGATGATTCTGTTCCTATTTTGTGTAGATTGACTTTGTAAGTTCTTCATTAAAATGTTGATCAAATATTCTTCAAATCTTCATTAAATGTAGATCAAATATTCTTCAAATCTTCATTAAATGTTGATAATATATTCTTCAAATCTTCACTAAATCTTCTTCAAATCTTAATCAAATCTTCTTCAAATATTCTTCAAATCATGACCATATCTTCTTTTCAACTTGGTCAAAGATTTTCTTCAATTATAAATTTGAATCAAATCTTATTTTAGATTTTCATCAATTTTGAATCAAATCTTAGTTTAGATTTTCTTCAATTATAAATTTGAATCAAATCTTTATTTTAGATTTTCTTCAATTTTAAATTGGAATCAAATCTTATTTTAGATTTTCTTCAAAAACATGAATCTTCTTTCATACTCTTTGAAGTCAAATATATTGTTTTCACAAAATACTTTTGTTAACATCAAAACTCTATATGTAAAACCAATTTGGTTCCAACAAGAAATATTGGGCTTTTTACCTTTCCACAGTTCATAAGGAGTCTTATTTAGAATAGGTCTGATACAGACTCTGTTTTGAATATAACATGAGGTGTTGACTGCTTCTGCTCAAAAATGCTTAGCAACATTCGTTTAGTACATCATAGTGCGAGCCATTTCTTGAAGAGTACGATTCTTTCTTTCCACAACACCATTCTATTAAGGGGTTCTAGGGGATGAGAAATCGTGTAATACACCACTCTCTTTACATAATTGCTCAAAGAGTTTGTTCTCAAACTCTCCACCATGATCACTATAGATAGTTACTATAGAGAATCACTTCTCATTTTGCACTTGTTTGCAAAAGGTAGTGAATGCCTTATGAGACTCATCCTTGTGTTTTAAGGAACTTAACCCATGTTCATATAGAGTAATCATCAACAATGACCAACCCATACTTTTTACCATTCAACGAGGCAGTTTTAACTGGACCTAAAAGGTCAAAATGAAAAATCTCAAAAGGTCTGCTTATGGAAACAATATTCTTTGATGCAAAATAACTTTTAGTTTGTTTCCCTGATTGACAAGCCTCACATAGGACTTCTGATTTAAACTTGAGATTTGGAAAGCCTATAACAAGTTGGAATTTGTTTAATTTTGAGATTAACCTCAAATTGGCATGGCCTAATCTCTTGTGCCAAATCAGTTGCTTATTACTCACAAACACAAAACATCTAACCTTTTGTTATGCTAAGTTATAAAGATTGGTTTTATAAAGGTGCCCTTGCCTTTGGCTAGTAAATAAAACAAAACCATCATTTTGACTTATAGCTCTCTAGGATTTTTGATTAAAGACTATGTCATAACCACTATCACTTAAGTAGGTTATGTTTTAGTCCTTTTACTGATAATACATTATTTATAGAAGTTAAGGAATTTTTACCAACTATGTCGTGTCTAAAGATCTGGACTTTCTGCTTTCTCTCGTCATATGTCGTGAGCATCCCCTTTCTAGGAACCAGGACTGGTGTTTCAACTTGGCTGTTGAGAATATCTACGACATAAACAATTTTATCTTTGGGTACCCCCTTTTGTGGGGTCTTGGTTTGTTAGCCTTGAAAGGTTTCTCGTATTTCCATATGGTTAGCATAGGAAAAGATGTTTTAGAGTGACCTTTCTTAGAGTAGACATTACATAAAATATTAGAGGGAGTGGACTTTGGTTCAATTACTATTTCTTCAAATCCTATTCCTCTTTTGCTATTTCTACTATCACCATAAATCATAAAAGAAAGCTTCTTTCTAAACTATTAGCAAGAAAATTCTGAAAAACTACTTCATATTTGTCAGAGTTGCACATAGTATCTTTTGATGATTTAAGTTCAGCTAAGTCATTTTTAAGACTATCAACTTCTTTAGTTAAATTTTCATTTGCTTTTTTGAGAGCTTTATGTTTTAGAGTATTGTTGTGGTTTTGTTTAGAAAATCATTAACAAAAGTAATCAATTCATTACAAGTTAGACCATAAAGTACCTATATTTCTTCATCCATAAACTCACTTCCAGATTCAGAATCAACATCAACGCCTGCCATCAGAGCCGTATTGGCTTGTTATTCATCATTAGATGATTCATCAGAGTCATCCCATGTGGTCATCAAATATTTCTTCTTGGACTTTGAATTTTTCCTTTCTCCAGATTTGAACATTATAACTTGACATGTCTATGTTCATTGCATCCATAGCAGATGATGCTTTTCTTATTGTATTTTTCCTCCTTTCCTCTACTGGACTGCTTGGAACCTTTCTAAGGGAAACATTTCCTCTTGCTGCGCCACATCCTTTGAATTCTTCTGAATATGAAGGCAAGCTTCTCTTCCTCTGAATCTTTTGATCGTCTGAATCATCCTCTAATTCAGCTGTTGCTTGTAAAGATTTCTTCTGCTTGGCCTTAGAGCTATAATCTTTTGTAGCTTCTTGGGCTCATCCTCTACAAGCTCAATTTAATGAGATCTAAGGGAGCTGATTAATTCTTCCAGTTTAAGAGCATTCAGATCCTTTGCTTCTTGGATGGTAGTGATCTTAAAGTGATTGCATTTATCATGAACGTTCTGAACTTATGTTGCATCTTGTACATCTTCTTCTTATCAACATTCATCTCCTTTCTTGGAATTTTAGTACCATATTCTTTTGTTGGAGCAGATAACCATCTTCCACCAAGCCCCAAAGTTCAGGATCTTGTGAAATAAAAAAACTCAATAACCCGTCCGTTCAGTACTCAAAACGTTCTCCATCAAACATAAGTGATTTGTTGATGTTTCTCAAACAGCTTCTTCACGAAATCTAGACATGTTGAATCCTTGGATATTTCCTCAAACACTGTAAAGTGCTCAACCTTGAACTCAAGCACTAATACTAATTGAAGGTGACTAAACACGAGAAAAGGGTTGAATTTTGTTTGTCTAAATTTAATTGTTTTCTAAAATCTCAAACTAATTCTTGTGACTTAACGACTTTAAAAGATATAGGTAGTAACAAAATAAGTAATGTAGAAGTAAAATATAACACACCAAATTTTATACTAGCTCACCACCAACTTGGTAGCTTTGTCTAGTCACAACCCTCTCAAAGGAGCACAACCTTCATCCTCAAATCATACACAACACGAGAACTTTTGTAAATCAGACACAACCCTAACAACAAACTTTGTGTCAAATCAGACAATTAGAAACTAACTAGAACTGATGTAAATTTGATCGATAGTGGCACAACCATCTCATCCTCAAAACGGTACCTGAAAAGGTACAACGACCCTCATGAATCTCAACGACATGATGCTAGTATGTTGAAGAAAGGTTTTAGGAGCGACAACCGGGAGAGTGAAGGTGACTAAACACGAGAAGGGGGATTAAATTGTGTTTATCTAAATTAAATTGTTTTATAAATTCTTAAACTAAATCTGGTTCTGGTGACAAAACTGTTTTAAAGGATAAGAGACAACAAAAAAATAAGTAATGCATAAGTAAAATATAACTCACTAGATTTTATATTGGTTCGCCACCAACTTGGTAGCTATGTCTAGTCCCCTCACAAAGAAGGATTTATCCACTAATTCAAAACTTGAATTACAATAGCACCTGGCCCTACAAATCAGTCTTCTCTACACAACTTGAAACCTATAGATTATTAGAGGCAAACTAAAGCCGCTACTGGAATGGGTTACAAGAGATTGGAACTGATTCCATTTTGCTTCTATTAAGCATAATGTTTCAATTGTTTTCCCATAGTACATCACATAGAATATTTTTCTTTGAACTAGTGCCTCTCCAAAACTCAAAATCTTAAATTCTAACCACTTGGAAAATATTGAGCTTTTGAGATTATTTGAATAACTTTGGTTTTTAGGATTTCTGAGTTTGTGAGTTAGTGTTATATTTCTTCAGTTTGATTGCTATTTAAGGAAAAAATTAGAGTTTCAAAATTATCCCTTAAGGATTCTGAATTGTATCTCCTTTCCAGCTTTGTCAACAATTATATCTTCCAGATTGATACGATCTTGATAATTTGACTGTTAGGAAATTTTTTATTTCCCAATCTGATTTTAGCAATTCTTCTAGAAAGATATTGTGCGTATTTGCTCAGATTACGTTTGCAAATTGATTCACTTGAGTAAGGATACGACTAAGTCCAATTCAGTATTTTGCTCAATCTATTAGAGCCTTTGACCTTCTACAGAGTCATTGACTTTTCGCCATCAAAATCATTGACTTTTATTCTTCATAGTCATTGACTTGATTGTTGGAATCAAATGTTGTGTTGCTTGAATAGTTTTGTCAGAGGCAAAACTTTGTGAATTAGAATTAGAGGCACGGGCAGCTTCACATTTGTTGCATTATCAGAGTTAGTGCAAATTCAGAGTGTGCTGCGTATTAGAGACAACACTCTAGAGCGTGTTGCAGTCTTTAGAGTTAGCAAAATATATGCTTCAGATGCAAACTTGAACAATAGCTTCAAACTTTAGGGGAATGCTGAAAGTAAACTTCAGAGTCATGCTAAAAACACTGTTCATTAGAGGCATTCTACAATTACTATTCATCAGAGGCATGCTACAGTTACTATTCATCAGAGGCATGCTTCAAGTATTGTTCATCAGAGGCATGCTACGATTACTGTTCATTAGAAGCATGCTACAATTACTGTTCATCAGAGTCATGGAAAATCCAGAGACACATTGAATCTTTAGACGCACAAAATTCTTCAGAGGCACGCTAATTTACCACAAACACACTAAGCTGCCAGACACACGTTGAACTGCAAGAAATACGCTGAACTAGCTGAAACACACTATTAGAGGCAAATGCATGTACTTTTCCAAAGCGTGCATTTTTTTTGATTATGATGATTTTGTTGACTGATTTGATTTCGTTCCCTCCGACCTTTTTACCTCCTTTGATGACTTCCTTTGGTCGTTTCCTCTAGTCGTTTCCTTTGATATCTACTTCTGATTTCTTCTTCTGATGTTGTTTCTTTTGATTTCCTATTCTAATTCCTACAAACTTAATGAAGCCATTAGTGCAATAAATTGTTCTCACAAAATACCTTTTTTAAAATCAAAACCCCATTGAGGAAATGTTCAAGGGACCAACTTGGTTCCAATAGAGAGGCTTGAGAAAAATACTCAAAGCCTGAAGAGGAAGAGTAAAGAATACTTGTACAACTATTTATGGAAATAGTGAATTAAGCCCTCGTTTGTACTGAGGCAAAATCACTCTGTAAAGGGAGGACTAGATGTTGCAACAGTTTGTTATGAACTAGTATAAAATATTTGTGTCTTTTTTATTCTCTTTTAATTTCCGCATCGTAGTTCTTTATGATTCAACCTTACTCTATCTAAACCTCTTTTAATAGTTAGTTGAATATTTTGATAAAGAACAATTTTTCTCTGTTAGAAAATATAAGTAGTTTGGGAAACGAAAATGCAATTCAAACCCCCATTTCTTTTGATTCCCAGCATGTTCAATATGTTCATATCATATTAAAACACTTTCAAATAAATTGAAAACCATTTCTAATTGATTTTGGACATTGTAAATCGACTCATAGGACTTGTGAATCGACTTACCACCAGCCAATAGGTTATATGAATGTACTCACCCCAGTATGAATCCGTTCACATTGATGCGTATTTTAAAGTTGGCTTTCAAAACATGTATGAATCGATTGACAACATTTTTGAATTGGTTCACAAGACCCGCATACTTGTTATTTGGAAGTTTTGTGATAGTTCTGACAATTAAAAAGTTGTTATTTTACTTGGAATGCTTTATTCTTTTTCCAATCTTTTTCATCATCATATATAAACAATCCCTAACCTTTTGAACTGTAAGATTACTTTCACCCATTCCAAAACTTTAAGATTTCAAGATCATAATACAAAATGAAAACTCTTTTTATTCCAATCTTGTTTACAGTTGAAGTTTGTGCAAGAAGCCACATAGATGGGTTTATGTGTTGGGGCGTGTATTCAAGATGTAAAACTTTGAGGGGATATCGATTAGTGTTACATTGAATAAATGAATAAAGATTATCTTTAGTTTTGGCTAGAGAGATGTCTCTAAGGACTATCTTGCAAGTAGTCAAAAAGGAATCTTCTTGAAGATAGGATTTAGATTAATTTGGAGGATTATTCCAAGACTCTGATTGGTGAGCTATTAGGAAGAAGGGCTTGATATACATTGATGTATCAATTAAGGAAGGATATTGTTAAGTTTGCAATCAATAATAAGTGAGGAAACGCTAATTATTTGAATAAGAACTGAACATACTCTACATGCTAGGGAGAAGTAGAGGAACCCATATAAATCAGCGTGGGATTTTATGTTTCCCTAAACTCATTTTAATTTCTGCAAATTCCATTCTTTGTTGATTTTGTTTGATTCGGAGTGTGGTGGTTAATGAACTCTTTTACGTTTTGATTGATACAAAGATTAAGAACATAGAAAGTTCTATTTTGAATAATTATATTTCTTTCAATTCTTGAGTTAAAATTTTGTTTTCAAATATTCTCAACATTATGAAATTGATTCATCATTAAAAGTTTTTCTGAACTTTCTATTTCTATCATTAGTGCAATTATTAAGTTTTAGCAATCTTGACTATTTTGATTGAAGTCAATAAATGATTTCAAAACCTTCAATCGACATTATTTCTTTTGTAAAATCTACTAATGAGTTTTTGCTTTAATTGATTACGATACCATTGATCTTTGTAATATGATATCTTGTACGATATTGTATGTTGGGTCAATCACGTTTCCAAAACCGTTTTTCCATTGCATGATTGATAATTTTTCAAAAAGTGTGAAATCTATTCAATCCCTTTTCAGAGTTCATTGATTATACTGTTTTTTGAATTACAAATGGCACCAAGAGCCTTATATATTTGGTTACGGGTCTAATGACTTAAAGAGTTATCAAAATTGCTAACAATGTAATACTAGATCTAGAGGGAGAGTACAATAGAGCTCTTATTTTCAAAAGAAGCGACTATTCGTAATGGAGGTATTGGAAATCATTGAAAATGGTTCATATATCTCAAAAGATGGATTTGGATAGTGGTACTTATCCCCTAGGTATCGGGTTCGATTCTCACGGAAGACAAAAACTAGCTATTTCCAATAGGTGGAAGGGGGGGGGGGGGGGGACA